>CAAKHD010013206.1:64909-99968 GCA_901007705.1 Fistularia tabacaria | reverse complement strand
TCAGAGGAATATGAATGATACTGTGCATATATTTTTTTTTTCTTTTATGAGTCTTTAAGGTTTTTATTAAAGTATTATATATATATATATATATATATATATATATATATATATATATATATATATATATATATATATATATATATATATATATATATATGAGCTGATATAAAAAAATAACTTGTCCTTATCATTGCTGGTGGATGATATTGCTGTCACCAAAATTTGATTTTTTTTTCACATAAGTGTTGTGTAAGATTGTAATTGGTTGTCGTTCTCTGCAAAGACAGTCATCAATTAATTACACATTTACCCCCACCTTCCTCACATGATTTTTCATTTAATATATGTGGTGTTGAATAATTATCTAACTGCAATCCATACACCTAAAATATATGATTCCTGTTAGAGTGCGGGTTCACTTTTGCATGTGTCCAATAAGTGGCCATACAAGCATATTTATGCAAGTATGCGAGTGATTGAAGGAGATTGATATTTGCCTGGGCTGAAATGCAAACACAACCCTGCGATAAATAAATGGACCAGTGCGACTGCTGTCATGGTACTGGGGCCTCTGTTCACAGAATTAAACAGCATTTGTTCTATTATTACTGGAAAAGGCCACTTATGGATAAAGAATAGCCCATACTTCTCTATGCAGAGCTTTTTTAATGTTGTGGAGACTTGCTCTACCATGCATCATTTGGTTCCATGAATGTTAAGTTTTACTATACGTGAGCCAACAGAATGATTGGCATACAATAATCTGGTGTCTTGTATTGCTTATATGTGCAGTTTCTAGAATGTTAGCATATGAATTGATGAGGCAGTTATCTAAAAAAGACGGGCCCAGTGTGTTTGCAAGTTTGCAAGTTTAAATGTCACTGCCCTCACATTTTCAATTTTGGCGCTCATATTCAATAGTTTTCATGAGTAGGAAGAACGACAATGGTCTGAGAGGCCATTCCGTACTGTACGACATGTAGATAGACTTTCAAGTCTTTTAATTGGTAGGACTAAAATTAGAAATGGAGGGGAATGCCACTTCCAGTATTTCTGCATGTCCACCAGGATGTTTGACAGCCTACTTGGCTGGGTGGCTCTGCTAATCAGTCAGGAAATTAATAATAATAAAATGAATATCCTGCAACAGGTGTTTGTCCCTGTGCCCTGGTGAGGTAACATGAATGTGCTAATAATTTTGCACAAACTCACACAGCCTCAAAAAGTTCAGCCATTCTTTTAAACCTTCTCAGTTTTGTGTTTCAACTCAAAACGACCCTAGTGGTTATTCGTGATACAGCTCCGATGGTCAGTATCAATTAAATTTCCAGAAGACAGATCGAAAATGTGCATGAAATGAATGCAGGGGTACATATTAATTGCCTGGCTTGTATCCATATGCATATTGTGCGTAGGGCATAAATGAGTTTTAACCCTTGGCTCCATTTTAGACATGCAAGCAATTCCAACTTTAATTATATCACTTTAGAATAACACAAGATGAGTAATTGACTGAATATTCTTTTTTTTTTTTTTACAGATTTGTAAGTCTCTCTCCCCATTGCTACTAATTTTCACAGCTAATAGCTACTAGTACTTTCCATATGCCGGAAAAATGGAGTGCATGGACAGTACAGTGTTTCTTTCCTGTATTGCTCAGACGAGAGTACTATGCCTGTTCTGCGTTCACATAAAGGAGCTGCTTTTTCCAGTCATTTTATGGTTGAACAGTTTTAAGTGGACTCCTTCCCTGTGGGCCACAGCACAGGTGCCGGCTGTGTCAATTGTTTACAGAGTTTCATAGCAGTGCAGTGGCTCTCAGAAAGATGAATTGGGCCTTGGACTTAGTGCTATGCAAGATGTGGTATGAAAAGTTGAAGAAAATACAAGAAAGAAACAGAGACGTATCCTGATATGGGAAATTACACCTAGCGGGAAATATGGTGGGGGGTAAAGTGCTGGGGCTGGTTTTTAATGTCCAGGCTCCACGTGCGGCAGCAGTTCACTGAACGAACCCAGAACCACAGTCAGACACAGCCACATTCATACAGGCAAGAGAACAGCCAGGCATACATTCACAAACTTGCAAGCGCATGCATGCAAGGCCACGCACATTCGTCACAAACACACATTGCTTTTAGGAGCTGAGTTTATGTTATGTCACTGTCTCTTCCTCCCACTGTTTAGTCAGGCAGCAAAGTCGTGGTAGTTTTGTCAATTGGATTATGCAAATGTCCAGTCAGGCAGAGGGCAGGAGTGGCAGCACAGCTAATTTATTCATATAAATATTTTCATCAAGAGCGCCATTTAGTACAGCTTAATTATTGGTTCTGTAATGCTCTGTTCCAGGCATGTAGATACAGGAAGACAAACATTTGGTTTGGAAAATTAGGAGAAAGCATTAAATGTTTATGTGTTTTAACTTGTTGTGACTGTGTTTAACAGTACATGGCAGAAATGAATAATGCTATTGGTGCTGGGATTAGCAGGATTTATCGGAGTATATTTTCATATTTTATGCTTTGAGCTCCCTAGCCAGTAATATATTAAGTTTTTTCTTAATTTGTTGAGTAATTACCTTACCATGGGTATTTTTCGTGTAACTGGTGTTTCGGGGCTTTGCTGTGGCTTTAAGGAGGTATTGGTAAACCATGCAGCCCCCCCAGCTATTCTGAAAGCTTATCTCATGAACTCCTTCTTTTCCCCTTTTGCCCCTTGGTAACATATTTTTCTTACTCTGCTTTATGTCCCTCTGCATCTGTACCAAAAAAGCCACCTGCTGCCATCTTACACCCTGACAAAGATCAAATTTTATATTCCGCACCCCTTGCATTCCCTGTATTTTGGTGACTCAAAATGTTAATTTTTATAATCCTGGCTCACGTCACCTGAAATTTTCTGAAATTCACAATTTTTTGTAATCTGTAGTAAGTACAGTAAGTAATCTGAGGTCATTCCACTTACGGTGAATTTGGATCAATGCTTTCATGAACCTGTAATGTCATGAAATTGTTAAAAGTATATTTTATTCAAGTGACAGGTGTAGACACATGCTTTGACGCTCCAGCATAGACATGCAGACCCCACTGTAGTTTCACAGGCTTGGGGAAACTGTATATGTTTGTGTCAGCATATATATGGTTTAGAGCCTTACACAGGATTTGCATCTAAGACAGAAGGAGACTCCTTCAGCTATTTGTTGAATTGGTGCTCAGCCACGGCAAAACATCTTCCTTTGGATATTTTGATAATTCAATGTACATATTTAAAGGATAAACTAAAGCAAAAAAGTCAAGCCCTCATCATATGCATCAGTCAGGGGCCAGTGGTACCAAGTTAAAGCTTTGGTGAATGCAACTCTGGATTTCACTCGTGTTGTTTCACAGCACAAAATTATTTTGAAATTGTCATTTTGGCTTGTGATAAGGTATTTTATATTTTGGACCTTTTTGTTGTGTCTATATGAAGTATGTAATTTCAAATGTCTTTTTATGTGTATATGATTATGTTTTTAGGCTATGTGCAGAGTCTGATCAGGCGCGTTGTGAACAATGTCAACATTGTGGTAAACAACCTGATCCTGAAATACGTGGAAGATGATATTGTGCTTTCAGTCAACATTACTTCAGCAGAGTGCTACACTGTGGATGATATATGGGAGAGAGCCTTCATGGACATCACTGGTGAGCAATGGCTGCTTTTATCCCTTGTTTATGGTATGGACTATGGTAGGGAGGCAAGTTTGACTAAATTACAATCATATAAAATGCCCAACATAATATGCCAGGGTATCACCTTATATTCTCTTTACCCCCACCCTTCTAGTCATCCAGCATCCCCAACTGGTGAGCAGTTTTGTAGAAAAGGATTTTTTTTTTAAATGACAATGGTAATACATCGTTTATTTATGTATGTGATATAGTTTTTTTTCCTTCAAATTTTTATCAGTCTTGTTGGGCAACTAGTATTCATAAGGGACAAGTATGACTTGTTTTCTGTTGACTTCCCAAGTAAAATAAAGGTTAAATGAATTAATAATTAAAACGCAATAAGATGAGGGAATTTTCAATGTACGATGTACCCAAGTATTTCAGGGGGCGGTAAACGCCATTCAGTTTTGTTAAAAATGTAATTACGATGGATGGATTTTACCGTCTGTTGTGATCTACCACAGTTTTCTGTCATATTTTGCTGATATTTTAGTTAAATTCTTGTTGCATTTAAAAAAAAAATTGAAGGTTCTACCACAACCCCAAAGCAAGATATATCAACCAAAAAGTTTTTTGCTTTTTTTTCACCCGTGTGGCTTGAGTTTTGATTTTGAGACTAACATTGCTTATTTGGTTTGATTTCTGAAATTCAGACTGCTGTTCTCTTATTAATTTCTGATTTTTTGGTTAGAGTACTGTCTTTTCTACTTAAATTAATTGGCTTTTCGATAAAGCAACGCTGCTCTCCTAACTAAAAAAAAAATCTGGCTACAGCAGTTTTATAGTCCCATTTTTTTTTTTCTTAATTTGTATTTTCTTCTTTGAGCCATCTAAACAGTTCTTTCTTAGAGTTCTGGTCTTCCAAATCCTCAGGTCGACAGTTCTCCTAAACTAACAAGGGTGTCATGCCTTTGTTTGTGGAGTGGCTGTTTAGTATTTGAACCATGACCCATGCACAATTAACCTTATATACAAGGTTTGAAGAGTTAATGATATTTATAAAGGTCTGAAATTCACACCATCTGACACTTCCAGATGAAAGTTGTTACTTCAGACTAAGAAACGCTTATTACAGGCTGAGTATGTAAAACTTATCAAGGAGCCACCTTTTGCACATACCACTGAGTTCTTTTTAAATGTCTACTTTTGTTATATTGAAATGTACTTAGTATTTTTTGCTTTGTTCCATATACTGGAAAAACTGTGATGTCTATGTTTACGAAAAACCAAACAAACACAAAAAACTGTAAGGAAAGGCAATTATTGTGGGGGTTGTCAGGGTCATTTTTCAGTGGAAATTTTGGGGAATAGTTAAAAAAAAGGTTTTCTAAAACTAAGCAAACTTTTCACAGTTGATTATGTGCTGACAGAAAGACTGATCAAAATCAACTTATTGACCTATCATGATTTTGTACTGTCATTACTTTCACAGTATTTATCATTGCTGGATTTTGTTTCCCAACCCCTCAGCCCTCTTAAATTACTGCCTGCCTGTGACATCAGCTTTAAGCTTGAGCCTTTGCTGATTTAATTTTCATTAATATATTTGTTCTATTATCTTTTTTCAGCTCCGGAACTGGTCCTTCGGAAAGTGATCAACTTTGCAGACTGCACTGTTTGTCTGGACAAGCGGAATGCGAGTGGCAAGATTGAATTTTATCAGGACCCGCTACTGTACAAATGCTCCTTCAGGACACGTCTCCATTTTAGCTATGACAACATCAATTCAAAAATCCCATCTATCATCAAAGTGAGCAGCTTCAGATGTTAGAAATAATACAATGAGTGCAACTACTTTCTCAAGCAAAAGTGTTAACTTGATATCCAAAACATGATACATGTGTTCTGAACATAAAGTAAAATCATGGTTTTGTACTGTTATTTGATTTGGACGTGACATGCCTGTGTGAGGCTCACTCTTATCAATTGGTGGAAATAATTATCTTTCACTGTACCAGCAGCACCATCAGGTTTTCATCCAGATTTCTCATGTAAGTGATGGTGTTTTGGTCTGCCAAGTGTCAGTTTTTCAGTTTGGTATGTGTTAAAAAAAAAGCCAGCCTGGAGCAATTGAATTGAAAAACAACAACAAACAAAAAAAAAATATGTTCAGACTGCTCTTAACCCCTCAACAGGTGTTTATCTAAGTGTAGAATGAACTGTCTAGTCGCTGATGTGTTTTTTTAGTGAATTTTCAGGGCCACACCCCCTTAGTATTTTTCTAGAACTATGTTAACTAGAAGAAAGAGACTATTGACTTTTATGTGATTGGAATTAAAAATGAGGATGAACTATGAAATTTAGGATAGTTCTATCCCTTATGTATTTTTTTTGAGGCATTTATCTTTACTCTTTTTTTGATGAAAAATCAAGGCCCTGTGCCTCTATAGGGTTAGTGATAGGGTTTGGGTTAGGGTTAGGGTATTTTGTTTGAATATATTTATAATAGCAGTAAACAGAAATACTTAAAATAATAAATTGATTTTTTTGTGTCCTTCTTTTTTCCTCACTTTTTGTGTTATGGGATGTATCAACTTCCTTCTTGTTTCTGTATTTTTACATCAACCCACATTCATACCTCAACTTATGATTTATAGCTTCAGGTTGTGTTATAATATTGTTTTATAAAGAAAAAAGGGAGACTTCTTCCAGATTATGGGACTTTGGGCAGCTTTACTTTTTTCCATTAAACTTTATTGTTCCTACAGAGATCACTGTAGGCAGTCTGAACTATTTCACATCTGAGCATGCCATATGAAGGAAAATAATTTCTTCAATTTTCTTCAATTTCTGTCCCTATGCTTTTATGTCTGTCTATCTATTCAGATCCAGACCATGGTGGAAAGCCTGAAATTGTCCATTACTGATCAGCAGCTACCCATGTTTATTCGGATTTTAGAGCTTATTATTGCCCTCTACTATGGAGAAATTGGAGGACATAAAGAACCAGAGCGAGATGAAGGCAATGGTCATGTCAGAGAGGCTGGACCAACTTTATCTGGTGAGTTAGTGATGAAAGATAATGCACTTTCTATTATTTTATTTAGACATATATTTATCTGAAAAGCACGGGACTATTTGGTGTTTTGTCAACTTTTTACAACACGTTTGCCGTAATGGATTATAATCTGTAACCAAAGTCTTTGTTGTATTCAGTAGATGACAGACAGCACATCATCTGACAATCATCTAGCTGGATTAATTGCACTAAAGACATGTGTCAACAGCATGCTTTGTCTTTGACATTTGACTCTTGATGCTCTTCATTCTCTGCATGTTGCTTTGTGCACAGGGGTTATGTGTTGATATGTATGTTATCAAATATTGTCAAATAGGACAATGAATGTCAGTTTGACCATGGTTTGTACTTGCACTACTTTTTTTAACATACAAACCATTGTGGCCGTAACACAAAACACTGTCATCAATTTTGAGGTCCTTTTTGTGAATAGAGGGAAGATTGAGGGGAATGGGAAGGAACTAGGATAAACATAAAATTAGGAACATCTCTTTTCTTTTTGTTTGGAACCCCACAGGAATTCTCTTTATCCCTATCTAGGACAGAATCAAAAAGAATATGCACCTTTACATTCGTGTACTCATTGTGTAGTTCACACAACTACCGCCTATATTTTAAGATGTTACATAATGGTTAAAGATCACACACCCACACACAAACGGAAGTAGCTTCATGGGGGCATTCAAAGATGTGATTTAAAATCAGCCTCTGTACCACCAGGAGCAAATTATAGTGGAGGGGAAGTGGTTCATGGAGGGGAGGCAGGCAGCCCAACACAATACAGCCCATTTGCTCACTCTCTCTAACTTAACTCCCTGCCTGTTGGCCTGGAACTTTTACTGCAAGTTGGCGCAGCTTCCA
Organism: Fistularia tabacaria; assembly: GCA_901007705.1. NCBI lineage: Eukaryota > Metazoa > Chordata > Actinopteri > Syngnathiformes > Fistulariidae > Fistularia > Fistularia tabacaria. The sequence continues at coordinate 92,375 of CAAKHD010013206.1, read as the reverse complement.
GTTTAGTGTCCAATGCCAGATGTAAGAGTCGGTGTCATGCTACTGCTATGCGGAGCCTCTGAGAATGAATTAGTATCCCATCACAAAAATATACAAGAGGGGACCAGCTCTTGGAACCTGAGCGCCCCCAGATCTTGTTATGCTGGAAGTAATCGACAGAGTGAAGAAGCTGAAAGTGTGGTGCGGTGTGGTGCGGTGTGCTGCGGTGTGGTGCGGTGCGGTGCGGTGCGGTGTGTGTGTGTGTGTGTGTGTGTGTGTGTGTGTGTGTGTGTGCGCGTGTGTGTGCGTGTGTGTGCGTGCGTGCGTGCGTGTGTGCGTGTGTGTGTTTCACAGGCTTTTTCTCATACATGCTATTCTCAGTACATTACAGTATGTTTGGTATATTGTATATTTAATAAGAAAATTAGTTAGTATTTATGATAAGCATTGCATTTTTCTCAAGTGACACAGTGAAGACAGACTTGAGCTTTAAAGTACGTTCATGGAGGATAACAAAAATCATAGTAATTAATTGACTAATGTTTCTGTAGGTTGCAATATGCAAGAAACAGTTTCTGTAAGAATACACCTGGAACATAATTTGGATACTTTAATGTCAACGTCCCATGTGAATGTATGTGTGTATCTGTCTGTATATCTATCAGTATATCTGTCTGTCTTTCTGTCTGTCTGTATATCTATCTCTGTCTGTCTGTCTGTCGATCTATCTATCTTTTTATCTATAGCTTTACGCATACACACACATTTTGCTATGAGAACTTGAGCCCATATTTAGTCAAGGGTTAATGTATGAATTTGCAGATTCATGCTCAAATTTAGTACTGCGTTGTGTTGTATCCTCAAGGCATTGTTTTATCTCGCTGTTTGTTTTATTCGTGTTTCTTTTCAGAATACTTTAAAGTAGAATGTTAATTTTCCCTCCACGTGCAGGTGTTTTTTTCTTTTTGCAAAAATGAAATGGAAACTTTGCTGGTATGTATTTATGTGGCCATAATTCACTGTAGCTCCATGTTGTTTGTTTGAATCGCCTTTAGTTAAGAAACAAATCTTCATAATCAATTGCAGTAATAGATGAAGGCACCAGGGCACTAAATTAAAGCACCCATTCAGTTAGAATTAGACTGCTGGTTTTCATACTGTCTGAATTTAAATGAAGTCAGTGAAATGCTGTAAAAATTCAGTGGTCGGAAACATAGATGACTAACATGCTTCAATGTACCAGCTGGTCACGGCAGTGAAAGCTGTATGGTTTCAACAAGTATGTGAAGAATTATGAACCAAGGCCTGTGGCTGCTAAAGTGTGGCTGCGTGCATGTGCGTCTGTGTGCCTGTGTGTATGTGTGTCTGTGTGAGTGTGAGTCTGTGTGAACACAATTCTGCTATGAGTATGAGAGCTGAAGGTTGTTGTGTGCAAGCACAATGGAATATGCATGTGTTTTTGTGTTCTCTATTGCAAATTGTACTGAGGAGGAGTGCTTTGAAGGAGAGCTTGCCCTCTTTGCCCTCAGAGGCATATCGAATGGACTGGACTATCACACAATTCAGACAGAGGCCACAAGCTAACTCCCTATTACAAAATTCCCATGTGGCTCCCATATGTTAGTCTTGTGATGCAACAGCACCTTTTTTAATCATTATCTTACTTTTTAATTTTGGTGTGAAGACACAATGGTCATATAGTAGACATTTTCTTTTGCACTGTCCTTCAGTGACTGTTCAAATAGATTAAAAAAATGTATGTATATGTCATACTGATGGTTTTAAAGTGAAACAATGTGTAGTGCATATTCCATTCTTTTCAAAGTAGGTAAGCCTTCACACTGCATATGTTTATGTTTTGATCACTATAAAGTGTACAACCAAGATTGGAAGATATTGCAGGAAAGGTTGATGCATGTTTGCAGCTGTATTGATGATATATGTCCAAGATTGATCCTTTTGACTTTGTATTTGTCAGTTCTCATTTGTGGAAGAATATGCATATGAAGTTGGAGCAAGTGCAAGTATGCACATATGATTGAACACATGTAGGGTCAGGGGATGTATAGGACAAAGAGCAGAACAGCACTTGCTTGTGGGTGTGTGACCAGTCCACTTTTCCCTATATAAACATAGAGGGACATCTACTGGCCTTTGAGGGCACTGCCTCTTCTAAAACCTAACTTTTTCTTATTCCGCGGTTTGTTTGCTGCTGTTTGTTTGCTGACATGCATATCTTCTCCCTTGCTATCTGACAAACAACACAACTCAGACTGTTGACTCATGCAGATCAGCAGTGTCCCCAAGTTACAGGTGATGGACAGTGTTCTAGAGCTTTGCCTGTTCCCTGAGGGACACTTAAGTGGCTCAAGATGGAGATGCTTTGTTAATTTGTTAAAAGGCGATGCTGCCATTAAATATTTGATTGTTATAGAGGATAAATTCAGGATTACCTTGCATTTCATCTATGCAAACATGGAAATTTGCTGCACCGCACAGCACCATAAATTCAAGTCAAAACACATTTTTTTTCTTGGACTTTTTCCACTAACTTCTTTGGATTAGTGCTTCAAAGTCTACCTAAGCCAGTGTGTTTTGATCATTTGATTGGTAATTGATGTTTTATTTTGATTGCCTTGCAATACAAACATAGGCTTCGTCAGGCTGTGAAACGAAACAAAAAGGGTTTAACTTGTTAAACTGACACCTCAAAGGCTTTCACAGAGTAGAAACAAAGAGAAATAAGAGACTGAATCAGGCAGGGAGAATGGAGGAGAAAGTTAGATAAAAAAAAAAAAAAAAACATAACATGGGATTTCCAACTGCCAATTCACAAAGTGAAAGATTTAATTAAAATATGTCATAATTTTCACCGCCTTAGCCTCTGGGATTCCAAAGCTCTGACCTCACGGACAGTATTGTTCTCTCACAGAGGACATGAGGAATGGGATTACACATTCTTGTGTATTGACATCAGTTTCCGAATTTCTCAATCGTTATGGAAACAGACACGATGGTACAAGTTCAAAAGTCTGTGTCAGGAAAGGGGCAGTTTGGTGGTTTTGTTGAACGCATGAATCCACAGATAATTTGCTTGAAGGAAGGAGAAAAAACTTGGTTTACCTTAATTTCTTGTGTTAGTGTTGTCCAACATGCCACTCGACAGATGTGTATCACACTGATCCTCAAGGCACTTGTGTCCTTATTTAGGTTAGCATTGTGTGACATATGTTTGAACAGTCTTCCACTTATCCTTAGGTTGTTTTTGTTTTGTTGATTTGCATCCTGATCATTCCTTTTTTCAGCCTTTACCACACCTTTTCTCACAGACCCACCTGTGTGTCCCTGCAGTGTTACCTGATTGGCTCATTTTGCTTTTCTCAAGCACTTTCTACTTTACAGTACTCTATCATCTGGTGGGAAGCCCAGTTATAGCTGTGTTCCAGCGTTCCAATGACTGGACCCACTCCCTGACTTTGCATGTATGCAGAGGTGACGGATGCTTTTTGGTTCATCTTTCACACGACTGACTACACGGATCAACTTGGTCCAATTTAAGCCCTCATTTTATAATTTGCAGTCTGACGGGCTGTGACCCTGGCTTCATTAGAACGGACTTCCTCACATACATCTAATCTTCACAAATGTGCCCAGAGTGTGTTTATGTAGCATACTACTCATACACCTGCATCTTTAAGCTTTGGCTGCTACTACTGTGAAAATGTGTCTTTCCTCGCTGCTTTTGTATCCTCAGCTGACAGCTGAAACAACTTGCCTGTATTAAACAGGCCCTAAGGGGAAGGCCAAATTAGCTTGGGGTGCTGTTTTGGGCAAAGACTGTTTCAGTCTTGGTTTTTTTTTTCCCCTTGGGATTTGTCATCTGCAATAGAAAGTTGTTATTTATTTCAATTCTTGCACTGTGTTTCTATGTTTTTTATGTGTATATACTTACATTTCAAGTTGGTCAATTATTGAATGCTATATCTGAATGAGAAAATAACATTGCCCTTATATTAACTTAAAGGCTTTTTGGGTGGAAAAACTGGTAGAACCCTGATCTCAATGCATCAATGCTCAATTAATCTACGCAACTATTGTATATCCTTTCTTTACCAATATAAACATTTGTTTCTGCATTAATCTATACCTCTGTATAAATATATATATATTTTTTTTTTTTTGCACTTTGAGCTATAAGATATCTAATGATCCATTGGCATCCAAATTTGAATAGTTTGTATCTGAATAAATTAATTTCTGTTCCTCTAGGTATGGAGGTGGATATGGAGAACCAGGGCACTAGTCCATACTCCCACCCAGATTTCTACTTGCAGTCAGGGAGTTGCGAAGAAACAGACCAGGGTTGGGTGTCTTGGGCTTGGTCCTTTGTCCCAGCCATCGTAGGCACTGAGGAGGAAAGCGAAGAAAGCCTCTATCAGCAGAGAGAGACAGGAGGCATCCAGAACAGCCCCCAACAACATACACCCAAGGATCCCATTGTTTCAATAGGTTTCTACTGTACCAAAGCTTCTGTTACTTTTAAGGTAAATCACCTTGTCAAAAAAGATATCCGAAGAGAACTAAAGGTTTAGTGCTGGCCTGAAAGTGTGGCGGTGTATTTAATTTTTTCCCCAGAAGTAAAATTCATGTCGATGTTTCACAGGGCAAAACAATTCTCGATATCCTCCACTTTCTTCAGTACTGTAGTGCTTCAACCTTTCTTCTTCAATCAATGACATACGAACATGAAGTGTAAAAATATACATTTCAGGTCATAAATTTATTGGATTAAATACATTAAACACGGAGTTAGAAATTCAGTTTGATTCAAAATAAAACTTAAACGATTATGCTTTTGATTGATAAGAGAATGTAAATGGCAGAGAGACTGGGTGAAAGTTGAAAGTTCTGATGAAATAGTGTTGGTAATGTTAATGTTAATGTTAAATATCCTAATTTAAGACGTCCATATCATTGTGGTAGCAAATGCTCCCTCCCATTTTTTCTAGTTAAATCCCACTTTGCACACCTCCCCTAAATCTTGTGGTCATTTTGAGCTATGGTCTTGAACAGCTTGATCTCCAGGAAGGTTCAGTCCTCTTAGTCTTTGTGTGCGGTACAGGGGAGGGTAGTGAAACCGCTAACTGGCGTCTCGGGTCACGTTAATGTTTTAAACATTATACATGGTATGATGACTATTCAGAAATTGATCCTTGTCTTTAATCCTGAGTGTTCACTCTGAATAGTTGGAATTCATCTGTGTTTCCCCTCAGGTTCAGGGACTTTAGATCACATTTCTTTGTGTGTGTGTGGGTGGGGTAACAGACCTTGGTTCTTCTTTAGAAATGTTCAAATTGTCCCTGTATTGTTTAAGTTCTTTTAATCATTTATTGCTTCTCATCTGGTAATTGCAGACTGCTGAAAGGATGTTTTTTTCCCCTCGTTTTTTTTTTTTTTTTTACTCAAGTAGGAAGTTTTTAATTTTTGAGAGTCTTATCACAGACCTATGAACAACAACTGCCCAGACTTAAATTTGACATTTTCATTTAAGTACAACGTTATCGTGGTTTGCAGACTCGATACTCTCCAATCCGTTCCATCATAGAAGTTGGTTTGATATTTAAATAATTGTATAGTGAGAATTTTTTTTTTCCCTACCACTAATTGATAAAACTCTTATACCTCTGGTCACCTGCCAACCACTTTTTGATGCCTGACTTAATTGATTTTCTTTTCAATTTAAACATGTTTTTTTTGTCATTTTCATTTATTTCAGCTGTATTAACCGGGTATCAACATTTTATAATTTTCTCCCAAAATGTTCAATTTCTGACAGGCACTAAAGCAAAGAACATTAATTCACAACTTTTTATATTGTTTTTTAAAGCGATGTGAGTAGCCCCTGACAAAATCATTTGCTGTGTTTTGTGCTCGTGAATTCGTGAAGTGAAAGTCAGTGGTAGCAGCTGGTCTATATATTACTAGTTGGGGTTGGGTCTCCAGTGCCATGGTGCTTCCTCCTCTGTCTTTGATGATGTTTGAAGTTGTGCTGTAGGCTCACTAAGATATGTGCTGCCAGGGTTGTTTAAGCATTGTCAGGATTTCTCTATTAGTGGAATTTCCTAATGTTTGTTTTGGACTTTATCAACACCTCCTCAATTTCCATGCCATTGTGTACTTTTGCTGTCAGCCAGACTAATTCTTCAGTAAGATTAAGCAACATCCAAGCTCAAAGAAGCAGCTCGGGATCTGCGTGTTGGTCCTCGTATGTGATTAAACCATCTGAATCAAACGAGAAGAAAACAGAGAGGGTGAGAGAGTCTGCTCCATCAGTAGGGATAATAAGGCACAGCTGTTTCGTGTTCTGCACCTGCTTCCTGTGCTAAAGTTGAATGAGTTGGGGCCTGCACAGTTCAGCACTACTCTCAGTTGGTGAACTGGCTAAACTCAAAAAGCATCTCAATTTTTTTTTGCTAGTTTTCATCAGGTGCAATCAGATATTCTCCATCTTTGTCTGCCTTCTTGTCTGGCTGTCTCTCTCTCTCACACGTTTTCTTTCACTTTTTTTCCTTTTTAATTCATGTTCTAGTTGTTGCCCCTTTAAAGCCAGAGAGGCTCTCTCCTAAAATCAGAACTCCGTGGCTGTAATGAGGTTTAATGAATGTTCTTGGCCTGCGTCCATACTTGGCAAAGAAAATGACCAAAAAGACCCAAGGCTGGCTCTCGGGGCTTGATCTAAGAGAAGAGTCATGTGTCCTTGTTTGGCAGCGATTGTTGTCCAGGGTCTTGTTACCTTCTGAATCAGGAGTTGCTTAGGTTTTAGCATATTTTCAAAATGATTTATCTCTTTTAGCAGTTTTAACCTTTTTTTTTTAAGTGCTACCTATTAGCGATGAGTTTTTCACAGCCGTGGTTGACATTTCCTCTCTCAACCTTTGAAGAGAAGGAAATGTCTTCCCAATTCAACCAATTTCTTTTCACTTCTAAACATAAATTGCTGTAAATCATATGGTTCTTCTCAAATGTACCATTGCTACACAGACAACTTTTGAACACTACTGATGTGCTGTACTTGTTCTGATACCAATTGAAGGATGAGGATTTACATAGTAGTTTTTCTTAAACATGATCCTTTTGGAATTGTTTTCTCAGACATTAACTAATTTTGAATGTATTCATGTCCCCCTGACTTCTGTTTCAGCTGACTGAGACTCAGTCAGAGAGCAGCTACTATAGTCCTCAGAAAGTTAAATCAAGAGAGGTCTTGTGTCTCGAGCAAGAGGGAACCACTATTGAGGTAAGCCTCATGTTATTTTAGTTATGCAAATGTTAAAAAGTACTGTGCTTTTATACTTGGATGAATGGCTATAGAAATTCGGTTGATAGGTATCAATGGAACGGAACAGCTGGAAAAAATGGGTAAAAGACTTCTGCAGTATCTCCTGGCTTTTGACATTTCTTCAGTATGAACAAGAAACCAGCTTAAATCTAAATTGTAAATCACTATCTAATGTTATGGGGATGACATATATCATGTTCATTATAAGCAGTATTAATTATGAATAACGCTGTCATTTTTAAAGAATGGACAATTGTTAAATTCATTCATTTCTACTCATTTCAGTTCTGTTAATTCAGTTCTGTCTTCTAACAAAGGTACACATTTGGGGGAAAAAAACAGCATTTATCTTTTTAAAACATATCAAAACGTATTGTTGTCCACCCTTATTTGTGTATCATTAATATCTTCATTTTCCACCCCATTTATAAAGCCTCCCCAGATCACTACTGTTTGGCTTGTGTTTTGATCACAGGCAAGTCTGCACATGAACTGTGCCTGGACTTATAATTTTTGCACTCTCTTACAGCTTTGATAATTGTTTTTAGAAATGTTCTTTTTTTGCCTGGTTAGAGAAGCATTGAGTTTTTTTTTATTGTAAGCTTTCTACCAGATGTGACAACTGAGAGATTTCCAGTCCTCATTTGTTTAGATTGTACTTTATCGTAATCTCAAGGCCGTGTTAGCTGTTACCTAAAGTGAGAGTGCTGAAATGCAAAGCATTGGCTCATTACACAGAGAAAATCAACTGTGTAAATGATTGTATGATGAAATCCAAAATTTCGAGAGAATATGTTCCTCTTACTTGTCTGCTGGTTCAAAGACAGCCACAGTGATTGGCACAGTGATACGCCCGGTGTACAACAAAATGAGTGTGCAAATGTCCTTCATGATCTCAAATTGTTCATATGGGAAAACTTTGATTCGGACAAATTTACAGTAAATCAAGTCTTTAATTATCAGAATTTAACATTTCATGTTTTCTGGTGATTTTACACTAAAATACTTAACTTTGTTCATGAAAATGATTGCTCTGTTACTTCTATAGACTGCTGTGTGTAATACAATTCTCATAGTATTTTATGCTTATACACCTGTATGGCCCTTAACATTATTTATTCCCTTAGATTATGATTTTCTGTGGTTCTATGTGTTCTATACTATTGGTTTTGGAGAGTTACATACCTATTGCATTAAATAAATTATTATTCAAGTATTTTCCCCTGTTTTATGTGAAAGGTGCTGATGATGGGGGAGCCTTTTTTTGATTGTCAGATTGGCTTCGTGGGCTGCCGGGCTCTCTGCCTGAAAGGTATCATGGGAGTGCAAGACTTTGAAGAAAACATGAACCGTTGCGAAGAGGTAAAGAAAACCTTCATACCTCTTGAAAAGACGAAAATAATCAAGAGAGCAAGTGGACTGGAGATAATTTTCTTTTAAATCAAGTCCCCTGCATCCTCCCTTGCTCTCATCTGCTTTCAGAAGGACGCTGTGATGAGGTTTAATTAGGTTTGGGAATTGGGTGAATCCGCTGTTATTTATCATTGTAATTTGTAGTTTTTTAATGCTGTTTTCCATACGCATTATGTCAACAGCTATTTTGAATGCAGAGTACTGAAACTTTTTGACTCAAATAAAGTCAGAATATATATCAACTTTGTACTTCTTTTCTTGTTACTTTCTCCTGTTACTTTCTTCATCTTTTTTGTTTGCAGGATGCAGTGTTCTTCAGCTGTGGGGAAAGTTTAAGCAGCAAGGGAATGACCTACCTTACAAACTCGCTTTTTGACTACCGCAGCCCAGAGAATAATGGATTCAGGGCTGATTTCATCCTGGATGTTGCTAGTCACAAGGTTATCTTGAAATGGTTGTAATGACCTACTATATACCAACTGGGATGATCAAGAGAAATGTTGTAATGAATATTCTAGGCACATTTCACTTTTTTCCCCATTTTATCCATTCAGACTAAAGATAACTTGTGTAACGATGCTATTCATTTGTAAATTGACTGGATTTATGTGCTGTCTGGGAAAAAGTATGGCGAAGTAAAATATAGCGTAAAATTCAGGAATCCAACTCACCAGTTAATATTTCATTTTCATCATATTAATAATGTGAAGTGAAATTATTAATGTACAATACATATTAATATGTATTTTCAACCATGAGATACAGTTGCAAGATTAATGCATTTGAAAATGTGTTGAATATTCCTATCTAATACTTGCGTCAGGGTTTTTTTGAGTTGCAATAGCTCCTATCATACGTAGGGCATTTAGGTAATACGGTACTTCTTTAACCTCTCTATATCTTCTAAATATGACACTTCTTTATCTTGTATTTTGTCAAAACTAACTATTTGTCTTCATCCAACTGCTTCTTTAAGTAGGGGAATCTTTCTGCTTTCTAACTAGTAGTGTTATAGCCATTATCCCTGATAACCGTTCGCCTCCTTCATCTGTCATCCAAACTCCCACTATTTGCACTGCTTAGAAATGTTCGTGACTCAGTGAGGCAATTGTTTGGACATCCATCCATCTATTCTCACTTGAAAGTCTTGTAGTTGAAGGCTTTAGTGTTAATTCATTAGCAGTTTTGAAACTAGCCAATGGCTTTGATCCAAAAGCATGCCAGAGCCATTAGTGTCCCCATAATAAATTTTACTCATTAACCTGCTTCTCTGATAAGGCTCTACTGAAATCTGTTTGTAAAACCCAAGTCTCGGGTGTGGTTGTTGAATATGTGTTTGCTTTCGCATGTCTAATTAGCCTCTCTTTCCCCTATTTACAAGAGTTTGAATGTCTAGTTGAAATATGATATGAAGATATAGGTTATAGTTTAGTTATATATTTTGTACCCAGGCATATCAATAATTATATAAAAATCCACAAATATGTGTTAATTTTTAGTTGTTTATGTTGTAAAAAGTGGTGCTCTATTGCCCTGGATCTGATCCAGCCGAGCCTGTCCTTCCCGGTTGGGTTTTCCTCTGTGTGCCCCAGTGTTCTTCCAGTGGCTCAGGACATAAACTCTCGGGTATGATAGGGAAACCCTTACAAGTCCATAGGTGTCGATCTTAGAGTTGTTGATTAACAGTTGTGCAGGGTCAGCAGTGCCCTTAGACTTCTAACCCCCAAAATGGATTACTGTTAAAAAAAGAAAAAATTATAATCTATCAACAATATTTTTCGTTATGTAAAGCACAACTTTGAACACCTTGACACCTTCACAGAAAATGTTGTCATTATATTATATTATATTTAAAGCTGTTAATTCTTACCATCTCAAAATCTTGGAATGATAATGTTTTGTAATAGCACAAACATAGTAGGAAAACTAATTTTCTCTAAAACCAACTATTGATTTACATGTAATGAAGCCAGAATATTGGTTTTTATTTATGCTTAGTTTCTGGTCATGTACAATTTCACATTGGTATGCACCATTATTTTCTTTTAGCAAGAAAAGTAAATCAGTTACTCTTTTGTCAAAGATACTGACTTTATGCATATAAAATAAGCACATGTACCATTGGCCTATATATATATGTATATATATATATATACATATGTATATGTATTTCTAAGGCCATCTAATTTGAAGATCAACACCTTAGAAACATTTTATCTCAGATTTAACTCAACTATATCGTGTTCATGATGACCCCAGTCACTGCCACTCTTGAAGGCTATCGCCTTGTTTGTTCCCTTACGGCCATGTTTACCCAGCTCTACTTTTGTTTGACAGGAGACCTACACAGAGATAGCAGGCATGCAGCGCTTTGGTGCTTTTTACATGGATTACCTCTACACAATGGAGAACAGCAGTGACAACGGTATTGTTCAAGTCATTCCTCCTCACAGAGATTGTTTGCTCACCTTGCTACCTCCTCTCTCTCTCTCTCTCTCTCTCTCTCTCTCTCTCTATGTGTATATATACATATATATATATATATGTATATATATATATCTGTCACATTCTCTTTTCTCTCTTTGCTTTCTATCCATCTTATGTTCCTCTGCCTCTCTGTCTCTCCCTCTGTCCTTCTTAGTTTTTCTGTCCTCCTTGTCTTCTCTCTGTCAAACAAGCCCCCTAGAGACTTGAAGAAAGAGGTTGTCTTGTTTGAGTCACAGTCACCTGGTCCTTGACCCCTCCTGTCCCCGCTCTCACCCCAAACGTACCTGGAGGGCAACTGTCAGAAGTGTTTAGTCTGCTGACACATATTTGAGTTTCTTTCTTCCTGCTGCTTGTTGAAACTCTGTTTTCCCCCCTTTTCTTCTACCTGTAAACTCTTGAGAAAGTGAATGGGCCTCTCTGGCCTAATTAGGTGTCACTCTTTCAAGCACATGCTCAGAGACTTGAGAGGATTCGTAATTTTTCAGCTGCACTACTTAAGTGTGTTTATTAAATTCTGACTGATCTGAAATTCCCATTCAAAGATGAAATATTCTCTCTTCATTTAAAAGTTATAGTTGTTCCATAAATGTCAAAGTACTTAAGTGGTTGACTGCTAAGCATTTCTTTCAAGCCTGTTGAAGAGCTATTGGCTGCGTATGATGTTGAAGTATAATTATGACAAGAGTGTACCATCTTATATTCTCTCCATGATAAGAGCTTTTTGCTTTGTCAGTACAGTGCTACTATTTGTATATTTCAATCTATTAGTGTTTTCACTGTCAAGGTCTTTGGATGTTCATCATTGAAACATGGTCATCACTGTATAAAAACATAAACTAAGTCTCTTTAAAGTGTAAGTTCCTTCTCTGATTAATCGCTAAGGGGTTGTTAGGATGCTCAACATTGATTAACAGTTACCAGATTCAATCAAAATTAGTAATCAGAAAATAATGATGCTATGAGGATTTTCCCTATTTAAAACAAGAGTCTGATGAATCAAATTAAATTCTGGGAAGTTGATTTGTTTTATAAGGAATCCTATGTATTGCATCCTTTTCCCCTTTCATTTCACCCTCCATTTTTCCTGACTAGGCTGTTGTTTCCTTCTGCTGTCAACCACAGATAATAATCTAAATTAAGAAAAACACTGATACTTTCTTTCTGAGCTTTCAGAGTCATATTTGACAGCAGGATAACTGTCAGTCTCCTTCTCCTTTGGGACAACTGTGGTTACCCTTTCCAAATGGAATGCTTCTTTTCTGTCAGTGTTTCTCTCCCTGGTCCACGCCGACCAGATCCAGTGTCAACCAAACAAATTAGTCTCTATTGCCACAGGACTAACATAAACTTTGAGTCAACTGAAATTCAAACCGACCCAGGTCACACTCACCATTTACTTCATATTAGACTAACGTAGTAGAATTATCCCTTTTTTAATCTTGGGAAATGGACAGACGTTGAAATGGTCTCAAACCTATTGATATTCCGCCTCCTCATCATTTTACTGCTGTTCTAACTGCAGCCATATGGTTGATATTAGGTCTAATCCTTTTCAGCCAAATCTCACTGAAGAAGGGAAGAGGAAGTGGCATTGCCTGTTGCCCTTTGTAAATCTCCAGATTCAATGGGAATTTCTTTTCCACCGGCCAATCGTTTCTGTTTGAAGAAGAAAAAACATAGTCTTGACTCCTGGACTGTAAGAATGTTCAGGGTAATGGTGGAATGTAATGGGAATAAATCAAGGTTTGACCCAATGTCCTCTTTCTCCCTTTCCTGCCATTCACCCACCCACTTCTTTTATTTTTAATTTCTGTCTTTTTATTGCCGGGGGAACTGAGTCTTTTAAGTGGACCTTTGGAACTGAGGGGTGCTGAAAATGAAGGGACAGCTGTGTGAGAGAAGTGGACATTTGGAATAATCATTTTTGTGTTCAAACTGTTTGAGCTGATTCTTGCTGCTGAATGATATCCCTGCCCACCATGACACATTGTTTTTTTTAACTTGAAAGAACAGGGGATTATATTTTCATAATTCCCCTTGAAATGACACACTAATAGCTATATTCTTGAATCTTACATACAATACATTTATATCTGCAAAAATGATTGCCCGGGAATGCTAGCCCATTCTTTTAAGTTTAGTAGATTTGTTTAACAATAAGTCTGGCAGAAATAACAAACATTGCAATGCTTGTCAGTGTGTGTGAAGAAATGAGTCATGAGGTACTGTAAGTGTATTTTTATGTAAAGGATCTGAAGACTTCTCGGCGGTAAATGTGGAAGAGGTCATGCCTGCTGTTCAGGAGACATCCATCAAGAGGCTTGTGGTTGGACCTCTCAACCTCAGATTGCACAGTAGCGCTCTCCACCGGATCCTCAAAATGGTCACCTGTTCCATGGATCACGAATATGAGCCATACTGCAAACCACATCGAGGTCAGACATCACATTGCTCCACAGTTTCTCCTTTCTTTTCTGGGCTGGGAAATTCACAACTGATGCTTTGGTTCTTTCCCCGACAACTGATGTAACAATTTTGCAAAACAATTTTGTTTAACATCTGCTGTTTTAGCATCTGTGATAGGTAATGAATAATGAGGCTATTACAAAGGCAGTGACTACATAAAGGAGGGTCAACGTGTTTTCTAATATCTGTACGTGGGTGCTCTCGGGCATCCGGGGCCATTATTTCAGCATTAGGAGGAGTGGAATTATTTTAGTCGACAATAAAGGAATCATTCTTTCTGACATTATCTGTCTTTTTTCCACTGTTTACATGAAGATTTTTTTGTTACTTATAAGATCATTGATCATGTGATAAAGTTTATGATAATTTGTTGGATTTAGTGTCTCTCAATAAAAGTTTAGATCAGGTGGAGGGAAAATCCCATAGTCTCTATCCAAAAACTATATAAAGCGGGCCTTTTTTTTGATTGTTTGGAAGTATATTGACATGTAGATAGTAATTTCACTTGAGAAATAGTATATTGGAAAAGTCAACAACAGAACTAGAACTTGCTATCAACTTTGTCTGATACTGATAATTCTCTCATGTGTTTACTAAAGCAGGTCAGTATTCTCTCCCAAATTACTGGAACATTTTTGAGTGGGCAGAGGCAAGGCTGTTGTTTAATCTGAATTATACTTTTTAAATTTAATTTCTTAATATTACAATTGAGCCAGAAAAAATCTTGCACAAAGGCATTGTCAGTAGAGTTTGACTTTACTGTATTTAGAGCAAAGATGCTCACATTTCTTACTGAACCTCATGCCAAGAATACAAGAAGGATGAACCAAAAACAAGGCCAGAAAACAAGGTAGTTTTGCATTTAATAACATGTATATGTTTCCCTACTTGAGCAAGACATTTCTTCCTGCTCAGCGTTGTGTACATTTTTCTGAAGATTTATTCATGCATTGCTCCACAGCAATGGAAAGAACAAAGGGGGGACACTTAGATTGATATTTTTTTTTCCTCTTAAGTAGAAATAGAATACTTCAAAAAACTGAATCCCTGCCTAGTTTATCTAGCAGGCTGCATGTTTTGTGATTTTGAATGTCGACTATGGTTTCGATTGGGACTGGTGTCTTAGCCCATCTTGGAGCTGGAAACCCATCCCCAATCCAAACCTTTACTGAACTTGAACAAGTTCATTTCCTTGAACTGTAGCCAAGGCTGTTCACTAAAGAAGTGCTCAGGGTTTGGCCCACTCTAGATCCTGCACAGTTTGGTGGTTAAGTTCTCTGGTCATTCCTTGATTCAGTTTGTGCTGACTAAACTAGCTATGTTAAGTTCATTTCCCTCTTTGTCTCTCCATATGTCTGTGGTTCTTAGTTGAATATTTTTTTTGAGAGGTGAAGCAAATCTAATGGAAAAAAGCCACTTTGAAAAATATTTGAAAAGGGTCAGTGCTTTTTTACCATGACTTGTTTGAAACCATTTTCATATATTTCATATATGCATACAAGTTGAGGCACTGGCACAGGCCTAACACAACAGTTTACACCCAATCTCTTTATCTGTAAAACTAGGTTCAAAATAGGTTACTTTAAAATTTATGACTTCTGTCCTTGTATGCCATTTTTTGCAGATCTCTGTGATGGGAGTCATAGTCCTGCCATGACGAAAGAGATAACAAGCCTCGAAGATTTCATCCCAACCAGACTAACTTGTCTCACTCTGCTCAAAGTCTCTGTCACTGTTTCGATGGCAGAGTTCAACCTCCTTCACACACTAATGCCAGTGATCATGGGACACAAGGTTCGCATAAACACTAAATAATGTGTCTCATTCGAATATTACATCAATTTTGACCCGACCAGGTTTGGGTTTTATTTACAGAAATCGTAGAGATTTCCCTTTGAAATGTCACGATGCTGTCAATTTATCCAAATAACAACTGATACAATTTCTCTCTTATCATAGCAGTATTGTAAATTTTTTTCATTATTGCAGGTGATAAAATGAAACAAGAAATGTGTATACACTTTTCACTCTTAAACTAATGTAAAAGCCCAATCCACTGATGGAGTGCCCTGGGAATTATGTTTTTGAAATGACCAAAGAAAATCAAGTTTGGTGAACATTTAGAAAAGGGGGGATTAGCTTTTTAAATGTCGTCCTCTATTTGTCCTATAGAGAACATATTTAACCAGTCATTGTTTGCAAATGCATGGCTGTGGTATTGCATGGTGCGAGGATGAAAAAACACAATATTTTGGAAAAAAATGTTGGATTTCTGTTGGATCTGGTCAGTAATATCTGGCCATATCGATAATATGCAATGTTTGTTAAAATTTCCGAGATATTTTGAAACAAAAATAGAGTCAATAAAGTTGGGCAGTAGAGAAAAAAAAAAATTGAATGGAGGGATAATACTTCTGCTGACAGAAGTGGAAATTATGCAGTTGGAAGTTGAATCTCTTCTCTCACACTGTCCTGTGGTAATGCATAGAATTCTGCTGCTCCTGAATGGATAGAGCAGTGTTGTGATCCTCTGTCAATCACATTTAATTCTATTCAATTTTACAGAGTTAGGTTGCACACAGTGCTACAGAAAGTTTCCGCAAGCAGATCATGATTATACTTGATGAGAAACACAAAAACAGACAACCCTAATGCAAATCAATATGTTATTAAATCTTTCTGGAGTTAGGTGTCCGAATCTATATGTAGAAGATACTACAATCTCCTTTGCATTTGTGCAGTGAATATTCAAATGTTATCCCCTTTTTCAGACTTTATTTCTTTCCGTTTCCAGGATGCACCAGGATTTGTGCATGCACCAGTGTTTCAGCCAGTCCGCCCCCTGCCCTCTGTACAGTTCCAGGTGGAGAAGGTGAATGTTGAACACTCAGTACCAATGTATTCTGCAGAGCTGGTTAGCACTGTCAGCAGTCTCAGCCAACCATCTGACAACCTGCTACATCACTGCTATGCACACTTCTACCTCAAGGTGAGGAGGATAATGTTTCACTCTGTAGTATCTTTTCCCAAGTGAATAATCTCTAATCTATTCACATAAGAAAATCAGAGACACTCTTTTTTTTAAGGAAAAAAATAATGGCAGAGAGGACAAGCATGCTGGCTTTCTGTTGTGTTCTTGTTCAGGAAACTGAACTCTGTAAGAGCAAGTACTGTATGTTTTTATATGTACAGTTAGTAAATCTTGTTTTTTTATGTGATTCCGAATTATTATTTTAACTTTATTTCTGTCTTCCCATTCTTTCTTTCTCTTCCACTCTCATTCTCCAATTCATTTTCTAACTTGCATCTAGGTGTTTGGGTTCCAGGCAGGCTTGACATGCCTGGACAGTACAGGGGGATTCTTTCCTCTCATACCCATCATCCCCTCCTTCAGCACTGCACTCTATGGGAAGATGATCCAAATGCCAGAGTACTGGTGAGTTTCGAATTGTGCCAAAGTTTTCACATATTCATAAAGCATAGAAGGGGTAAGGTAAAAGATAACACATGAGGGTCACATGCTGCTGCTACCTGATGGAAATCTTTTGCTTTTGAAAGTGAGGGATAATAAATGATAACCCTCATTCCAAGCATATTTTGGTCCTTGTTAAATCATTAACTTAAATTAATTAAAACCAACTCAACTCAGTGCACAGTTACTGAATCAAGGAGGGAGTCAAGACAGACTTGCCCCAAAACCACTCATAGCACAACGAATAGAGGAACCACACAAAGAGGGTGAACTTACTGGGACTTGGGTTGAGCTTACATTTTTTTTTTTAATGTTTATGGCAACTGTCAGTAATTATCAGTGGTAATACTGGAAAGCTGAACATGTCAGTAGATGAAGCGAATTTAATCGAAATTTGTCATGGTTAGAAAAAAAGGGCACTCCACGAAATTATCCTCATACAAGCATTTTTTTTTCTAAAATTGGAAAATGTTGAAATGTAGGAGGTCCTTCTTTTGTTGATAGTTTAGCTTGTCAGGACCACGAGTAGTACTGACACATATTTAGATGCTTTCAATGTACTTGTTAGGCAGAACAGTAGCACAGAGATTAGCTCTTCGCCTCACAGCAAGAGGGTTCCTGGTGTGATTTTGACAGGGTTGTGTCTAATTGCAGTTGACATGTTCTTCTTCTGCCTGCATGGCTTTCTTGCCATAAAGACTCCAGATTGGCCATAGGGGTAAATGAGAGACTGTATGTGCAGGATAAATGGTACAGATCATGAATGAATGAATTTAGTTAAAGACAAAATATGCTGTGCATTCATTTTCAAGTTTTAAGTTCTTAGGACTTTCAATTCATATATTCCTCGCCTCTCTATTAACTCTCTCTTTATATACACACATATATATGCAGGAAAAGGAGCTATATATGTATTTGTGTGTATATCTATATATACATGGGTTTATATAGGCGAGTGCATATATAAACTCACACACATCTATATACACACATACACACAACTCTTTGTGTTCTGTTCACATAGTTGTAGTGTAGATGTAGTTTACTTTCTGTTTCCTCAGCTGATACAAGGCAAGATTTCACCTCTTTAAAGTATTGGATAAGCCATCTTGCAAGTGGACAAAAATAGGAAACAAACAATTGCAACATGCACACACACGTACACACACACAAACACACATACACAAACACACACACTCAAACAACCTGTGCAGACGCTCACCTTGCAGTCAAAGTGCTTACTTAAGCAGGAATACCTCTGCAAGTGAACTGGCTTGAGAGCTGATTTCCTCCCATTACTTTAGATTAAACTTGTCAAAGACTTACAGATGTTTTTGACGGTTCCTGACTTCTTCCCCCACCAACCACTGTATCTACTGTGCCGTGGTTAGCTGGTCATAGTGGAAACCACAAGGCCTTTATTCAAATTACTGTATGAGTGTGTCTGTAGACAGAACCTGATTCTCTGTGCTCTCTACTCCCAGTGAATACATTTTTGATCTTTAAGCCCCCATTTCCTTGGCTACATTAGATATTGGAGTCAGATGTGAAATGGATGTTATTTTTCTTTCTGAAAATCACTTGATGTTCCTGCTCCTGTGGGCTTTCCAGATCAATGCCCTCCTGTGGCTTTTTTCAGTCTGAACCAGCGCATAGAAATAACAGTGACAAACTCTCAAAGAGTCTGGTCGACAAATTTAAAATGTACCCTTTTTTTCATTCTTTTATACATGCCTTTGAAGGAAAAGAGTAATGTAACATGTTCTGATGTTTTGTGTGATTTAAGTAGATGTTTTTATCAGTTTCTTCAGTTTTTGCAGTTGTATCTCAAAATAGGGGAATACAGAAAAACATTGCTGATTTTGACATCTTATTTTTATGTCATCATCCATGTAAATGAAGAGTGGCATAAGAACAGGTTAGAAGCAGTCTCTACGTTTTTTAGCGGTTGTCTGATTACTTCACAGTCTGTCTCTTTCCTCCAGATAGTAGTCAGGCAAGGTGTTATTATGCATGGCTATGAGTTCTGAATCTTTCAACCCTGACATGACATGCTTGACTCTTTCTGACCTCGCAGGAGTTGTGGGTGTCTTGCCTCCTTACCTGTGTGTAGCCACAATCAGAATCTAATTGACTTGACCTGACATTTTGCTCCTGGGAGAAGGACAGTGAGTTAGACTGAACTGAAATAACAGTTTGAAAAGGTACCAAAAAGGGAAAGGATCCCTGATAAGCACTTGCAATAAGAAAATACTTTTACTTTTACTATTTCCCCGTTATTTATAAATTGCTCTGCATTTTCATGTGTAAGTTGGTGAAGGTAGTGAAAAACATTAGGTTTGGTGAGTGTCTGCGGACAAAGGTCTCTCCTTTTACTTTGTAAATCTTCCTTGCCTTGCAAGAGAAAGTCCCAGATTTGATTTTCCATCACTGTTTTGGAAAGTTATTTTAGATTGGTCTCCTCTAAGCCTGTTATAACAAGGGAATTGTGACTAACCAGAGAAAAGGGTATTTGGATTTGGGAAATAAAGAAGGTGATGTCATAAGTACACATCATTGTCCTGTCAGTCCTTCAAATGTACAGTGAGTTTCTTCTAAATCACACACGTACGCACGTACGCACGCACGCACGCACGCACGCACGCGCGCACGCACGCACGCACACACGCACACACACACGCACACACACACACACACACACACACACACACACACACACACACACACATTTATTGTGTTACCAGATCATGCTTAAGCAAGTATGTATAATTGCCTGGTGATCATGGGAGATTTGGAGGGCCACTGGGCATCTGTGAAGACCCAGCACCTCTCCTGATGAGTTGGCCTGTAGTTTGCTGCTCATGTTTCCTCTAGTCTCACCACAAAGGCTTATACTTCTCACTGTGGGCAGCCAGGGGGGGTTCACTGTGGAAAGTACATTGGCTTGACATCTTTTCCCTGCCAACCTTGGCTTTAAATGGGCATTTGTGAATGCGCAGAAGACATTGGATGTGTCCAATTATATTGACATGTCTCTGTTGCCTCAGTTTTTAAGCATAGTGCAGTACTGCTGAGAAACTGCAAGCCAACCTGTAATTACCCAGACTGAAATATTGAAGAAGTGAAAAAAATAAATTTACCTAATATTTTGGCCATCCTTTGACCTAAATGTTATCTTTCTCATCTCTCTGTGTAGGCAATTCAATTAGAGATTGCTTTAAGGTTAGTACTGCAATCCTTTTTAGAAAACCTTTGTCATTCTATGGCCACTTAAACTCCAGTGGTCTACAAATCCTTCATTTCAAATGAGTTAAAGTGATTTCACAATCTACAATCTTTGTGTGTGTGTGTTTGTTTTGCTCTGCTCTGCACTTTTAATATTACCGTTTTTTACATTTTTGAATACCTTGTCATTGTGTTAGAAATAAGTTAAATGCTGCACTTGCACTCCGTGTCACTATGGCTAACGTTGAAGTAAGCTTCTTTTTTTTAGCTTCTGTTAATCAGTAAATGTAAATCTCCATGATCACTGTTGTATCTTCAGTCTGGCTTAAGGAGCTGACCTCTGGAGGCTTCCCTAATTCCTACTGCTTTTGTCAAACATCAAATTAAAGTAACCTTTTGGGGCTCTCACTCACCCAGGTCAACTGAAGTAAGCAACATTTTTTTTTACATTTGAATACATCACAATAGTAAATTCAGTGATTTATGGCATTTTAAAGACTATAAGATAAAATCTCTATATCATAAGTAAAGTAGAAAAAAAACACTTATGAATTGATCAAACATACACTTGCTGAATGCTTTGTTCTTTAACTTCTTTAATAGAGGGGACCACTATTGGTATTTGACCATTAGGCGAAATGTTACAGATATTGGAATTGTGAAGTCTTTCCAATCTATTCTTGTGAAGCTCATTACTAATGCATCTGTGATCTAATACTAATCATCAGTTTTGTTTTGCGCAGAGCAGACTTCCCATACATTTTAGATTTGATGTCTTTCAGATTAGGCTGGAATTGTCAAATTGTCTCTCTTTATAGAGAGTCAAAAGTTCTTCAAAAGTACCTTCCACTTTAAGTTAATTGAAGTACATTTGAGTGTTTTCAAACTGCTAGGAGGATACAGTTGTAAAAATGTTGTCTGAGACAAAAGTGGTGTCTGCAAAACAGTCTGTTTTCTTTTGGAGGTGGCAGTAGGATAGGGATATTAGGAGTGCCACCTGCATCGATCTACCCAAACTCAAGTCACTTTCACACACGCGCACACGTGCACACAGGCACGCGCACGCGCGCACACACACACACACACACACACACACACACACACACACACACACACACACACACACACACACACACACACTATTCCTCATGCAGGACCACCTGACAGCAGTAACATATGGAGGCAAGCCAAGAACAGGGGCCCACCAGCCAACCTACCAACGATCCCACAGCAGCCTATGTGGTTGGTCACATTACAGGCTATAATTCAGACCCACGCCACCTTTTATGTGGCATTTTTAGCAGCCCCCATTTCTCACTGTGTTTTCTGAGGGGATATTTCTGAAACAGTGCAGCACTACAGGTGCATGTTATATAGTCATACAAAGCATATTTGCTGTGGGAATAGCTCTGAATAGAAAAGAAAGTGACTTTGTCCTTCATATCAAACTGTTGGTCTTAGTCCTCATACTTTTTCCTATTGGTGGTTCAGTTTTAGCCCTACCTGAAGTGTTTTAATATTAATTTGAGTCCATGACTATGTCTGGACCAGTAGTCTAGACTAAAGATTAGCTAATGCAGTGATTTATGTAGCCTGCTTGAGGCATCTGAGGCATGAGGCTTCTGGTGTGATTGTAATGCCTCATTACTTCAGTTCATGGTTATAGCATTGCATAGCAAAAAGCTCCTGGTCTGTCTCTTACAAAAGGCAAGAACTGGAGGGTGAACGGTTTCTCTGTCCTATAGTAGTGAGCAAGTCAAATTTAGCAAATTTAACAAAATTAACTTTGAATAGCATTCATATAATTTTTGATGGCAAAATGATTAAGTGTAATTGGAAAGGAATTATTTTGGGTCAAGAAAAAGTGTAGGAGTGGCTATCGGATTGAAAAGTCAATTTTTGTGCTTTGTGCATACTTCTATGCAAAATATTTTATAGAGATCTGAATGGTGTCACACACTTAACTTCTGATGTGCCTCTCAACCAAAGTTTGCTTCATGTTGTCATGATACTAAATTAACTTCTTTAGATTCCCAACACCTTCATTGGGAGGTCCATGAAGGCACTTTTAAAATCACTGAAAGCTGTAATGAGGAATTATAAATTAATGATTTGAAGCCAGAGTTTGGTTGGTGTGGCCAAGTTAAGGTTTGTCATTCATAGGTTGTTAATTGCACTCAAGAATGAATTTAGTCGAATATGGCAAAGTATGAACTACTGTAGACCCTTCCCTGTTCCTGAGGGAATATGGGAATGTTTTCAGAGGGAAAAAAAAAAAAATCAATGAAGCTGGAGGGATATAGGCACACTGCAACAAGTAGGGTCTATGTATTAACAGGTGTGTACTAAAGGCCAGGAATGACATATGACATAATATTGTTCCACTTCTCACTCCAAAACACAGGAGTGCAGAGGATTTTATGCTGTAAGCTAGAACTTATTTCGTGTGGCACACTCTGTAAAGTCTTTAGCCAATTTGTGGTGGGATTTTTTTTCCTTACCCCACATCTGGTGTCAAGACCACTTTATTCAGTTTAAGGGCTCATGCTGATCAATGGAAATATTGCGAACCCTTGCATCAAGGAAATGGCATCATTCCAAGTGAGAACTGATGCCTGATTGTAAGCATTTTCTTAAAAAAACAATTCATTCATACAGTGTTAGAATAATCATCATTATTTTGCTGTTGAAGTTCCTCACTTCCCTTGTGACTTCATGTGTCGCCTGGTAGCTTAAATCAACATTGGTTTTAAACTCTAAATCGTATATTCTATGAAATTTCCAAGAGGCAATATTCTTGCAATCCAAGGTTGTTCATCTGATTTCAGTTCTGCCATAAGATGTATTTGTGAAAGCCAGAGCCAACATGGTGGATTCAGAAGCAGCTGTAGATTTTTTTTCAGTTGACTGAAACACTATTAATTTCTGAATTAGTCATCTGACAAACTGAGGCTTTAGGGAGGGAAAACAGTGGGAAATGGGGAAGGGTAGATGGATTATCAACTCTGAGTGGATTATCACTGTGGTGTGCATTCCACTTTCCTTTCCTCCCCACAAGGCCTCAATACTGCTTCACTGCTTTCAAGAAGGCCTAATTTCACTGTCTAAGGAAAAATAAAAAAATGGTAAAAGATATACCTAATATATTTTTACAGTGATAAATGATTTATGTGTCCTGTAATATCAAAACAATGAAAAAAAAAGAACAGATGTTACTTTTGATAACAGTAGCATGTTAAAGTCAGTGAAAAGGGAAAAAAAATTGTATGTGAAAAAGCATAAATGTGATATAAAGTCTCTTGACTGTTGGTCTAATAGCTCTTATCTCTTTGTCCTTATAAGGAACCGCATGTCCTCCACAGCTGGACATGTTCGACAGGGGCAGGGAACTACATGTGCACTCATACACACGCATCCACACCATTATGCACATACACAGACCTCTTGATGTGTTTTCCTTTTAACGCCTGATGAACCACGTCATTGCCATTTTCTCGCCTTGCGGTCTGCAGCTGTCTGCACAACTTGATTAAAACATTTCTTTTAGTAATCCCTGTGTAATGAAGCCCTCTCCAGAGAGGGAGAGAGAAAAAGAGAGAGAGAGAGAGTAAATGTGTGTGCGTGCGTGTGACTTTTGCACACTTATGCGTGCATGTGTTCATGCTTTGGGTCAGAGGTACTCCAGATGGGAGGAAGGGGTTTGTGAGTGAATGAGTTTAGTGAGTGAGTGAGAAGAGGATATTCTTTCTACTGTTTTTTTTTCTTCACGAAGACTTAGTTTTTCAGGGACAATGAATGAGAAATGCATACATGGACCACCTTTGACACTGGGGAACCACAGTGCTCCAAGCTGTGGTTAAAAATACCATACCTACCTCAACCAGGGCTACTATTTGATCCAGCAATTCAAAATCTTTGGGTAAGGAAAGTAATGGATTTCAATATAGCTCATGGATTGGAAATACAAATAAAACCAAATCAAATTATGTAATCAGGGTAAAAGTCATCTCAAGACTAGATATACACATAAAAACACCAAAAGAATTGGTCGCAGGGTAAATTATACCTAATCCATTATCCCACAGTTCTGGGAGTAGGACCTTTATTTTATACAACATATTTTTATTCTTTTAGCAATCAAGAACCCCTTTGTGTTACAGTTATATGCCGAAATGGTAAACACACCCCCAAAACATGAGACATTTTAGAATGGCTGCTGAAGTTATGCCTCAGTCATAGAACTTTTGGATATGATTATTACTGCTGATGCAAGGTTATCTCTCAAAACAGTAAATGATGGATAATATGAGGCTCAACTTTAGCTTCAGTTATACTAGTCATTATAATGTAGTGCATACAATGAATGCAAGAAATGTCATAATGCAGATCAACTTAAAATAAATTCATCAAAAGTCCAAATTTCTCCGAATTTGAGATACTGTTTAGCTATATATCACTTTTTAAATTTTTCACCAGCCAGTAATTTGTCCCAATTGACAGACAGATGGTAAAATGACACAATTTGACAAACCCCATGTTAGACATTTAGGTGTTACTGTTCAGCATGAAGTGCTTGCATGATTTATAATGTTCATTTGGAGGTTTTGCGAGACACTATAGTGAGTCTTTTGTAGTAGGATAAAAGAGAGGACTTGAGAGCAGCCTATAACTCATTCTGGTTATTTTCAGGGAGGTCAGTGACCTTGGCTTGGATAGATGGGGAATTCTGCATTACTTCAAATCAATCTGCACCCAAAAAAAGGGAAAAAAAGGCTAAAGGTAAAAATGGTCAGTTTTTCCTGCCATCCATTCTCAGGCTGATTCACCCAAAGAGATTATACAGATCAGAAAACAATGGCAGTAGGAGGTTGTTTTTCTCTCAGTCGTTTGCATTTGGGAATGTTTGCTTTGGTTCATTAAGACATGGTGTGACAGTGAATGATTTATAGAAACTCAAGATAACTTGACAGGTTCTAAGATGGTTGCTATCTGTTTAATCTATCAGACAAATATGTCAGCCGATAATGGATCATTGGTGTTCCTGTGGAGTTAGCAAAAAGAGCAGGTTGTGTTTAAATCAAGAGAAAGTTACATGTTGCGAAGCAAGTTATTATTCCTTCACCGCCTTGTTGCCTATTTGTTTCTATTACTGCAGAGAGACCAAGCTATATTATCTCTGAATTGAAGCATTCCAGTTCAAGTGGAATTTCCCATTTTGATCCTGTTACAGACAAAACCCTCCCCTGGAAGGGAATATATGAACGTTTGAGTGAAACAACACTTTCTGTGGTTCATTGATGGAGAACTTGCACCAGGTCCACTGTTTTGGAAACATTTGAGGGAACTGTACAGGCCATGAGTAATAGCAAAAATGAATTGTTTGGAAACTTTGTGCTGGTTCCAAGCTTGTATTCTGGGACGCTCCACACACGACCAGCTGCTGTTGATGATATTTCAATCAGAGAGAATTGATTATTTTGAAACCAAGAAAAATGGCTCTGCTCTTCAGGTATTACAATTTGCTGTAGGCTTTTTTTGAGTGAATGGTCAGCTTTCAGAACATCTTTACTACTTTCAACAGTATGTATGAAATGATTTGAATGATATCGTGTCTTCTCTCACAGAACTCTCAGACTATGGTCATAGAACCTTGTATCTGCCAAATATGGTCAGACAAACATTGTAAGTTTGATCAGACCAAGAGGCAGATAGCCCAAGAGAAGGTGACCCGAATGGATTTTAATGGTGATGTAAAAAGAGCGTGGTATGCACAAGAGTCACCATGGCTTTTTTGTGTGCAAGGTAATACTTGGGAAGCAAATATTATTTTAGTAATTGCATAATGTATCACTCAGTGGCTCTCAGCCATGACTGGATCTATTTAAGTAACAACAAAAAAATGTTTTAAGGGTCCACTGTTATGTCTACTCACTTAAGTTTTCAATCATTCATTTTAATGACTAAAATTATTCACTGTTCCTGTTTTAAGTAACAGTTTAACATGTACACAAAGGAAACACTCTAGTCAAAGAGCACCACAGCTGCTATGGCATTCATAACTCTGACTCATGCCCTCTGCACTACACCATACACTGTTTTGCCTGGTTCTGACAGGGACAGTGGGCAGAAAGACTGTGCCAGTCAGTCAGTGAGTAACTTCGCCAAGAAGTTAGCATGTCATCCAAGTGGCCCACTCTTTGTCCGCAAAACTGTTCTTTAGTCACAGCTGTTTTGTCGAGAACAGATCTGGGAATGAGGCTGAATTTTAATGAAATAAAAACAAATGAACAAACAAAAAAACATCCAACATATTTCATGAGCTGAAATTGAAACACCTAATTTTTTGTTGCTCCCTGGTAATTACAGTTTGCTTTAACATTTTCCCTGTGTCCTCTATGTTTTTTAAAAGCAAAGTTATTGACTTCAACAACACCAGTGAGGTCGGAGACCTAGAGACCTGGAGACCTGCTATTTTTACCCCCTCCTCTTGGACGCTTTTGATTCCTTCAGAGTTTGTGGTAACAGTTAAACAGATGTCTGCCAGAAATCTGTTTACCATGTTGTAGCAAGAAACACGGACTGTGCCAGCTACTTAATGAAATCTGATGAGTGCCTGGCTGTCTTCACGTCCAGCTTTCCCGAAACACCCTAATGAGAGTTTCTGCTTCTCATTTAACTCCAAGACCCATGTTGCTGTTTGCAAAGAATTGGGCATAATATAATAAAAACAGGTGCATAATTAAAGTTTTAGGAGACCACATGCACATGACAGCTTCTCTGAAATGCTATAAACACTTGAATAAGCCAACAAACTTTCATCCTTTGCCAGTCGTCCCATTGAAGTGGCTTTGCAGGCACATTTGCTCTGCATGTGGGGACATTGTTGCAGCGTCCCCTTCACTTTCTTTTGTTCGGCAGCGACACCTAACTTTTTGCAGACAATCAAACATACTCTCTCCATCTCTCTCCATCTCTCTCTCTCTCTCTCTCTCTCTCTCTCTCTCTCTCTCTCTCTCTTCACTCCCTCATTCCCACTCTCACCCTCACATACATCCCCACCCACCCATCGATATCCACACACACCC
>CAAKHD010013206.1:10074-64326 GCA_901007705.1 Fistularia tabacaria | reverse complement strand
TCTATTCGCTTGATCTGCTTATTTCTTCCCCCCCCCATTTCATGTTGATCTCCTTTGCTTTATGTCTCATAGAACCCCCCCCCAGTCCACCCCCCGAGACAGCAGGCGGTTAAGAACTCTGGGCCGATCTGTGTGCAGCTAACAGCTCATGTCACCCTGTCGAACCACCCAGAAGCAGAAGAAAGAGAAAGATAAAGAGACACAGGGAGAAGGAGAGGGAGGGAAACAGTGGAGTTAAACGATTGCAGAGCTGCTGAGTGGAGGGAGAGACCTCATGACATATCCCACACTCTGACTTGGATCAGACCAAAATGGATGTGTGATTAAATGAACTGTGATGCTAGTTCCTGACATGCCACAGCCATCGCTGGAATTAGTCACAGTTCTATTTTCACCACTACTTGGAAGCAATGCCTCTTTGCTTTTGGTGAAATATGTAGTCAAGTGAGCATACATATGTGCACAAAAAATCAGTTAAAGCATTGTGGCGGGGGACTTAAAAAAACATTCGTACTCAGACCAAGCCTTTCCCAGCCCAGTTAAGAGGAAACCCGGGGATGGCCCAATGATGCTTTTTTGTGGGATTGTAAGGAGAGAGTTCAGCAGCCCTTATGGCAAGAGTGCCATTAGTTTTATTGCTTTGCTTAATGCCCCAGTATACCTTCATTGGCATGTGTGTATGTTGTGTTGAATTTGCAGGAAATCCCTGCATCTGCTGTTGCTGATGTCATTGATGGATTTTATGAACTAAGGCTCTTAATTCATGCTGGGCAGAGAGTAGCGATGAGACTTGAATAGAAGATTTGATGGCAGTCCTGCAAAGATGTGTCTTTGGTACTATAGATGAGCGAAAGGAATTGTTTGTTTTTGGATATGCAGCAACGATTAGTTGTGAATAAAAAGGAAGAAAATACTCGAAAGTAAGAATTATATTGGTTGTGTGTATTAGTGAGTGAAGTTTGTGTATCGTCATGTGTGTGTCAGATGATAAATGAGGGCATGGTCTACTAAGGTTCTGATGGACAGAGGCTTGGAGAACTCCATCTGACTTTACTGTTACCTCATCTCCTTGAACACACACACACACACACACACACACACACACACACACACACACACACACACACAAACACAGAGACAGATGAAATGTTAAATGTGCAGAAATTCTTTTCAGTGTCAGGTTTCTGGGCTGTGCATCTTTTCACATAAATCATCATCACAGTTTTGACGGAGGGGAGAGAGGAGTCAATGGCAAAGAGGGAAACGTCAACTACCTGCCAAATACAAGAGAAAATCTTGCCTTGCACTTGGTACATTCTGGATTTGCTGTTGGAATGTATTTCCACATATTAAGGTCCTCGTACTATTGTTGAGCTTGTTTAAGTGATAGGTGTGTGGATCCCGTTTGTTTTCCACCCGTGTTTCCCTGAGACATCTTTGCAGTTATTGAAATCTCTATTTTTTCAGTGATTCCTTTGTATTAATCAACATCAATTTGTCTGTCCCTCAACTCGTATTCTCTCCTTGAGCCCACCTTTTTTCCCCTCTCTTGCAGGAGCCAAAGGTCTTCTGTCCATACAACTGAGTTTATTTTCGAGCTTCCCCACTTCACTGTGCAGGCCACGAGGACACAGACACTTCTGCTCCAGGCCGTTTACCATAGCTGGACCCATAGCATGGTGAATGGAGCTCCAATTACATTCAGTGAAACCCTGATCAACGAGGTGTACAGACCTCCAGGTAAAATATATTCTCTATTGATCCACATTTAGTTAACTGAACCAGTACTTTACACCAATTTTCTTAATAAAAATGTTTGGGTTTTTTAATGTCTAATAAATATGCACTTTTTCTGCTCAGCTCTGAGCATTTCATGGAGATCCGTCATGGTGCATGGACTGATTAAATAAAGAAGTAGCAAAAGTTAGATAAAGAACAAAGTGACATAATTCATTTTTAGTTATTGTGGAGTGGTTATTTTGGACCTGTTTGTCATTCTGGTTTTAGATATTTCTCTACAGAGACTAAATGGCTGTATAACAAACGAACGCTATTTATAGTGTCATCACGAGTAGGGACACCAATTATTTACAATATGTTTCCAATTCAACTTATAACTTAAAGGGTTTTTATTTAAACAAATCATTTTGAAACATGGACATACAGTTTATCCTGTCTTGTGGGGTATTAGACTTGCTGCCAACTGTAAAGGACCTCTAAAAGTGTTTTGTGCTTTATGTCACCTGGAATGCCTTAATGGAAAACAGTTAATTTTGTCCGTTGTTAAAAACAGTGTAGGAGCCTGAAATCAGTGAAACAGTAGCCTTTCTCATGACGGTAGCATCTGGACAGTCCTCTGGAGGGCCTGGGATTTTCCAACTCATTAGGATCATGTTGTTTGGTATGCCGTCAACAGTCTTTCTCTGCCAAACCAGCCATGCTACCTTTTTCAACATTGTGTAGCCGCCAAATTTTATGAAACCGGTCTCCCGCAGAGTGAAGTCAAATATTCCTCTCCCCTAACTCTGCTTTTTTTTCTTGGAACAGGGCTTGAATAGCAACATGGAGAAGCATTTTCACATCTGGTCCATGTGCTGGCAGGTTAGAAAAAGAGCATCGGGGGAAAGAGTTTTGGTTTAGAAGGCAAGAGAGTTAAAGAGAGTGAAGGGGAATAGGTGATGTGTTGTGTAAGTATCCGTTTAGTGGGGAATGAAACAGCAGTGTGCCCTATGATATAATAAAACATCTCTAGTTTTGTGTCTGTTTACGAAATTGTGGTGCTACTCATAGGCAGTTAGCTACATGTTAGCTGTCCAAAACCTCTCAATCTTTGATGTGATGGCTTAAGTGTGGAAGAAGGAAAAAAAGACAAGATATCAAATCAGACAAAGTTAAGTTAGAGAAAAATATTGTTCACTTTGTTTGCTGTGGTTAAATTGCTAGCAGTTTTGTTTCCTGTGGGCATTGTGGTCGACCCCATGCTGTAATTTCTGACTCACTTCTTCTCTCTGCTTTGCTCTTGTTGTTTTTCTTAATCTGATTTGAGATCCACAAATTCTGGAGCTTTTTTATCCACATGTTGGTATTTTGCTACCTCTGTTATCATTGGTGTAGTAAAATGCATTAGCCATCATAGCAGCAACTGCATTTAGGAATAGTGTATTGTAGTTGCTAGATGTAGCTATCACTTTTTGTGGTACAGGCACTGGTTCTCTTATGATGTTCAAAAGATTTACCAAACCCTGGCCAGCAGGAGACCTGAACGCACTCTCACACGCATGCGTGCAACACTGGACATGGCACTCAAAGCTGTTAAGTTTGAACATGTGATTTTCCTTTAGGAATTTACCCTCCCTTTTACCCTTTTGATGTTACAAAGTTTTTCAATAGGGAAAGGTGTTCCATATCGTGTATAGCTGATAACACAGATGGTCAGTGTCCTTCGTGGGGGAGCCATTTGGGTTTGAGATTTCATTCCCTCATCCCAAGAAAATTAAAGGCATGAGGAAAGCTCAACAACGCCTCAGTTTTGATCTCAAGGTATTGACAGACAGTGAAGGTTTTTTTTTTCCAAAATAATATTTGGCGTGAGATTAAAGTGCTGTCAGAGATTTTGAGTCATCGCAAATCATTGGCACACAGCCGCAAGGACATGTAAGACTTTTAAGTTTCTATTCTACTCAGCTGCAGTTACAGCAGTAAACCAGCAAGAAACACATGCTGTTTAATTCTGATGTGATTGTTTGTAATCAGGAAACAACAGTATTAACGTACTTTTGTTGAGGATAGAAAACTGATCATCTGAGGTTCAGATACACAAGACTTTGGGCTTGTCATAGGCCAAAAGTCTTGTGTAGCAACACATTACATTGATTGTTTCCTAATGCATTGTTTTGAAGTTCACAACAGTAGAATATTCTATTGGTGGTCTCCACCTTTATATATCTGGCTCTCTGGTGGAAGAGGGAAATGGCCCATAGAGAAAGGAATATGTGTGACAGTCTTTATGCATCTTTCCTCCATACGATGCCCTTAGTGCTCTCTTTGTTGCCTAGTGACGTTAGAAACACCTCTGTGTCTTTACCCAGCCTTGACCTTTCAAAGCCAGGTAAAGGGCGCTCTCTTCCTTCTTCTCTGTAAGTTATTTCAAATAAATGTTTTTTTTCCTCACAATCTTTTTTTGTTTGTCATTGTTTCCTCTCATATGTTCGTATCTAGCTTTCAAGTTTAGTTTTTTTCTTCCCCCTTTTAACTTCCTCCACTGTTACCCATCCCTTTTTTTCTTTCATTGGCTCACATCAACCTAATGTCCCTCTTTATTCCCTACACCAGTCTGTCTTGTTCATCTGTGATTGTCAGTGGCATGTGCCTGCCATATTTGTTCATTGTTTATTCTTCCAGGGATTTTTTTGGTGGTTTGCAGTAGCAGCAGTAGTAGAGTAGAGCCTGCAATTCCTGCCTACTATGGTTTTGAGCCACTGCCAACCTCAGATTCAGTGGCACACTGACCAGTGACCACCCATATGCTGCCTGAGTCTGCTTTTTCTTGAGAAAGTATGACGTGAAAAAGAATATGAAGAGAATATGTATTTAAGGTAAAAGGAAAGTGTAATCCTAATATAAAAAATAATTTATGATGGTTCTGTGCATTATCTCAGTAAACAGTGATAGTGTGGGAGACGTTTTTTCAGCTTGGTCAGTGCGTATTTCAATTCAAAAAGATGAAATAAATGCTATGCCAAACTGTTTCAAGTACTTTCAGTACTTTTTTTTTACATCGAGTGCCTTATGTTATTGAAATTCAAATAAAAGCTCTATATACATCTTAACAGAATGTGTCACTGAAAACCCCCATTGTTATTTGTTGTAAATGAATTTTATTTCCTAGACTCCTAGTGATCAAGCTCTGGATGTCTTTTATTGATCCTTTTCTTGACGCTGAACACTTTAATGGCATTTTGATCATACACTCAGATTTAGTTGGGTCTGCAACCGTGTGTGCATAATAAGGGTTACAGATAATGAAATGATGAATTGAATAGATAATTGAAATTCATGATAAGATTTATGATAATTGAATGAGTTGTGACATAATTCAACATAACGTATGAAGTGAGAAAAAGACCTGGGCAAGAGAATATGAATGATGTAATGAACAAAATAAAAAATTGGGAAAAAAAAGGGAAAAGTAACAAAAAGAAGAAAGTAGAGGGACTAAGAAGTTCGGGTAAACCCCATTAAAAAAGGTTTGACACACTTATGTGCTGCAAACGAAGAAAGATGCATGCTCATCTTTAAATCTTTTACATATTCTAGAGCAAAAGAAAAGGGGGAAAAGGGTATAAATGCTTGAACCCTTATTGCAGTGTTTCCACAAATATTATGTTTGTCTGTAAATTCAAAATGAAAATGACTAAGCTGATGATTAAGGTTATATTAGAGACACTTATTTATACTTTGCTTCACAGTTCTTGGAAACAAACGCTGTCTTTTAGAAGACCTAGTCAACAACACTTTTTACGCATTTTTGCACTGCATGAAAAAGGTGACTGCTGTCATGCCCAGCAATTCACATTCCTGTGATCTAACTGCTTTCAGGAGTATGGGTCTGACGCAAATCCTCCTGTGACGCTGCTTACCAATCAGTGGTAATAGCTGTGTATTGTACCTGAAAGTGGTCATCTGTGAAAGATGATCATTTCACTCTTGTTTTGTTTGTCTCGCCTTGGAACATGCCATCTATCTTCTCACACTTCTTTCGACCCTATGTGATCTATCTCTTGTTTGCATAATATGAAGCTGTCTACAGTTTTACACAGGTTGTGAAAGTGAACTTAGGATGCTGCAGTTGCGTTCACGGCTTTCCTGGGGCAGATTTTGGTTGACATATCTTCTGCTAATCGAATTCATGTTGCCCATTTATTAATTGAAACAAGCCATAGGATCATTCAATTTTGCTCAGTCATATAAAAGGTCCATGCACTGAGCTCATGGAGAGCCTTTTTTCATTCTTTCACAATGAAAGTGAATGAAAGAATGGCAGAGGCCTTTTTCAGGCTCTGTGGTTGTCACGAATGTCAGTAAAAAGATGAGAAGCTTAATGAAAACCCCAAGATGTCTGTTTCAACGTGGCTTGGCCCCTCACTCAAGTATCCATTCTTCTTTGAAGAGGTAACTCATTGGTTTGAGAAAAAAAAAAAAATCTGCCTGTCTACTAGTCTGCTTCATGGATTGACATCAGGACATAGGGAAAGTAGGGGGGGGGGGTAAGAGGGACTTTCTCATCCATACGTAAAGTTATTTCTGACATTAAAAACACGTTGTGTCAGCATCACAGACCCGATAAATAAATCTTGGATGGAACTTGAGACGGCTCTTGTCAGTGGAAACTTCAATGAGCCACAGACTGCTTTCCTCCACTCCTGGCAGATTTTGATGATGTTTTAAGTCAATCCAGACATGTGCCTTCCTCTTTTACTTTTGTTTTACTGAATCTCTGTTCTTTCTCCGTCGCTTACTTCAATCCAGAACTAATAAGAGAAGCGAGTGCAATCGATTTAAACCAGAAGTTTGCTGAGCTTGTGTTGTTCCTCCACTGCACATGGGATTACATGGACAATTAAAACTTTAATGAGATCAGATGAAAATGAAGTGTCTGAGGTTTGCCCCGCCATCAAACAGCATCTCAAATCAACCAAACAAGCCTTTTTCATCTTCTATCACACACACATATACACACCCACATGAACACAAATACATATTTGGAAACTTTCTTTTATTTCTCACCATTACTCCCCATTCATTATCACTCATTATCTCCATTTTATTATCACCATCCACAAACGGCTTGTAAAAGTTGATATTTAAATGAAATCAGAAGTCAAGTATGAGTGTGCCAAGGATTTTCTCTCCGCTGTCAGTTTGAACAGTAGCCCGCTTTTCTGTCATGGGAAATAAGATGTGATCCAAGGCATTTTAAACGACATGGATGATCCCTGTACAGTAATTGTAAGTCTGGGTTTAATGTACGACCTTTTATCTTTACAATCTGACATTCATTGATGGTTTTGATGGCATTGGTCTGCCTAACACAAAATCTAATATAGCACTGCAGAAAAAATGGCATTTGATCACAAAGATTTTTCCTCATTTTTGCAACCTTGGTTCCTCATTGGAAGCTTTTCGAAAGTACTTTTCTCAACTGATCTTTCAAGCAGCATGAACAGAGCTGAGTCTGTACATTCAATCCTTTGTCATTCAGTGTTTAAATACAACTCATCCCCTCTGAGAATATAAAATGAAATGTGACATGAAAATCTGTTGAGGCCGAATTTTATTGAACATTACCACGGTAAATAAAAGGCGATGTGTTTAACAGATGTAGGATGATACATCAAGGTACACAAATCACAGAAGCTTTGGTAAAGGACATTTAAGGACGTACATTTAGTCATTGTAATAAGTAAAAACGATTTTGCAATATAAAATATCTATACGATTATTTTGATTTGTTTACTCAAGTCTTGTGCAAATGTGGGTTCATGCCCCTGGGCTTACATGACTCTAGACAGCAAGGATACAAGACAGGCTTCATTTTGAAGCGTTAAATGTTGTTGTATAAAGCTTTCTCTCTCTTTATTGTTTGGTTTAAAAAAGGACTTCTTCCTTTCCTTTTGGCTACTCTCTTCAGGGTGGCCAAATCAAATCAGCCTCCTCCATCTAACCCTACTCTCTTTATCTAGCCCTGTTTTCTGTATCAATCGCACCTAAAATATTGATCAAAAATCAATTCCTTTGCTAATTATATCAATTTTTTAGAAGTGCAAAGAAGTTATAACCTTAGGCATAATCAATAAAAGCATTTATGTTCATCTTGATGGCGATAATGTTGATAGATATGTATCTCATTTCTTCTTCTTTTCATTTCGGCTTTTCACAGTGAATCAACTTTCTCCATCTAACCCTGTTCTCTGTATCCTCCTCTCTCACACCAACTAACTTCATATCCTCTCTCACTACGCCCATAAATCTTCTCTTTGGTCTTCCTCTTGACCTCCTGCCTGGCAGCTCCAATTCCAGCACCTGTCTCACCATTGTCTTGTACACCTTTCCTTTCATTCTGGCTGATAGTCTTCTATCGTATAGTACTTCTGACACTTTTCTCCACCCATTCCAACCTGCTTGAACCCGTTTCCTCGCCTTTTTTCCACACTCTCCGTTGCTCTTGACTGTTGACCCTAAGTACTCGAAATCCTCCCAACTTCTTGTTCCTCTCATTCACACACATATATTCTGTCTTGCTGCGACTAACCTTCATTCCACTCCTTTCCTTTCCAGAGCATACCTCCACTTCTCAAGATTTTCCTCAACCTGTTCCCTGCTCTCACTACAGATCACAATGTCATCTGTAAAGATCATAGTTAATGGAGATTCCTGTTTCACCTCATCTGTCAGCCTGTTCACCCTGATGAAGTCCCACCTCCAACTTGAACTTCTCTGTTACACCTACAGCACACCTCACCACTGTCTCACAGCTGGCATACATGTCCTGCACCAGTCTAACATACTTGCCTGCCACTCCAGACTTCCTCATACAATACCAGAGTTCCTCTCTCGGAACCCTGTCGTCTGCTTTTTCTAGTCCGGCCATCTGGAAGCTCTCCCTGACCACCCAGAGCCTTTCTCAGCTCCTCCCTGAAAACTACACAACACTCCTTCCTTTTCAGCTTCCACCACTTTATCCTCGGCTTTGCTTTTGTCCTCTTGATCTTCCTTGTCACCAGAGTCATCCTACAAACCACCATCTCATGCTGTCTGGCTACACTCTCACCTGCCAGTTCTTTGCAGTCACTGATCTCTTTCAGATTACCTCGTCTGTATGAGATGTAGTCTACCTGCGTGCTCCTCCCTCCGCTCTTAGAAGTTACCCTGTGCTCCTGTCTTTTCAGGAAAAAGTGTTCTCTACAGCCATTTCTATCCTTCTTCCAAAGTCTACCAACATTTGCTCCTTTGCGTTCCTATCCCTGATACCAAACATGCCCATCACATCTTCATCACCTCTATTGCCTGCACCAACATGTCTGATGGAAGTCTGGACCACTGACCATTCTCTCATCTCTTGCGATATTTTGCATCACTTTGTTTAACTAATTCCAGAACTTCTACTTGTCCTCTAACTTACATCCGAACTGTGGGGCATAGTCAACAACATTTTGCATCAAACCTTCAATTTCCAGTTCCAGACTCATAAGTCTGTCTGGCATTCTTTTCATCTCCAGAACATTCCTAACAAACTCCTCCTTCAAGATAACTCCTACTCCATTTCTCGTTCTGTCAGTACCATGATATTACAACTTATAACCTGCTCTTAAGCTTCTAGCCGTACTACCTTTCCATTTCGTCTCCTGGACACAGTATATCCACCCTCCTCCTCTGCATCATGCCAACCAACTCTCTACCTTTTCCTGTCATCGTTCCAATATTCAAAGTCCCTACTCTCAGTTCAAGACTCTTGCCTTTCCTCTTCTCTCTGCTTCCGAACACACCTTCCTCCTCTCCTTCTTCGACCCACAGTAGCCCAATTTCCATTGGTACCCTGTAGGTTATCGGCACCAATGGCGGTCGTTGTTAACCCGGGCCTCGACCGATCCGGTATGAGATTCTTAGGTTTGATTTGCATATTTGTTTTTGGCACAAGTTTTACACTGGATGCCCTTCCTGACGCAACCCTCTGGATTTATCTGGGCTTGGGACCAACTTAGGGAGACACTGGCCTGTGCCCCCCCAAGGCTGGCTCCGGGAGACACTGGCCCGTGCTCCCTTGAGGCTGCATTAGATATGTATCTCATTTGATTATTGGTAAGTAAGATGGATCTACTTGGTTGCTTTTATTGTTCATTCTCACTATTCCAAAAGTGAAGGGGATGAGAACACATGTGAAAAAGAGCAAACATGGGGCGAGCAGTGTTTAGTGATGGAGGGACTGGTTTTAGCATCATTAGCTGCGGTCTGTAGTTTTGGGCAATCTCTCATGGTTGAACCGCAGTGAAATTCCATTCTGGCTGCTACTTCAAAGCCAGAATGCCAATGTTTCTTATGCTAACCATATTTGCCAGTACAGCATTAGGCTTGGGATATGGGAGATTGAGAGGCATGCTCTCTCATCCAGAACTGTGTTTTAATGGCCTATCTCACCACCAGCTAAATCTCTCTTTACAAGTGGCAATGCGGGAATTCACAGCACTCGTTTTTCTAGCACTTCTCACACATTTGTGTCTCTGTTTTTCTCAGACTGGCTTATCTTTTTCTTTGATGCTGTAACCCTTCCTCCCAGTATGCTCTGCATTGCATTTTCTTATTTTTCACTCTCTTCTTGCTCTTTCACTGTCTTCTAAACCCAACTGCCCAGGCCCATTAGTGTTGGCCAAATTGCTTCCGCATGAAGCCTCCTTAATTGTGGTAATTCGGAGGCTGAGAGAACCACAGTTTGAATGAACTGAGAACATATGTCACTGCTTTAGTGGGCAGACAGAAAAGCTGACAGCACCTGGAGGGGGTTGAAATTAAGAAAATTAGACCCCCAGCCTCTGCTACCACCAGCACTTACACCCCATCACTGTCTTTATATCACTATGTATTGCAACAAGTACCACTTGGACACACCACCTCTCATACTCCTCTCTGTGTGTTTATATACTTTGTGAAGACAGATGCTAGCATGTGTCTGACATATTTTATATCTGTCAGGCCAATAGCGTTAAAACACAGATTCATTTAAATACTATCCTTGCATTAATTGTAAAGGAATGTGCATATATATTGACAGGTTTTCTCATTGGGAATATTACAATAAAGGAACCCTTTTTGTAAGCAACATTATAGATTAATGTCTGACTAATACAAAGACTGTCTTCTCAATACATTCTGAAAGAGATGTTGAGTAGATCTATCGTTGGCCATTACATCAAATATAAAATACATTTGAAGTAGTGTTTCAAGTGAGCAGAAGTAGCACTTTTCTGCTAGATTCTCTAATTCTGAGTTTAAGGAATCAATTGTAATTATTGGCTGCTAACTTTATCATTGGCAGAAGAAGAATTGGGGGGACACCCTTAATATGGAAGGATCAGAAATTATTTCGTTAGTGCAAAGGGCTGGATACAATTTAAGCTTTCAAAAGTATACATGTTTGAAGACGAACATATTTGGAGTTAAAAGTGGCTTTCTCTCCCCCCAGTGTTTGCTCACTGCCAGATCTGCTTTAATGTCAGTGTTTGCTGCTCCACAAACTACCTTGTCCATTTTGGAGTACCACTGTCTACATGTGTCTTTATTCTATCTATGTGTCAGTTGTAGGCCAGATGCCAGCAGACCTCCTGCTCCTACTTACTGCTTCTACTTCAGCCCCTCCTGACTTATGAGAGACAGTTATTGTTTCTGCATCAACACTTAATGGCTCAGTTGGCTGCTTTCGGTCTACCCAACTTGTCTGCGTCTACCTATTTTTGTCGGCCGGACCCCTAGCTGCTATGCCCTTTGCCAGATTCTAAGCCTTTGATACTAAAAGCTGCCTTTGGCTGTGTATCTGTACATTAGGAAATTTTAACCATATACATTGTCAACCAATTGTGATCAAAACTTGCTCTTATATCAATCATATGTGTATGCAGCCAACATTCTTAAAAGTAGTAATTCTGCTATCTCACTCAAGCCTGACCACTAAAAAATTACCTAGGCCAATATAGTAATTAACCCATCGATTTTTGTTTGTTTCTTTTATTGTTTTTCCTCTTTCTTCCTTTCTTTCTTTTTTTTCCATTTCTTTCTTTCTTTCTTTCTTTCTTTCTTTCTTTCTTTCTTTCTTTCTTTCTTTCTTTCTTTCTTTCTTTCTTTCTTTCTTTCTTTCTTTCTTTCTTTCTTTCTTTCTTTCTTTCTTTCTTTCTTTCTTTCTTTCTTTCTTTCTTTCTTTCTTTCTTTCTTTCTTTTCCGTCTGCATTCTATTCAGTATTCAGGATGGTAAATCCAGGTGCCCACAGTTGCCTTCATGGCATTTGATGGAGTGCTGTAGCCCCTGGCCCCTAGCTGTGTGTTTATGTGCTCTTTGCACCTGCCCTGGTTTGACAACTTACAGCGCCACACGCATTCATTCACTCAGTCACACATTGAAAACTCTCACACGTCTGGTTGTAATACACACACTGCTTAACACACATATACCAAACTGAATACCACAGTCCAATCCAGCAAACTACCACCCTGCCGGTTATGCTCTTCCTGTGTACCCCATTTTTTATTGTCTTAACAGCTGGCTAAAACATTGTCAAGAACTGGCCATGCAACAACTACCACCCCAGCAGGTGCAATGTGCCCTTTCAGAGATCTGTGTGGGTAAAGGGGATATTTTACAGTGATACCCCTATTGATATTTATTAAATAATGAACAAAGGCAATGGGATAACCTCAGTCATATTGAATTGCCTCCAAAATTTACTTGCGCTTTTAACACCTCCAATTTTTTCAGAAAAGCATCAAAATCAAATATGTAGGGAAATACTTGTTGGTAAGGAGACTTACTCATCACTGTTTCTGTTGTCGTCGTCCCCGGTTTTGCTACTTAATTTATGGATTGCCCTGTTTAATTTCAAATGCTTAAAAATGTTACAATAATAATAAATATAATAGTAAAAAGAGTTATTGTCATTGCAAACAAATAAACTGTATTTACCTTTTTACTAGTACGTCAGGTAGAAACAGTGACATGAGTAAAAGAAACAGCTCTTTTGTCCAAAATGCATCCTGTCTTTAACCTTTATAAGATAAGCTATGATGAAACTTGACTTGTCAATGACAATGTGTAAATTAAATCAAATATTTAAAGTGGATGACTAATGGAATAAAATGTTCAAATCATTTTTGTAAATTGATCTTATTCCAAACTTGTCAACTTTATTCAGTCTAATGAATAATTGTCTTCATATTTCTTGAAATAGTCTGGAATGCAGCAGGTGTAGAACCATCTATAGATGGAAACACTTTAAGATGGATGTACATTATGGTTTTATAAGGTATACTGACATTTTACAGGTCATTTAGGAGACGAATAAAAGTGAAGTAACACTAATGGCTGCATTCAGGACATTTGCAGTCTGCTTTTAGACCAACATACTTTTCTCTTTCATGATATCACCCTCAATTCCTATATAGTGTGCTGGTGAATATGGTGCTACTGCTGAATGACAATGAGTAACTTGGAACTGAAGCTTTTACGGCATCTCGTGTCAATATTCTTTCAGTCTTTTGGCAAAAAATTATAATTTGCGCAGTCATGTCAGTGATTAGGACATTGACAGTTTATCCTTTTTGTCTATCGTATTATCCACCTACAATGGCTGGATGATTTTGGATATCCATTTGTGTCCAGATTAAGTGCCATATGGACACAGAAAGCAGGCAACCGATAATGTATCGGAGTAACTTAAAACAGACAATTGTATAGTTTGAACTTCAAATGAATTATGTCGCAAGCAAGAAAAACAGAAGTAGGGTTATTAACCTTCCCATCCTCCATCTGGTCACATCAAGAGAGGAAGAGGTGCCTGAGTAATTTGTCTGAGAGAGGGAGAGGAGGGAAGTCAGTGGTTAAAGATTTTGGCAATTGCCAGTAATTCCCTTGGTTAAATGTGCTCTTTAAATGTTTCTACCTGAATTATTCCCTCATTGATCTCCCTGTTCGTTTGAATTAAGCCTGTCTTGTCCAAGCACGAGTTGAGTAAGGTCAGCTAAAGTAATCATACCATATTCTTATTTTTCCCCCCTGAAAGACAAATATCGCACACTTTAACTTAAAAGAAAGCATCAGCGTGACCCGAGTTTATACAGCTTCCAAACTTTCTGCCCCTAGGGACTTGAAGAAAGAAGGGGAAATTAGTTGTTTGGGAGGAAAAAAAAATCAGGGATAGAATAGAGTGTTGAAGAGTGTTGATGGAGCAGAGAAAGCATAATTTTCTTCCAGTTTTCTGATAAATTCTAAAGTTCCAGTGAGGTTCTCAAGTAAGAACCATAGGGTCTCTCACAGGCTCCCTAATAGGCAACACTAAAGATTTATTGTCTGTGTCAGCAGTGGACTATAAATTCCTGACATCCAGTGAAATGTTTTCATTTGTACTTACTTTATTTCTGACTTGTTTGTCTTGGTATGACATGGCCATCATTTAACAGAAAAAGACAGTGTGAGTTGTAGTCTTAGTGTAATGGGACTTGTAGAAAATGAAGTGTTATCACTGTAAGAGGGGATTATTTTGAGAAGTAAAGCCTTATCGGAACAGGTGACGTAAGAATGTTGTGTGATTCTCTCAGACAGCTCCAGCTTTCTGGAAGAATGTGCATGTGATGAATGAATTCTCCTCTTTTCTCTCAACAGGAGGTTTGGCACATGACTCCCTAAACTCTATAATATCTTATGGCCATCCAGATATTACTCCTTACTCCTCTAGTTAGAAATTGCCTCTCACCATAGAAATAACATTGACATATCATAATAGTGAGTATGTAATCCCCTTCTTACCACAGTGCAAATCATTTCATTTTGGAAAAATGGCAGACGGAAGGTTCTTCCACTCTGGGCTGCCATTAAGAGAAATAATCATAGAGTGAAGAGCACTTGATGCTTCTGTGATGTAATGCTGGTGTTTGGTGAGCTATATTTGACACTAAGCTGGATACAGGAATAACTGTATTGGATATTGTTTTGGAAAGCTATATCCCATTCTCATAGTTCAAGTTATTTTACAAAAAACAAAAAAACATTTGGCTCATTTTAATATGACGTTGTATTGCTTTCTCCACATATTACAGCTTTTTAAAACAATAGGGCTTATATATTCCATCTCATTATGAGTACAATTTCAATCCCTTTTTCTAATTATCTATATTAATCATTCATCTATAAATACATAGAAATAACACTAGATCAGTCTCAAAATAGATTGGACATTTACTAATGATAGCATATTTAAACCACAGCAGTCAATATAGGGTCTTGACTCAAAAGACAGTAGTTGATATTTTTTTAAAGTTGTATCTTAATGGAATTTCGTTTTTTTTTTTCTTGTTTCTTTAGAGATAATCCTACCACCAGCATCTCTGTCATAGCTTCAGTACTACATTCCCTTCAGCTCTGTTTTAGAGCCCAGGCTTCCCAGAACATCGGAGAAAAAGGGTCAAGAACAATTAAAGCCCAATCAAGTGTTTAACAAACCCACCGCAGTGGTGTTTAAACCTGTCAGACTGCACTTCATTTTTTTCACTCCCTCTCCCTATTTCTCTCTGCCTTTTTTTTTATTAGGTGTGAAATCTCCAGGCCCGTCACCGACTCTTGAGGGCTCGGTCCAAAACCTTGAGCTGAAGTTCTGCAGCCGTGCGATGGTGAAATGCGCCTCAGGAACCCTGGGAGCTGTAAAAGTTTGTGCCAGGACCCCAGGTGTGTGCAGCTGTGCCCTGTTAAAACTTTATTGCTTGTGTAGGAGGGAAAGACAGACTAGACTCTTCTTTTTCTTTCTTAAACTTATTCTTTTAAGCACTCCACCCTGTCTCTCTGTTTCAGTCTCTGTCATATTTCCCCAAAAGTGTGATTAAGTTGCTGTCATCTCTCAAGACATTGTCATTTGGCTCTGGCCACATTATTGTCAGCAGCAAGGATATTATTGGAACTAGAGATCACTAGGTCATACACCACATATGATTCCAGGGAGCTTAGATCAACTGCAGCTGCTGATGCATAAATACAATCAAAATTGAAGTAGCAGTAATTCTGCCCGAATGAAATTGAGATGTATCCTTCACATT
Source organism: Fistularia tabacaria (assembly GCA_901007705.1). Classification (NCBI taxonomy): domain Eukaryota; kingdom Metazoa; phylum Chordata; class Actinopteri; order Syngnathiformes; family Fistulariidae; genus Fistularia; species Fistularia tabacaria. Next base: position 48,483 of record CAAKHD010013206.1, on the reverse strand, counting down.
ATTTCCATTTGCTCAAAAGTCGCTAAAAATGATTATAATTCAGTCTTGGCGTATTTAATTGAAGTTGCAGAAATGGTTTTATTATAATGGACATATTTGATATGTCTATCAATGTTGTGTCCTTCTGAAATCCTTTAATATGTCTATGTAAATTCAAAAAATCATTTTTGGGACTTGTTATTTAGACTTTGACTGCATTTCATCAGGTTCAGGGGAAGGAATTAAGGAGAAGCTGGTCCCTCTGATCCAGGGCCCATCTGACACAAAAGACCTTCATATGAGCCGCTGGCTAAATGAGATCCGCAAGCCTGAGTCTCTGCTGGCTCCAGACCTGCTGGCGTTTTCTGTTCAGGTTCCTCAGCCAGGAGATGATTGCAGGAATTCAGGTAAATGCTACTGAAATATTTTAAGAACTTGCAAAACAATTTCTTCTCTGCTAACCTCCCTTTGGATCATGGGTTTGTTGTTTGTCAGGCTTTATTAGTCAGTATTCCATGTCCAATTTGGGCAATTTCTGACTCCACCCTGTTCTGCTACTTCTTCGGTAAACCTGATGAGTGTGTTCAATACCAGGATTCTTTTGACAGGATATGTTTATCTTAAGAGGACGTGTCAAACAGGCTACTTTTATTGCTGTTAAAGCCTGCAATGATGTAATCTTGCAGTTTTGATTAGCTTTTACACCACAAGGTTAATTTCTTATGGCTGCGTGTTTCCCCTAACATTTTTCTAAAAGCAATATAGGTTCTAATAACCCTGAAAAATGTCTGACTTGGCAATTGGACTTCCTGGTTTGTTTCGTATAACTTTATCATAAGCCAGGCATGTCCTCACCATGTCAGCTTTCAGAGTTGATGTAGGCCAAAGTCTTTCCTTGGGCACTTTTTTAGTGAGGAGTATGTCATCATTAACCCCCAAACCATTCCAGACTTTATTTTTGAGCTCACCGAGAACCTTCATATCCTTTGAGATATCATTGACAGTCTTTCCTACATTTTGGACCTCAGTGCTGGTCTCTCTTGGCCATTCCCAAAGAATTCCTTTTCATAAACCAGCAGATACAGGAGAAACCTGTGGTTGAAATGTAAAATAATACACCTGTAGCATTGAGTCAGACCTGTACGTAATATTTAATACAGAGATGCTGAGATTTCTTGTCTGGCTTTGACTTTTGCAATCTCACAAAGCAAGTACAGAGATGTCAATGGTTGGCCTCAGGTGACTTTAGACTGGGGGATCTGTAGCTTAAGGGTGGAATCGGGTAAAAGATAGATTTGGTTTGAGGCAGTGGATTTGCCACCGCATCTCTAATCAGAATTCTATTGCTGTTCATCACAGTCCTGTTCCCAGTAACTATTGAGAATGTAAATAATTGAAAAGCTTGCATTTCATAGATAGGCTACATTTAGATAAATGCTCAGAAATTGAATTAATATGTTTCCTTAAATGGTGCAATGATGTAAGAGGATTTTTAAAAGAAAGTTTCATTTCTCACAAGAAGTTGTTCAACCGTTTATAGCCTCATAGTCACTCAAACAATTCCCATCATGTAGGGAGCACATTATTTTTGCAAAGCAGTGGCTCATAAAGATGGTGCATATTTTTAGATATTAAAACTTGATCTGAATGAAGAACAGAGGACCTTAAGGAAGCAAAAAGTGGGGGAGACAAGATTAAGATGAAGGGGAGGTAAGGGGGCTGATTCCCACAAGCATTAGACACAGTATATCCAACAGATGTGGGATTGCAGAGATTTGTACTCACAGCTTTGGTACTTTATTATTTGTCTTTTTTCCTATCTTTACTTTGTTTCTATTTGAAAAGGGTAATCTATCTGGTCTACATTCAATGATTTATTCAGATATAGGATGAAATCTAAGTTGCTATTGGCTTGAAGTGTGTAGTGAAGCATGCAGTAATTGGAACAGTGGAACAACACATGCACGCGCATGCACACACACTCACATTCACACAGTAGTGCACTATTTCTGCATTGTAATCATGCTTTGACCAACAATCTGTGTCAATTCTGTCAAAGCCTGCTGTGTTTTTAACAGTAACAATTTCACCAGACTGCTACATTTCTGCCTCCCTGTCCAGATGTATCTTTTGTCAAACATATTGTTTAGGAAAATGACTGAGAAGTGCGTGCATGTGTGTATAACATGCATTTTGGGTATCTACTTAGATGTCTATGTTTTGGATGGCAGTAAGGCTTACATCAAAGCCTTGGGTCAGTCCACATTTCCCCGTTGTCATCCACAGAGTGACTGGGAGCCTGTTAGAGCAGTGTTAATGGAATGATGAATGCAACTCTTCATTCAGCCAAAGATGAAAGGTGGAGTAGCACCATTCTAAATGAGCTGCAACCCTTGCTCCCATAGGACCAACTCAGAGGCTCTACATTTTGTGATCATGACACTTTTAAATTGTTGGAGCACTTGGCCTTGGCATCAAACACATTTTATTCGTCCCATGTGGGCCTGTTGATTCCATTTAGCAAATTCTTGAACTGTGATCATAATATATGGAGTGCAGGACTCTGGTAGGGGACGAAGAGAAAAATTACTCTTTCAACTGTAGACATACTGAAAACATTAAGATAATGAGTTACAATCAGCTTTTACACTTTATTGTACATTTGATAAGCTGCCTCTGGTTTTTGTATCTATAAAACACAAATGTTGATCTATCTGACCCATTGTCAAAGCAGTATATTTATTTTAGAAAAAAAATGAGGTGGGGAGTGTCGGTAATAAGTATCAAGCTACCAGTGTTGAATAAGTGAAAGCTGATGTCTGAGGGTAATTCTGATATGATATATATTCGGTCTGAAGGTGTTGTAATAGAACCCGATTAATCAACTAAGCCTCCTAGCACTCCTGCCAAAACATCGTATACACACATACGTGAAAGCGTGCAAGCACGCAAAATACACACACATTCACAAATATAAATCTTGTTTGTTTGTTTTTGTGTTGTATGTTTCTGCTTCATTCTAACCAAACATCTCTTGACTGTCTGATTGTTTTCCAATGAATTGAAAACAATTACCAATTGACGTAAATAAACCAATTTACTCGGAGGTTTAGAAAGTAGTTTGTGGATGGATGGCTCGCAGTGCTATATGGAGGGAATTAGTAAACACTCGAAACTTACACATATTATACATGATGCTTTTTTTTAAAAGCATTGAAGTTGGAGCATTGTTGTACATATGAATAGAATAAAATTAGTCAGTTTTAGTACAGACCCAGGTAAAAAGAATGACAGAGCTTTTCAATGACATCAGGATTGGATCTACCGTATTTTCTGGACTGTAAGCTGCTACTTTTTTCACACGCTTTGAACACTGCAGCTTAAACAATGATGCGGCTAATCATGGATTTTTTTGAGCTTTTAGAGGTAAAAAAACAGATGGCCTGAACTTGAAAATGTTCTTGAAGACTGGGTGAACGCACAGAGAACAGATGGCTGAGATGTTTCCACTGCTGTTCAATTCCGACACTGAAGAAATCGACTTTAATGGTTTTAGTGCACAGGAGGAAGACGAAGATAACGATCCGTTGGAGTAGAAAAAAGCGGGAATAGATAATGGAGGGATGGATGGACTTTTCCTTGTGTTATGTATTATCAATCCTATTTAATCAGCATTGTTACTGGCACTGTTCGGGAAAAAAGCAATTCCAGTATGTATTTGTGGATGTTACCGGTATGTATTTAATTAAAAGGAAAAAAAATGCTTCTGTGTAACATCTTTCTGTGTAAATATCTCATGTTACAACGCTGACACCTGCAGCTTATAGACAACTGCGGCTTATATATTTACAAATATAGTTATTTGTTCATTTTTGGCCAGTGCACTCAATAGTCCAAAAAATACAGCAATTAAATGTAACCTGCCCATACCTGATTCATCGCACACACATAAAAAGATAATTTCCAGAAAAAACAAATTACTTCAGCTTTGAGCACAAGCAGGATATTCAATGTGGATTACAAATTTTTATTTTTGCTGGCCCGCTTGTACCAATTGGGCAGGCCGTTTTTGCATATTTTCTTTTGCCTACCATGTTCGTACTCAGGCTAAAAGCAGTTGTTTTGGCCATCCCTGCGTCTGTCACCTTAATTATCTTTTCACCAAATGAAATGATATGAATTGATATTCTTCGTCGGCATCTTATGAAGTCAAGGGATCAATGCAGGACTCATATATTATCAGATGTTCAATTGCATTCTTGTGAGTACCAGTCCAACAGCCATTACCAGTAACTGAGTCATTTATGATACTGTCCTGAAAATCTGAACTACTCGTAACTACTTCTACATATGTATAGGATTCAGAGTAGAATTGGGCCTAGGAAATCACTAGGAATAGAAATTCTTGACCATGTCATTCATAATGACCCCCTAGTCTTCTCAGGAGACAGCTTGATCATTTCAGTCCACAGACAGTGGCTGGCTGACTATCCTCTTTGGCTTGGTGTGGTGGCTGTCACTGCTGATTGATGGGAAAGACTATGGGGGCCTTGGACAGGGCCAATATGAGAGTATAGAGGGACGAGTGAGGAACAAGGCTTTAGGCTGAATTGCAAAGTGAGCAGGAGCTTGCAGGTGTTTCCCTCTATACTCCAACACTGTGACTTGAATTTGAGGAGGAGGAATGATTGGCTCGGCTGGGCTTTATGGTCACAGAGAAGGCAAAAAAAGAAAGTGTGTGAGTGAGTGAGTGAGTGAGTGAGGAATAGCATGTGTTCTCCCCAGGCACACTAGCAGCTGTGAGACAATGATTTATGCTTTTCTCAGAACTTTGGGATCTCAAAATGTTACATTTAATCAAGCACACTGAGAGTAGAGCAAATGTTAAAGATGTTCCCTATAAAGTCCTCAAGTTTTGATCGCTTTACCAAACCATGGAAGCTGTGGGAGTAGGGGCGAACCAGTGATCTTAATTCAAACATACTGGAAAGAATGATCAAAGCTTTATGGAAATATTTTTAATCCCTTGCTGATACTCAAGACACTGTAATGCAATACAAATTTAGCTTCGCAACAAATATTAAATGTGCATTTTCAGAAATTAATGATTTACACTAACTGGATTTGGTCAACAATCCAGTTATATTCAGGAAAATGAAGTTAGTCTCAAGGCATTTTCATTGCTCTTTATGTAGTGTGTGTGTTTGTGTTGTGTGTGTTTGCGTTTGCATGCGTGCGTCTGTGTATGCGTGCTTGTATGTGTGTGTGTGTGAGCGCACACGCCTGTGCATCTGTCCTTCCATCCATCCATCCACCCATCCTGAGAGACGTGTTCACAGCAGTTAGGGACAGGTGGGATCTTACGATATGAGCCTGCAGACCCAAAGACTAATGAGAGCAGGTGGGAATGAAGCACCGCCGTACTTTGATCTGACCCCAAGTACACACTATACACACTCGGCTGTGCATTACCAGATTTAAATACTTGCCACATATGTTCTGTTTTCTGAAACTGTAGCCATTGAATGGGGTGGACGATAAATGAGGTGTGAATTTTGGGATTTCCTTTAGTAGCTTCCTCCATCACAAACTTTTAAAGGCCTTAAAAGGCCTCTAAAGGACTTTCTTATATCTATGTATAACACTCCTTTTCAATCATTTGCATGTTAAATCCATTACAACTCCAGTCAGTATAAAATAAACTGTCCAGTTTCGTCTTAGGCAGCAGCATGATGGTTTTAAGCTGCTGAATTGTGATATTTCTGGCAAAAAGGCTTACAATAGACAGACAGGTTTCAAAGTGTTGTACTTTTATATGAGAAAACACCAAAAGGTGATCTATTTAGCTAATCTCAAAGTGAATTGAATGGCTGTGTGACTTTTTATACCAGATCAGAATCTAATTAAGAGATTCCCTGATGCCCTCTCAGGTTGCTTTGTGAAAATTGAAATATTTTATTCAGTTTATTTATCTGAGCATGCAAATCTTCTAGACAGCCCTGGTCATCTTGACCATCAGTCTGTGTGTGAGAAGCAGAGCAGGTAATGTGGAGATTAGACCCAAGGGAACCCACTCAGCACTGGCTCTTGAGGTCAATCACAGCCCATTAATGGAGTTGTTCATCTGTGAAGTGTTGGGCTACTTAGGCCAATCTCACAGTGCTTAAAGACCGGCTGGAGCGTGAGGTTGAGGGTCGGAGGGGGTAGAGATTAGAGACAGCATACAGGGGGATAAATCCTGCGCTGAGGTCAGGGTTAGAGTGGAGTGTGGCTGGGGCTGGCTCTCTTGTTAAGGCTGACCCCTACATTTACATGATATCACTACTTTCCTTTTTGCCCAGACTAAGTTTTCCTTGGATGTATAACGTGGGTGCACAGAAGCTCGGACCATACACAAAGTGGAGAACCACCAAGTGCAAATCGCAATTTAAGTTATCCCACAAAGCAATGAAGTACAGAAAAAACAAACAAACAACTTTAAAAATGCGTGACTGGCATCATTACTGTAATGAAGACTAGGGTCTTTGTGATCATATTGCTTCAGAAGATTAAGGGAACACAAATGAGGCTTGGTTGAGTGTTGTTTTATAATGGTCCTAGAAACCAACCTGAACCCATTTCAAACAATACCTTCTACAACATTCAGGCTGTGACGCATACATGTAAGAAAATCTGGATGATTTTATAAATTGAGTGGTTCGTAGTTTAAGTAACTTCACTACTGCGATGCCTTGTTTGTTTACTCTGAACCAAATAGCATGCGTGTAACACCACACTAAAATGTGAATTGTTTCCAATCTTTTGCAACAGAAGCTCATCATGTAACCACAACATTGGGTATCTTTTTATTACCTCTCCTAAATGATTTGTGCATCAGGAGACAGCAAGATATCACAGTACATTTATAGCTACGTTCTAAAAACCCTTCATGAAAAAGGCACTAATGAAGGAGAGGGAGATAATGATTTGGCCTTGAAGATTGTTAGGAGGTCATTCAGGGTCATTGCTGTTTCACTTCTATTAGTTATCATTTAAAATCCTTTTTCACCGTGTGAAAGTGGAGATGCAATTAGTGCTTTCATAAAGAAGATGCAGTTCTTCTTTTGTATATCATCTCAACATATACACACACACACACACACACACACACACACACACACACACACACACACACAATGTGTATATTACAATAAAAAAATCATTTATTACATAATTTATTCTAAAGGTAACTCAATAAAAATGAGAAAACAAAAAAAAAACATCATAAGCCTCTGTTTTTTGGGGGCAATGTGGAGTTTTTTGGGGTACTGATTTTCAATTCAGCGCCCAAGACTGTAGGTTGGAATTTCCACACATCAAGGCCTGCTGCAGTGGATCATCTCTAGAGTGCATCCTGCTTATTTTGTTACAAGCCACATTCAGTTAGCAACATGCTTGATCATCATATTTATCCCATACCTGCAAAATTCACTGTCAAGGAAAATTAACTGACCCTATAAATTTTGAGTGTAGAATTTTGTGATATTTTGAATGGCCTCTGTCAAAAATGATATTCAATACAGATGATTGCCAACCGCAGCAGACGCTGTCTATGGGAACAATGTATCAAATAAGTAATGCTGTACATTCCAGATGAGACCCTTGCCTAAAAGACAATATGTAGCCAGCTGCCACCAGCCTGCTTAGAATCAATATGTTTCCCTTTATTGGGAGAATAAGAGACATATTGATAGTTTCCACTTGACCATTTCCCTCTTATTTTTAATGTTAATAATGTTAATAAATCAAATCAAAACTGTAAACTACAGATGAAGTGGTGCTCTTTGCCGTCATGCAGATGGCTATGAAGGACATTTCCATTTAGTTAAAAAGTGAACTCAAAAACCCAGTCCTGTGCTATTTTCTTTTTCAACACTTGAAGCTTTAGACACCATTGACACCATGACCAAGCATATGTTTTTTAGCAACCTCATAAGTTATACAGATATTTGATACTGTCAAGAGATGAATGATAAAAGGCAACATACTCTTCATATGGCTTATATTCAGTGTTTTGTTGAATGACTGTTAACATTTAAGGCTCTGTAAAGTTTTGAACAGTAGAATTTGAACAACAAATGGGTATTTCTTCAAGCGAAAGTAACACAGAGCTACTGGATTTAATCCTTAATGGAAGGTCAACCCTTTAAATTGTGACGTAACAATACAAGACACAATTGAGATCTGAAATAATTTTGGTTTATTTCATTAGTGCAGTGGCATACTGTAGCAGACAATACTGCCATTAGGTTGAAACTGTTTTTGGCCCACAGCTGTTTTAAGTGGATTAAACATGTCAATCATATGTATGTGCTTCTGAGTATGACCCCAACACAGATGTCAGTGCATTTTATTTCAAAGAAAACTGCTGAAAGATTGTCTGAATGTCCCCTTACTATAGCTTCTTGCAACAGCAGTTACCTGTATGTTCACAAAACAGATGCACTTCAGATGTAGAAAGTGTGTTTCGAGTCTCCTCGCACATGTTTACTTTCTCTCCCTTTTTATTAACATTTTTAACTCTATATCTAGTAGTACATTTTGATTTCCTGCCCTTTTATGCATGTTTGTTTGGTTGGGTGTATGTGTGAGTGAGTGAGTGAGGGGGGAAAATAAAGCCTTTCCAGGGGGCGAGTAGTGCTTTTTTTGTAGTTTTTTATGATTGCATTTTGAAAATATATTTAAGGTGAGACATCACATGACAGTGTTTCATAATGTATACTTTATTAATCCCTCTTGGGGAAATCCGTTCTCTGCATTTAACCCATCATGGATGACCATGAGCAGTTGGCTGCTGTCTACCAGCGCCAGTCGAGCAGTTAGGGGTTCAGTGTCTTGCTCAACAACACTTCGACACGCTAGAAGGAGCGGGGAATTGTACCAGGAAAGTTCAGTTCCAAGGACGATTGCTCTACCTCCTGCGCTATGCCACCCCTTTCATCTAACTGTATTATTCCCTTTTTGAGGTTGAGGAATATGCTTTTGGAAAGGATGATTTTGGTTGTCAGCTATTTGGGCTACTGTCAGTTTTGAGACATCTTATTCCATAAAATTTTAATTAACTTTGATTGTGTTTGCAAGATATTACTTACCAAGCCTGACCAACTCATTTCAACTCATTTCATTTCACTCATTTCCCTCATTTTCAATTTTACACTGTACCATCATGTTAATACATACACAAACACAAACACACACACACACACACACACACACACACACACACACACATACGCATGCACGCACGCACGCACACACGCTCAATTGATATTATTATTTTGTCAGTTATATATTTCATTCTTCAATAGTATTTAAAAAAAGTTGTCATTTTTAGAAACTGAAATATATTGCATCTTGGGTTAATTTGCTGAGATGGGTAGTGGCTATGCCGACTGTTATTATTTTGACAGTAGTAATCCAGAGTTATACAAGTTGTTTACACTTTATCCAGCTCCAGGCTGAGTAGGGGAGGTCAATTTAGTTAACCTTATCTAATTGAATGTTGTCTGTGGATCAAAGGTCGCCACATTCCACACAGTCAGATCAAACATCACACTACACAATCAAAACAAGTGGCTTCCCCAGATTACCTAATCGGGGACTTGGGTTTTACTTTCACACATTAGAGGGGATAATGCCCAGCCTTGACTGTGAGCGACCAGAACATTGTCTTTACTTGGATTAGTTAAAATCAAGTTATAGCTTCTTAAATGTTCTGATACATTATTTATTTTTTTCTTCATACTACTCTGGTTATTACAATATATACAATACATATATACATATATATATACAATATATTTTGTTACACAAGACCAATTTATCACAATCAAATATGTAAGTTTTAATGTGACAGAAAATTATACTTTGACAAAAACCTCTTACTCTTGTTGACTGTTTTTAATGTCTACTCTTTGATATTCAAGCCAAAAGTTAAAGTAAAACGTGTGCTGATACAACAATGGGTTATTAGTTGGCCTCTCCTTTTTTTCTCTTTTCCAACCCATAAATTCATGGTTTGGCTATAAGTGAATGTTTAGCATTTTCATGCTTTCAAGTCTTATTTTGCTGTTCCTGCTATATGTGAGATCAACCCTCCCCTCACATTATTAGAAGTTGGTTACTGATTCATACCCATTCACAGTTTGACTACTAAAGTAACTTACTGGCTAACCAGAGTTCAGACAGATGCTGAATAGTACTAGCAAAGCAGTATTCAGAATAGCTGGCTGGAGTTCTGTTCTGGTAGCCAAGCCAATATGTGCTTCACTGCTTGAGTGCCCAACAGAAAACACTCTGTGGGCGTGGGAAGGGGATGAGAGCCCATTAGCTTCTTCACAGCTCAACTACCGCAGCATGCCTCCTACATCATACCATGCCCTTCCAATCGTCTCATATCCCTCAGCTTCTCTCCTGTTCTGCCCTCTCAACAAAGTTTCCGAGAGTACGATGTTGGTCAAATCAGGTGCCTAAACCAAACATATCTGAACGCTGACACCTGAAAAAAAATGTTTGGAGGAAATTTCAGTTGAGAAGTGTCCTACAAATGTATTCTTTAAATTAATTTTACACCGGATTTTGAGTGTGTAACAGGATTGTCACTGTTATAACAACAAAATTCCTTAAATTGAGTCTCTGAGTTGTGTTGGAACTTGGCTTACACTGTATTGTGAGAGACCATTCCTACTTATTGGAAAATAGTTAAAGAATCCAATGCAAGACTGAAGTTTGAATTCAGAGTGTTGTATTATCTTGTGTGTAAATAACACACCCTTATTTATGGTCAGTGGGCTGTCAGTTTTTTTTCAGGTGGGAAAATTGTCAATAACTTTGCAAGAGTTAGCTTTTACAGAGCACAGTACCATGCATTTCATTTATACTCCACTTTGTTTTCAAAGTACCCTGACCCTCTGATATTCAAATATATATCTTTGTCACATCTAAAGCCACTTTAATTTATTGCACTGACGCAGACAGAAGAATGAGTCCTCAGAGACTTCACTGTCTTTTCAAATATTTATCCCCTAAATATAGAAGCAGTCTACCCACTCGAGGATTGCGTATTTCTTCTTGTTGTGTATGGAAAGCTTGTATTTGTTCTCAGGGCTGTAGACCACACAGGACCATGTTGACATGAATTTCTATAAATTAAAAAAAAAAAAATGAATACTGAGATGACTAAAGTAATTCTGTTTTAACCAGTACAGAAATAAGCAGAGCAACATTTTACAAAAAAAGTTTGCTAAATTTAAGATATTGTAATTTTATACTGCTCTAAGGCTCAGTGATGGTTTTATAGGATGAATGACAAACACTCATCAATATAAATGTCAAAAATAACTTTAAAAAGTATATTGTGGGATGGATTTTTCTGTATTTATCTTTTAATTCCAATATTTACAGTTCTCTCTTTGCTAGCCTTTATCAGTGTGAAGTGGTCAGGTCTGGCCAATAATAGTGGAGGAAGTGGTGCTCAGTGTCCTGGTTTATGTCAGCCTGCTGTTCATAGTGACCTAGGTCAGCAGAGGTCAGCACCTCATGGTACTCCTCCCTTTTGTTACAATATACATCATGTTTTTTGAAGCAAAAAAAGAAAAAAAAATATCAATTGTTTTTGATGAGTCTCAATGACCTTAATGGTTTTGCTTTCTTTAAATATTTATTTTCTTTCCCTGTTTTCATGTGTCTTTCAGGATCAGGATCTGGATTTTTAACCTGACAATGCTTTTATTTGTTTGTGATTTAGTGTGTAGGGTCTCCTGCAGTCAAAATGGAGTACATTGACCTTTTCCAGAAACCTGTACTGGACCAACCCCCCCACGCGTGTACACTAGCACACACAAACACAAGCACACACACAAACACACACATATTCGCACACTGCCTCACCCCACTTAACCTTCATTCACTCCCCTGCCAGGTTGGGCAGGAATGTTAATGGAAGCTGTCATTGAGAACATATTTGATGGGTGACTGGGTGCTCCATTCAGGGCAAGATGCAGTGACAGAGGTTCTGGACAAAAAAGAGTTATGGTCTCCTGGATGGAGAGAGCATCCAGCTCTCATGGGCCCCTCAGCCTCTCCGGGAAACCTGAGCCCTAGTGTTTCTGAAAGGCAGACAAGGCCCTCTGACTGGTCATATTCAATTTTGCTTAAGTTTTATGGCAAGTTGTCTTTCTTTGAGTCTGGGGACTGTAATTTTTTGTTCTCTTAACATAGTTTTCCTTTCCATTGTTTTAGACTGTTTTTCCCAAAACTTTTTAGGTTTGAAAGGCAAAAATGCTAGTGAAATCAACTTTTAAATAAAGCTCGATCACTTTAACTACCATTTCTGTTTTCTTTTTTTTACCTTTTGTTGTAACCCATATTACACTTAGTTTGGTGTTATCAGCCATATCAGCATTCTAGGGTTACTGATTCCCATCCGTCACAGGAAAAGAAATCTAAGACAATAAAAGACCGTTGCCTCTGAACTTATTATTTAATTTACTATAAGTGTAAATTTTGACATCTGAATTTATTTGATGTTAGATGATAATGAATGAAAGAGTATGGGATGCCAATGGAGACAGAATGAACAAGCAACACACTCATTACAGAAATTAATAAGGATAACATTTTCACCACGAAATATGAGCTTGTGTTTTGAAAGCTGTGGCTAATGTGTCTCGGTGCCCACAGTCTGTATTAGCTTAATCAGGGTTCAGACTTAACAGTCTGGAGTGAGGAAGTTTAACACTGAGGCTTGGGGCTACATCCTTGCTTCTGTGAGACTGACATTAACAGCTAAGGTGCAGACTTCCCTCCTGGGCCTTGGACCTCTGAGCCCCTTGTCACCTACATGGTTGACAGCACCATTAGGGCTTTTCCTCTGTGGTATGCCTGGGAAAGACAGGGCCTCTGACAAAAGATTTGCACAGTATGGATCTGAAACTACTTGTTCAAGATTGGTTTGGCAACTTTCACGTGTTTAGGTCAACAGTGATCATATTTATATTTGTTCATATATTATTTCTGCAAGAGTTGTTCTAATGTCAAAATATTCCCTAGACAGCGTCCAGCTATTAGTGTCCCATTTCGGGGGGAAAATGGTATAAACCCTCTGAGTTATCAGAAACACTAGCCAGTTACCAACAGGCAGTTCATTTATCTGATTGACGGTGAGATGAAAGCAGGGGGCTCTCTTAAAGCTTACTCCTGGTCAACTGTGTGCGTGTGATGTGTATGTGCATGGAGTGGGTATGTAGTTTCCACCCATTACATTTTCTGTTGTGCTCCTGTTGGTCCTTAATAGTCAGAGGCTACTGTTTGTAGGGCTTACAGGCTTTTTCCTTTTGTGGTTTATGCAATGCAAAACATCAGTAAATATTGTGCTCATATCTTTCATTTTTTTTCTCTGTGCTGTACACTCATATGCAGAGTTCACACATTGATGCTTAAGCCCCTGATACACAGAAGCAGTTAAGCACCGTTATTGCATCAAGCGTTTCCTGAAGGAGAGGACATTGTGAGGGGTGGCGTTTACTTTCTTCTGTTAAACAGAGAATAAATGGAAACATAGCAAAACTTCAATAAGACTTGCAGAGGAAGCTCCCTAGAGTAAGAGAGTGAGTTGTCTAACTCATAAATGAATACCCCTTGAATAAATGTCTGAAAATATTTCATCGATTGTTATATTTTGCAGCTTATAGAAGTTCATACAGTCTTGTCGTGGCTCAACAGCATATTGAGATGTTGACACGTTCTTAGTCATTTTTAATCATAAAGAGATTGAGAATGATTATGGATGTGTCTGTAACGAGTAAAAAAAGAGGGGTTTTGGCAGATGAGGGGAAGTTGGGGAGACTGCTGATTGACGGCTGGATAAGTCTGCTCTTTTTTAAGCTGTCACAGTGAGGCCTGTTTTTTGACAAGTTGAAGATCTCTTGCCAGGTGCAGTCACTAAATCCATTCTGCCTCTCTACACATGGAGATAGATGTCTTGTCTTCATGTGTGGTGTTCTTCTTGTAGTAGGCCAGAACATGCTAGTTTCTGTTCCACAATAGTTGAATGTGACTTTAAGATTACGCATTGAATCCAATAGCAAAGGATCACACATTTAAGGCAATATAGTTTAAAATGTTCAAATAATGTTTTTGCTAAAGGAATTTCATGTGTTCCTGGTGTTTTATCTGTTATAGTTCAGCTTGGATTGACTTTCTCTACCCTCAAAAGGTGTTGGTGCATGGAAACTGGCCTCAACCTGTTACAATCAAAATTGATTTATTACTTGGACAACATATATTAAGAAATTTTGTTCTGAAACCAGCTTGGTGTCCATTGACATTTTTATATGTGTTTAAATGTGTCTTTAAGTAACACTTTTAGAAAATACTTTATAATTTGAAGGGTAACAATGGATTTTTGTGGAATGCATATGGTGGATGACAGTTACTTGACCCCCATCCTGGAGACTATTTTATTAGGACATAAGTTAGATATATTACCATTTTTTCATTGAATTTATACAGTTTTCTCCTTTATTGTTGCCATATCAACACATTGATCTAATTCTCATTTTCTCTGATTAATTGCCATACTTCATGACTTCACCATTGTCCTTTTGCTGCACTTAGGAATATTTTTTGCATGCAATCATTTTATTACTTAATATAAAACATTAACTTGTAGTCTTTTATCTATAGAGGCATGTTCTAAAACTTTGTTGCTTGTGGTATTAATCTTGGAAAAAAATGAATTGCATAAAACCATTGCGCATTAGAACATGTGCATATCAAGCTTGTTTCAGGCATTGTGTGCTTTCTCTCTGCTGAGCTTGGCGCCACTTGTTAACTTGTTCAGCATAACAGGATCATTGAATCACTCTCACCCTTTCACCCCCATCTGCTTCTGACAGACAGACATCTTGCCTGTGTGAGACAGGCCCTTAATGGGCTCGGCAGCAAAGAGATGTGTGACAATCCTCAGAGGGTGGAAGGTCCTTTTAGTGAACTAATAAGCCAGGCTAATCTGTAAACCCTATGATGGCCAACACTCTCCCACCACCTCTGCCACCTCCAATGTGTTGGCGACAGCATTTCAGCGCCACTTCTGGAACCTTCTTAGCCTCTGGGCCAGTCAGTCAGTCGCCATGTCATTTTAATCTTCCCAGTCCGTCAGTTTTGTTTAAGAGGCTCTTTAATACCTGTTGATTAAGGTGTCAAAGGTTACACCATCGTGCTTTTCCACAATATGTATAGTTGTGTAATGTCAAATGGCAGTAATGTGATACCAAGCAGATGAAGGAATCTCAGCAAAGGGAGCTTATCAACCAGTCATCTGGTTGATTAATGACTCAACTGAACTGTAGGATGGCTTTGACCACTACATCAAGTCATAGCAGTCTTGGTCTTTGACCTATATAGCCTGTATCATCAAAGTGTATTATCGTTTGGTCTGTGCAAGAAGCCTCACTTAAAAAAAAAGCATAGCACATATTGCATATAGTTACATTTGTGTGTAAAGCCTGCCTGAAACCTAAGCTCCTTGGAGCCTCATCAGTATATGACCCTGCTTAGGGTATAAGGGCCACTACCTTACATGTTCATACGATACCTAGATGTGTGTATACATATATATATATCATTTTTTACAATTCTCTTTTTTTATAAACTGAAGTGATACACACTCCAGTATATTGACTTTTTTCTGAATATTCATCCTCAAAAAGTGGAAAATGAGAAAATTTTTCTCATATAAATCATATTGAATATTTCCTAAAATTTGAATTAGAGACGTATCTGTAGGAAGAGGTAGGTGTGTGCTCCTCCTGCCTTGTAAACTTCCAACCGCTGATAGTCTATTACTGAGCCCCCTGCAGTGACAAGCTGACACTGCTGTTCACACCTCCTTTATCAGCCACCAGTCCTTTTCTGTTATCAGAAACCTTCACAGGAGCTTCCTCTGTGGCCCTGGGGGAAGCTAGAGACACCCAAGGGCTCAGGGTTTGAGCACACTCCGGACAACAGAAATGCACATTTTACAAATGGCCTTATCTTTAGATAGAGTGCTACCCTGTGAGACTGGACGTGAAAATGTGTTAAACACCTGTTTTACAATTAAAGTTTGATCTCGATCGCTTCTGGTTGCTAAAATCCGTTGTAATCCAATGTAATCTTTCTATCTGATTTAAGTTGGCATGCTATAAAGGACAGTGGCTTATCATAGCCTCCAACTGATTTTCCTCAGCTGGTGCCTACACAGTTGGTGGTAGAGTGAATTTGTGGGTGCGGGGCACCATAAGCAAGATCTACTAGGCTATCAGTGATATAAAGGAGTGTCTTTTTTTCATCCCCCCTGCTGCTATCAGAGGTGTGAACAAGGGGTCACCGATGCCAAGGGGAGGGATAGAACTCCACAGAGCAGCAGGGTGCTGGAGACGGTTGTCAAAGAGACAGACAGTGGTGACATGGACAAAAAAGTGTGTCAATTCTTGTGTTTACGATTTTAAAGGGCGCATTTTTAAATACTGCAGTGTCGATAGTTATCTTGCACTCTGAATAAGGAATAAGATTTTTTTTTTGGCATATTTCATTGGTGCAAAGATACAGTGGAAGTTACAAGAAATTATGACAGATGAGCAATCATTGCACTAAACTGATGCTATGACTCAATTTGGAATTTGGACAATATTCACAACCATACATCTGTAGGCGTCAGATTTTTTTTCTTGAGAATAAATACTCGTCAGGTGTTCCTTTCTACTGAAGGGTTCACATTGAAGAGTGACAGTGTTTTCTTTCAAGTAGTTTTTACCGTAACAATTTTAAATGGAAAGCCATCTCAGATTATGGCGTGAAGATTTAATTTTCAGTATCATATTATGTCATAATTGGTAGTGCACCATCATTTAGTTTGTTTGCTAGTTTAGAAGTGCTAGAGGTATAAAGTAATGTAAACATTTTGTTCATTTACTCATTGTCAGATCCCAAAAGTATGGAAGGGTGGGTTGCGATGACAGCGACTGTCAGCTCAGACATCCCTGTCCCCTTTGACACATTCCTAAGTGATCCTTAGGTGTTCTGTGGAGGTTATATGATGATGAGGTCAACTGGATCACAACTTCTGCAAAAAGCACAGGCGCAATGCTGATGTCCCCAAACTGGACACTCCTCCCACTGACATTACCTAGAAATCCCGTCCATGAAGAATCTGAGACAAAAGAATGCTCAAGTGGAGCCCAGCACCCGTTGGAAATGTGTTTGACATTGTGTTGAAAATACAGACACTGCTCTAAGTTGTGCAGAGACCAGATGAGTTATAACAATGAACCTGCAACCCTATACTCCTGCATTACATCTCATTGAACACCCCATGGACTGCAGTCATAACCCTTCTCTAAGATCACAAAACTCATGTAGACAGGATGAGTGTAATCTCATGAGCCTCCCAGGGCTCCTTGGGAGCAAAGGCCTAGTCCGTTGCTCCACGACCTGGACGAAATATGTATTGTTCTTCCTGAGTAAAAGGCTTCACAGTCTGCTGGAGTCTCCTTTCCATTACCCGGACATAAACGTTAGTGGGATCTTGACCTGCGTCACCACTTATAGTTGGTACACACTCTCCAGTCGTGCTCTTTAAAAATGGGGAGCACCAACCTGGTGTGTCATTTCCAAGGCATCGTTCCTGATCACCATTTACACTGAAAAGACATGTCAGCAAAGAAACCTACCCACCATTTTAATGGCATCAGTATCTTCAGACATGCCTCATCTGTACGCAAACATATCTTTATATGTTTATTTAAGGACCTGTCTAATATGAACTTACAACATATCCATAAGGTGGCATGATCTGAATTAGTACGGCACCTCTAATTGATACTTGCATGCACAGACGAAACGATGTTGGAGATGCCGTAGAAGACACTGGTAGTTCAGGCTTCAGTGTTTTGCACAAGGACTCATGAACAGAAGGGCTCTACGTTTACCCATAGCATTAACTTGCAATATGTATCTCGCTCCCTCATCAGGGCAATTGTGTAAATTCTGGCTTTGGATTTTTGATGTTGTCAAGAATTTCTACTCTGCATATAATCTCACTACACTGCTGGGGAAAATATATATATCTTTAATCATCCTGAGATTTAAGTTTGTATTTTCTGTGCACAAATATAAAGATAAGGTCCCATCACTTCATAATTTGTGGTAATACCATTGAATATTGTAATATATTTGTGGTCACCTACCCCTGTTTCTGAGCACAATAATTTTTGGGGGGGTTGTGTACAGTACACATTTCTGTATCTTCTGAAGTATATTCTGCAGTAATATCTCCAGGCCTGTTTAAGGAATGGGTCACTACAAAGAAGCCAGGGCGCCTCCCTCTGGGATCTGTGGTTTTACTGAAACAACTTTCTGGGAAGTCAGTCGCACGTCTTTGTTTCTATGCACATCTGCATGTCTATGTGACATCACCATACATTGTGCAAAGCTGGTACACAAGCTTTTGTGTAATTGGTGGATATGTTTACTACAATGTTGGTTTGAATTTCGAGAGTGCAAAGGCTTCATGTTATTTCCGCTTTCAAATTGCTTACTAATTAAATCACCCATAAACCTTACAGCTTGTTAGTGATGTGTCAGATGGTGTTACGATTGACTGTGGTTGTTTTTGTGTGACATTCACTGCCTTTAATCTGTAATTATTTCTTGTTTTTCTACACTTGTATTTGCCTCACTTCTCCTTAATCTTTAAAAAATGACCATCATGGTCATTGGTTTTATTCACATTCTTCAGCATGTTTCATCTCTCTTTTCTCCCTCCATCACGACACTGACTTTACTCATGTTTTATTTTCAACCCCTGGATTTCCAATGTCCTTCCTGTCTCTTGTCCTGTGGGCTTATCATAAGGAAGACTTCCTGACCTTTGTTACATCACTGCCCCCTTGTGGTTAGCTGTTTCTGTTCGCGTAGCCCTCCCCTCCTGCTACTTTGTTGATGGTAGATCACCCCCAAGAGCACAACAAGTATATCAAGTAAAGTATCTTAAGACCAAGTGTCATCTTAAATACACAGAATAAAGCCATAGTTTCTGATGCTTTGTTTAACATTCATTTTATACAAATTTGGAACACAAAACAAATCCTTGGATCCTTAGAATTGTTTTCAGGGGTCCATGAGTTCAATACAAATTCATTACAAAATAGGACACTGATCAAATTTTAAAAATTTGACTTCAAAAAGGTTTTAAATACATAATTCCTTGGGCCTGGTATCGGAAAACTTATCCGAACACGTGTACAGTCCCAGGCTTTATTATTGTTATTAATATGCAACTAACTTTCAAGCTTACCTCATAAACTGTTCCTCAGTTAGCATGTGTTCTCTATCTATGCATTTATGTATTTTTGAGGACACAGCATATGGCTCAATAACTGTGTAAAATTGAATCATTTTGAGCAACATATCGGAGATGGTAGATTTCTAAGCTGCACAAAGCCCCTTGATTGTCATTGTCATGTATTAAAATTTCTGTTTTATCAATGTGGAAAATGATGAAAGCACAATATCATAGTCTGTGTTCAATATTCACTTCTAAAGAGGATTGGGTGGGAGATATCATCCAAGTGTTAACCCAGCCCCCACAAATAGACAATGATTACATCATATCTACAAATAATCATCAACAAATGTTGACTTTTCGCCAAGTGAGTACACACAGGCACATATGAATATGCAAGTTGGTTATGTGAAATTTCATAAAACACATCTAACCTTGGCATGTGTGCGTACATGTGCTTGTGCAAGGAGTTGTGTAAATGCTGTGAAGCAGAAGGAATGCAGCTATTCAGAGGTCCTCTCCTCTCCAAATAAATATTTGGTGATGACAATATTGAAGATATGTTAAACACAAGAAGGGTAATTTTCTATTTAAATAAACCTCAGCTCTGGTGTTGGTGAGGGGGGCACAGATGTGTCCGTGTTTCTGACAAGCTGGAAAGAAAGCGGGAATGATGAATATAGATAGGCTTAATGAGAGAGGGCGAAACAATGCCTGTAGAGAACGAGCAAATAAAATGAAACTATTGACAGTGTTTATTTTATTCAGAGTTGGTTCAGATTTTATTTTTTTTGCTTTCTTGATCCTCATCTGCAGCTCACCCTTGTAATGTGCTTTAGGGTATCCTCTACTACACCACTTGTTTGTGGTTATGCAAAACTTACAAGTTGAAATTAATAGCAAGTGGCCTGAAAAAGAGAGGTAGTTGCGATGGGACCAATTTTGATAATAGAAAATAGCTTTACTATCTTTTTTTTTTACACCCTTGGCTGATCTCTTTTGGATTCTCTGTTAAAGATATAGCTGCTCAATTCAGTAAGCTTCTTGACTCTGTTTCTATTTGTGAACATGATTCTTAAACTTAGTAAGATTTTTATGTGGTAAATACAACGTACACTGTTTTTCCAGTTGATTATTTGTTTTTCACATTTACTGCTGACTGTCAGAGATCAACAGTAACTTTTGTATTGTGACAATTTAATAACATATTTCAAGAACAGTGAGACTGAATGTGGATCCATAAAAAAAAGATTTTTTGAAAGTTGTTGTAAGGCTTTGGGACCACCTTTAGATATCATGGTTGAGATGCCTCTTCCCCTTCCAACACTGACTCAGATTTCCTTTCCCCTGAAAACAGGCATTAAATGTTAACTTCATAGGCGGTTTGTTTATGTTTATTCAACTATGGCGTTTGTTCCACAGATTTGTTGAAAACACATGTTTGGAATGTACATGAAAAATGGCAATTTTTTTAAAAGTGAATTTAATAACATTGGTATATTCAGTGAACTCTTTTCATTTTTTTTCTTTTGCAATTCATGTTGTCACTTCTACAGATAACTTGATCTTTTATAGTGTACATCTTTCAACAGGTTTGGTCTTGTGTTGATCTTTGGGAGATTTCTATGATAACTTGTCCAAAGAATTATTTTATTTATCAAACAATGTTTTTGCGACAACTATAAATATTATAAATATTATAAAATAATCTCATACTCAGATCCCATAACAGTTCAAAGTAAGCATCTTAATTAAATAGCTGTACTATTTCATGATGATGGCCCAAACCTGACAGAGATATCTGGTGGGTATGCCCTATTTACGGAGACCACAATTTATTTTCAAATACAACCAAATTTAAATGTTTAATTAGTGCAAACAGGCTCTGTATTACTGACTTTTTCACCTTTTTATAGTGCAACAAGTCCTGCTTTTTATTTGGTAAGACATACAATTTCCGAAATTAATCATTCCTCAACAGAGTAAATGATACTCAGTAAATTTTTTTATTAATTTACCTTTGACACACTTCTAGGTCATCAGGACAACAGGGCAAGAAGCTGGACATCCTATTTCCCAAGACCTTTGTCTGGCATGAATGAGAGATGTATTTTCCCCAGTGTGGTCTGAGACTTAGCTGTCCTCCAGAGCCATAATGCCCATAACTTGGCCACAGTTCAGATGTATGGTATAGGTTTTTGGAGGTACTGTGGGCTAGGATTAGACCTTTCTCTGGATAACTTGCTGTAGTTGACAGAAAAAGATGCAATCACACATAGTAAAGCATATATGAGGCAGGTCATCGTGAGGTGAGCCAGAAGCTCTACAGACTGTGTCCACACTCCTTTAACTTTATGGTGGTCTGGGATGACAGTAAAGCCAAGAGGGTGCAAAGAGAGGTGAGGGCTGGGACGGTCTCAGAGTCTATTAATCCTAAATGTGAAAAGACAAGAATTTAATAATGGGCTGAAGAAGTGGCTGAAGTTGTCAGTCTTGGTCAAATTTATGAACCTCCTGTGCGGACAACAAAGATTTTATATCAATTGATGTTTTAGGGCCAAATCAGATATGAGAATTTGGCGACTTAATTTTCAAAATGCATAATGCCATTTAATAATACCTTTTTGGTCGGGGGTGTTTTTTCACAAAAGAAAATATACTTTAGCTGAGTCAGTTGAAAAAGCAACAAAATATCATAATTTAGTCATATTTGTAACATTGAACGTTTTTCATTTACCTCAAAGAAATGCACAAACGCACACACACGTGCACGCACGCACGCATGCATGCATGCTCGCATGCACTATGGCCAAGTACTTCTTAGCCAAACTATAGAATATAAATGTCTGTATATAGCTCTAATATATTGTAATTAAACATTTTTGAAAATGTTTTGCTCATTTTACCCAAAGGCATATAAAGTCATCACTTTATTTATGACTCATCAGCGAGTGAGTAAAATATTTAAATGTTTCATAAAGTAGCTTTTTTTTTACAGTTGTAAATGAATAAGCTTCTCGTGTACACTGTCCAGCTGGTCTGCTCTATCATTGACATACACAGCATTGCAGACATCAACCATACAACAGCCCTCACATACACTATATGGCTGCTTTGGTTGGTGTTACAAGAGCCGTATATAGCGAGACTGGGAGATGTGTCAGATGGCACAAGTGCCTGTATGCCTGAGAAGATGCCAGGATTTATTTGAATAGCAATTTTGCTTAACATTTTTGAAAGTATGTGTCGAGATTTATTGTTTAGCTATGAGTCCGTCAGTGGGATTCTGATTTCATGACTTGTTTGCGTTGTCCAAGAAAAATAAACCCACACCTGAGCTGGGTTTATAGGTCTGACTGACGTCAGGCCCCTTATCCACAGCATACAACATATTTGAGTAATCAGAGTATTTGTGACTGTCTATGACTCCAGTGGTTGTTCTCGAGTATTTGCAAGTTTTGTTTTTATTAGTTTGCATGATTTAATGTTTGAAATAAAGATGTCAAACGTTTTTTAATCTGGTCATTATCAATGACACTAAATTGATGTACAATTTACAACTATTGGTATATCTGCTGATAAAAGTAACTAAAATCACTGGACTTCACATTGAAAACAAATATTGGAGTACAATTCAAAAAGATAATTAAGTCATACTTATCAATCTGTATTTAGGATGGATATCATCCATTATGTTAAATAATGAGGTGTACCCTTTCCTGTGCCTGTTTTTCTCATTTTTCTTCAATTTTCTTTTCCAGAAGATGAATCCTTGTGACATCATGTGTGTGCTGTTCATGTCTTATAAACTTTGCTACAACAGAACTCACTATTTTGCAACACAATCGCATGCCTTATCCAACATTGTTTCAGGGTCTTGACCTCACACTAACCAAAACATGATCTGATCTCGATCCATTTATGTTAGGTAATGCACCTTGGACCCAAGTTGACCATCCCTTGGGCTCGAAATGAGATATTAGCTCTTTCTAGTCCATCGCCTGGTCTTTATTACATAGCTCCTCTGGACCCGAAAGAGCTAAGTTGCTACACCCACTCCATGCTCTGGGTTCCCAATAGTGTATTACCCTCAATATTATATTAGCTTATTGAAAGTGAAATTAATTTGAATACACTCTGGACTACCAGAAAGGCTGTGGTAGTTCTACTGTTAGTGAATGCTCTCAACTTGATGAAACAAAAATTACTTTAAAATTGTAAAGTACTAGTCCATTCTGGTAAACAATGCAGCAGAATCTAATTCTAAATTGGTATATCCACACAGCATTAACAGAACTTGAATGCAATTTACCATTGAACTTTGTTACTTTTAGTGGGGTTTGTCTAAGCTATGCTCCGGATTGAATTTACTCTAGACATTCTCACAAGGTGATTCAGTGCTTTTGATGTTTTTTTTCCCCCAACTGTTCCTGATACTAGGACTTACAGGGCACTCAGTGAGGAATGATTTTCAGTGTGGATTAAATGTTGGAATACATTCTGGAATCATCTAGATGGCCTTATGGTATGCTGGAGATGATAACTGTCTTACTGTGTACTTGCATTCACATTAAAGAAATAAACAATTTTGACCAAAGTTGCATAGATAAGGAAAATAGTTTAAAGATATCAAAAGCTGACAGATGAAATGAGTAAGAAATTATTCATTGGTTCCTCTGTGTTGTGTTTAGTTTATCACCCACTCTCTATTTCCCTCCCCACACAAATTAGTAGTGCCTGAGAAGTGGGATGACTTCCAGACTTCCAGAATAAAGGTTGATAGTCATGTTCCACCATGGGAACGCCTTTGATGTGGGTTGTTGATTTTTCTGTGGGGTTGTCTGCCTAGGCGCATCCCCTCTTGCAGCTGTTGACTAAATGGTAATTTAGCACCTATCACTAAGACCTGCAGAGATATCATACACAAAGATTTGATTGTATACACATTCTGTCTCCTTAGAAAAGCCAACGGTGAAATGGGTTGCAACACAGAATATTGAGTGACGTTACTGGCAGTGCCTTATGGTATGTGAACATAGAGACCAGAAACTAATTCAAACTCTGCAGATGCTATGATCTAATCAATGCCCCATTCTGCACATGGGTTTTGATTAACTGGGTAAATTGACTTTGGGGTAAAGCATTTAGGACATGGCTAAATTTAACAGGGAGGTTGCCATCACATCCATTCCTTTGCCCTAGTAGCTAAGGGGGAGAAATGGTGCCCTATTTGCTTCATTGTCAGATAGACGATGTTTTAAAAGTAACTAAGCCTGCTCACTTATGATGTTATATTATAATAACAGGCCCTAGTATTTTTGTTTTGCTGCTTGGACATGGAGAAGTATGAGTGCAATAACTTTTTAACTTCTTCGGTCGCTAAGAAATAGGGGCAAAATGGCTTGCATATTTAAGCACGCTCATTCCTTCTTTCTTTTTTTTACTCTCACCCCCCTCTCATTACCCCCATTTCTCATTTCTATCCCCCCTAGCCCCAGGCAGTTTTGTTCATTAACCTCGAGTGTAATTATTTTTGTTTTAGTCTCATATTGCTGACATTTCGACTCAGGGGCTCCTCAATCAAGATTAACCCAAACCGCAAGAAATCACACTTCACAGCCTTTTCTTACAGCAGCACTTGTTGCCTCCAATTTCAGTCAAATTAAAGGTTTATTTTATTTAGCCATTTTTTTCCACTCTAGTCTTGTACTGTGAGAAAACAATCCAGACGACTTGCCTTTGATTTGGAGGTTGCTGGTGGCTCACTTGCTACATTTGCACAAAGCAGTCCTCTGTGCAAATACCAACGCAAAAGATCACGATTGCACAGGTGGTGGCAGTAATACTGTCCACTAGGAGTAGATAACTTTTATCATATCAACCTGAATGACACAGCTTGTAAAGATGGAGTTGATTGAGCTATGTTTTAGCCTTCTAACTTTAACCAAAAACTCTCAAATCAGTACTAAATTAATGCTAAAGTGTACTAACATGCACTTTTTTATAAGCGTTTTTGTGTGTAATGATATTATTATTGGAATGTTGATAAGAGGAATGACTTATTATTAACATGATTGAAGTTTGAATACAATTTTCCATCAATTCTAAAATAAATTTTTAATGTACACATGCTACATTTTCTTTAAACAAGCATTCCCTCGTTGCCTTGGGTGCCTTAACATCTATGGAAAATCTGAACTGCTCCCCCTTCCCCTGGGACATTTTGTCTCACATCAAATGCCCTGGGACATTTTGTCTCAACATCAAATGCCCCCTGTAGGAGTTGCTCTCATCACTCTGAGTCAAGGGTGTGTGGGGTGGTGTGAGTCTGTTTCTACAAATGTGTGTGTACTCTCCAGCAGTAGTAGTCATAGACCAAGCAGTAGTTGTAAAATCTCATCACTTTGAGTGGTCCTCTGGGGGTCCTGGGCTCCTCTCTCTGTGTGTGGTTTGACCTGCTGTGGCCCTCCAGGTCTCACATGCCCACTTAGATAAACAGGCATTAAACACAGGCAGTCCAAGCAGCACTCTCTTTTACTCAAAGCATATACAACTGCAGTAGATGAAAGGACTGTTTCTCACACTATTGGCTTCCACCAACTTCTGACTCATAATTAAAAGTTCAGGCACCAATCGTAAAGCTTCTAATAATAGTCGGATACACATCTTAAATTATCTAAAAGTCTCATGAATATGTTTTGTGTGGCCTATATACATTTGAAAGGAAGCTGGTTGCAGCTCCTAGTGTATTTGCTGAAAAAAAAACTTTTTTTCTACTTTCATGCTTGAGTAATATCTAAATAAGAAGACTGGAAGACTCCAGCTTTAAGCTTCTGTCCATTATGAATGGAGATTCCACGTTCATAGACAGGGTAAAGTGTTTTTTTTCTTTCTTTTTTGAATTGTTCAACTTGTGTTGTCACGCTTTATTTCCTCTTTATCTGTCAGATCTTAGTCAAGGCAGGAAATGTTAGAGACAGAGCAGGGAAAAGTCATTTAGATAAAGTCTGGCTGGACAGGGAGTCCGAAATCCTTTTCTGATGTCATACTGATATTAAACATTCAGGTACAGGTTACCCTTGGTGAGGGGTTTTATTTGTATATCTCAAAATGAGCTCATAAACATTTTGTACAAACATGGTCAGCATGGAATTATTACGAATAACTTTGATTTGGGAGGCTGTGTGATATCACAAGCTAATTCTTGACAGGTGACAGATCTGAAGAACAAATGTGTAGTGTGATTTTAACCATGGGGTCTTGGTGTACATTCCTCTGCTGTGCAGAGAATTTGGTAATGCTACTACGACATGACTTACTGACCATTGTGGTTCAGAGATGAGGAATTCCTCCTGTAGCTGTTTTTGGCTGCATTAGAGCTGGGTGACTTTTGCAGGTCAATTCACAATGTAATAAATTCTATATCACACACAGTGAAAGTTCTGTCGAAAGAGTGTGATTTGAATTTGACAAATTGATTGTAAGAAGTGCTCTGGCTCCCAACTTTGATCCTTTGTGAATTTCATGAGTCTAGACAGATAACATTTTCATCAAGTTTAAGATTTCCACAGAGACACACGTTTTGGGATTTTTTTGGATCACCCTGGGATTTGTCCTGCCTCCATGGCCAAATATGTCATATCCCCCTTCTGCATCAGCCAGCAAACATTGGACAGGAAGGGAGATGGATTGTTTGAGCATTGGCCTTTGCATCTATTGCTACATGGGTACCGATTGGTGCAGTGGTGTTACTCGAAGAACAGCAGTCTCCAGAACATATTTAATGTCATACTGCACAGCATTCTTTACACCAGCAGTGCACAGCACACGCTGTGCATTAAGAATTTGATAGTTTGACACAGAAAACAAAACCAAAAGAAGGTGTGTTTTTTTTACCTTTAGTTGTGGATTGTGCCCTGTTGATAACTCTCAGTGGTTGTTGAAGGATAAGTGAAGCTTTTTTTGGCAGCTGCAAATTTTCTACCTTCAAAGACTTGTCCTTGTCTCTTCCTTTCTTCCTCCCCATCCCCATATATTTCTCTTGCTTTCACTCCCTCTATCCATTCACTTTACCAAGTTCTATCCTCCCAGGAGTTTCTTTCCTTGTCCCCTTCCCTCCCTCATACTCTTCATCCCTATCTACCCCTCATATCCTGATTCTTCTGTTTGTCTGTGATAAGCCAGCCTGGGGAGCATTTCAAGTGTGTTTGGAGTAGCTGACTCATCACAGATTTTGTTAATGTATGGCAGCTGATAGAAGTTTGGATGCTGTGTGTTGATAGCCAACATTTTTCATTTGTATCTGCATCCACAAGCATTTTCTATCAATATATGTTATGTCTGATTGTAATAAATGCACATTTGGGTATCAACACTTCTTCTTTATCACAAGTGTGTGTGCAGACAAGACTTACGTTCTCCAAAACAAGAAGAAAAGTGTTTGTTCCTCTGTCAGTTAGGATTGTTCAAACATTTTCTTCATTCAGCCAATTACTATGAGGCCAAAGGTGCTGTGAAACAGCCAAGTATAGAGTACTAACACAATCAAATGCAGCTAATGTTCAAAGTTACAAAAGGAATCTTATCGTGCATCTAATCAGGACTCATTTATCTGCGCAGCACAAATTACAAAACGGAAATGCATTTATCAATGCTGTATTTCCCCATAATGCATTGTACGGTTAACTCCAAAGAAACAACAACAACAAAAATCCCTCCCCAAAAAACCACCGAGACCTTTCTCTGCTCTTGCTTAAAGGGGGTTTAGATGATTCCTGAAATAACTGCTTCAACAGTCTTGCAGAAAGCCACTTCGACTAACCCACTTGTATATGAGACCAATGCCCCTCATCTTTTCTCTCTGGTTCTCTCACTAGTTGCCACAAAAAGTAATCTGCCACCATTTAACTAACTCCTCTGCATCCTCCTCTCTCACACCAATTTTCACATACACTATCACTTCATCTATAAATCTTCTCTTCAGTCCTAAAGTTCTAGCCTCATTATCCAATATTTTGATCATTACTCCTCTGCACATGTCTAAAACATCTCAGTCTGGACTCCTACTTTACCCCTAGAGGTTAACTTTATCCTATTCTAGCTGGAAAGTTGTGCTATTTTTATTATGTATCAGCTACTCCTCTGTTGTAATGACTGACAGGATAATAACTGTGAATTCACCAAGAACTTGTTTTTTTTAGCTGTAAACTTAAAAAGATAGATAGAAAAATCAAAGTAGCCATAAATATGAGTAAAAATCCTTATTACTTAAATAAGATATCTCATTATCTAATTATCTAATTATTTGCCTCTGTTTAGTTTGTGATCATCTTATGTCTGTTGAATAATTCTACTTCTGAGAGTTTAAATTCTTCAGCCAATCAGTCAGTCAGCCAGTGTACACGCCCCCCACCTTGTATTTTTTTCATACATTTTTGTTAACATATCTCATCCTAAATTACAAAATGGCTGTAATATGCAACCACTTAAGACTATGCCTTTAAGAAGAGTAGTTTTCAATCTACTATGGTAAGCTCTCCTACTCCCCCTCTGTTACTTTCTACATCTAAGTCATATATTCATTCTTTTGTTGTTATGGGAATAATGGAGTCTGACATTGATATTTGAATTAATTATCAAAGTAAGCCGACCCAAAATAGTAAAATAGCTGACCCAAATTATGTTTTCTCGTCCAAATACAATGTGTATTGTCAGAAATGGCATGAGCACAAACAATTCTGTATAAATTACTATTGTTTAAACTGATTAGCTTTCAACACACAAGGTCCGTCAAGATGATAAGAAAATTATCATATTATTAACCATCCATCCATCATCTGCCGTTTGTCCTGCACTCAGGGTTGCGGGGGATGCTGGAGCCTATCCCAGCTGTCATCGGGCGAGAGGCGGGGTACACCCCGGACTGGTCGCCAGTCAATCCCAGTCAATACCCACTCATTCGGGGCAATTTTCCCAATTTTTTCCAATTAACCTGCTGGATGTTTTTGGACTGTGGGAGGAAACCGGAGAACCGGAGGAAACCCATGCAGACAAGGGGAGAACATGCAAACTCCACACAGAAAGGTTCCCTGTCGGAATTGAACCAGGGTCCTTCGTGCTGTGAGGCTGAAGCACTAACCACTGTGCCGCCCTCCTATATTATTATTATTATTATTATTATTATTATTATTATTATTATTATTATTATTATTATTATTATTATTATTATTATTATTATTATTATTATTATTATTATCATCATCATCATCATCATCATCATCATCAATATTATTATTATTATCATCATCATCATTATCATCATCATTTTTATTATTATTACTACTACTACTACTACTACGACTACTACTACTACTATTTCTGTATTATAATAAGGGATCATAATGGCATTTTGTGGGAATATATCCATAATAAATCCATCTCTTCTACGCAGTATAGTGCTAGTTTTTAAATGTGTTTTTAAAGAAAGATTTGCAATAATTTTGATCATTCTCACTCGGAGGCATTTGTGATTATGCTGAACTTGGCTCTTTTATTTCAGTGTCTGACAGTCCCATTCATTTTATTCAGAATTAATGAAATATTTGTGTCACATGGGCATACCTAATATTGGTAAGTAAATTCATTTCTGGTTTGAGTGTTGAAATTGTGGCAAAAGTGGCAATTTCATTTTAAAAAAGGAAAGAAAATTATCTGGATCCATGGTTCTGAGTTTTCAGATTCTTTTTCTTTCTTTCTGTTAGAAGTAATTTACTTGTAAATATAAATTAAAATGTAGGGCATACATATTTGATCAGGCAGAGTGTAATGTTGTTTACCTTTAACCAAAGATGTTGCCAGAAGGTTGTTAAAGTTAACTTGACATCATCCATAGTTCAAACAGATTTACTTTCTCATAGTAGTTGATTGGATGCAAACAGGCATAGAGGTGATTCACACAAGGAAGGATACATTGCATATTGCCATGCAAACATCTGATTCATGAGCACAATATTCATAGCTTCCTGAATGACCCCAAAAGCTCTGCCAGAAGACATATATGTGTCACCATGATCATGACAACATTCTCTAACTGATAAAAGGCCAAAATTTAACACTAAGGGAGAGAATTTCTTCAAAGAGGGAGGATATTGCTTGACGTAATTGACGACAGGATCTCATCCTTTTTCTTCTTGTCCTTCCTTTACTTCCCACCCCCCTATTTCCCTATTCTTTTTTGGACCACAACCTGTGGGATGATAATACTATATGGCTGCATCTAAGAAGAAACTACCATTGCAACAAAATAAAAAGCAAAGACGCAAGTAAATTACTCAAACTTGCATTAGTCGCTCTTGGTCAGATCCCTCAGATCAACTAAGATATGGGTGGAGTGAAATAGGATTAAAAAAGACATGCTAAAGTGCACTATATATCTATTCGTACCACAAGAAACATGTTGCAATACATCATATTTAAATCATGGACCATGAATCATGTGATATTAGGTGTGGTCAAAGATTCAAGGGCGTCATATATTTACAAATGTGTCTTCTCTAACAGTACTCCTGTGACTTGGAGTTAATCAAATATGGGATGAAGAGTTTTTTGACATTGAATGAGACAAGAATCAGTTTTCCAGATTTTTTGGTTCAAGCTTGCAGAATTAGTTGGTGTCATATTCTTGACTTGCATGAAAATCTATAAAAATTTAATGGGATACAAATATTAAAATCAGTATTTCATGTCTAAACACTATCATTCGTGAAGCAACCTCATCAAATCTGTGGTGCATAGAAATTAAAACAAATTGTTTTTTTGAGTGCTATATAAATGACACACAATTTACATAGAAAAACATCTGCGTATTCTTCTGCAGTTGGGAAATGACTTGGAATACTGTTGAAAACCACAACAATATGAAGAACAATTTAACATTTGACCCAAACGCCAAATTAATTCTTAAAATTCGTTGTTCTGAAAAATGATCAAAAATACAGCTAAACATGATTGCAAGTCAACATGAAGATATGCTGAGAATGACTTTCTCACTTCCTATTGCTGCACAAACTGCACACTTTATATTTCCTGATAATTTGCTTGTTCCAGAATAATGCATCCTCCTTTTCTTCTTTGAAGAATCCTGTCAGCCTTTAATTCAAAATTAGATATGGTCAAGCCTTCTCCAAGTTTGTAGTGTGTATGTAAAGACAGAATTATATAATAATTTCTATTCCGCTTTATTTCCTGTTATTTATTGCCTAGCCTCTATGGATTTTTTCATTCATATTAAACTTCTGTTTGTCACAACATTAGTAGTATAAAAACATTTGGAAGAAAATTCCAGCAATGACTGACAGTAAGCCATTTATAACACACAGCTGGCGTGCTAGAACACACACACACACACACACACACACACACACACACACACACACACACACACACACACACACGTGCACACCCACCCACCCACACACACACACACACACACACACACACACACACACACACACACATAAACACACACACACAGACAAACACACACTTGAGACAATGACAGACTGAAAGAACTCAGGTTGAACTGTAGTAAAAACCCATGAGCCAGTTGAATGATAGCAGTGATAAGACATTTTCAAGGTTACCGTGCAAAACTCCAACTGTCTGTGGGAATTCAGCAGCAGAAGCAGAAATCTGTTTATTTTAATGAGCTCAGAAGTGTCTCTGCTGTTCTCCTTACATTATTGTGGGGCTCATTTAGAGTTCACACGGTGCACTCTATGGCCATGATGGATGCGGTAATGATACATTAATGTAATCAAGACCAAGTCTGCTTTGTCTCTCATTAAGAAGGCCAGCTATCTTGCTGACAAGGGCCAGGTCACATTTGGTCGTGGCTTTAAGCATTTTCCTTTGGTGGGATTTGACATGAGCGAGACAGAAGATTGTAGTTTTGCGGGTATATCTGAGAAATAATGATGGAGAGAAAAGATAGGAAGAGAGACAGAGCAGCTGGAATACACAGAATCAAGGTTGTATGAGTTTAATCAGCAACAGATTTAGTAATTTTGCAGTGTGTTGTTGTCCTTTCAACACCATTAGAGGTGATGTACATTAGTAAAGACTATGAGTTAACTGTAAAAGGTGATATGTATGTCCATGGAGCCTCTTACCAACATATAGGGCTCAACTGAGCTGCTGCCCAGCTGCTCTGAGACCCTCATCTGGCCTCACCCCAGGGCCTGCTAAGATATAGTAGGGAAAGACAGAAGTCAATTTTCCCATGGTTGTCTATTCAGTGCACTATCTAATTGGAGAATGCTTGTAACACTTTTTTCTTTTTCTTTTCCTTAAAGGCGAGACAGTTGCCTTTTTTCAAGATTATGTACATGAATGTACATAATCATGTACATGAATCAAATTCATGTACATGAATCTCAGCCCTCACAGAACCAGGAATGGGTGTATCTCTACTGCACTTCAATGGCCACTTTAACTGAGAGAGTCTGTGACATTGCTGTAAAGATTGGGCCATTATTATGATGCTTTGCTTGTAAATACAGAACCAAATTACTTCAGATGAATTTGTAGCACTTTGGCATTCCATAAAAGCGGCACAGTGTGTTAGGAGAACAACTTTAGTATTTAAGAGCTTTCCTACTGACTTTAAATGAATGGTGATTTGATGCTGTCATTATTTTAACTGCTGAAACAGCATTGAACAAACACACACACGTTTACATCGTACAACTGTTAATCTAGCCATAGCTGCATGAAATACCAGGTGTCATAGGAACAGGACATTTCATGTAATGACCTGTACTCAAGCCCTGCCATAAATCATACAGGCACATACCTACTCACTCATCATGTAGATTACTGAAATAACTTACAGTCTTCATATCGTTTTATATCCTCTGTTTAACAGTATTAAATCTATCACTGTCCCTGCTTCTGTATCTCTGAATCAGTCTTGCCTTCTGGTTTGTCTTTATCAATAAAGGGTCACTTAAGAGTATATCTATTTTCTTAGTAAAATACAATATGTGCATTTAATGACAAACCCGAAGTAGAAATAAAATGCCTTGGTTATCATTAACAGAGAACAGTCATACTTAAAGAATAGACAAAAATTTGAAGGAACACCACGGTCTCCCCAGAAAAGCATAAGTGTTTATTCCATTATCCAAACACTTTGTCTGACTCATACAAGGGTCAGGACCCATAATGAAGTCTTTTTATGTTCAAGTGGCTACCTTATAAATTCAAAATTGCCAAATGATCTATCGATAAGTACTTTTGAATGCTGACAGAAATAAATATCAACTTTTTTTGCATTTATTACAAGAACTTCCTTTTACGTAAATTATTCAAAAATGAAATATGATCGCCTTTGTGGGTCTCACAGTGAAATATCAAAAAAACGATAATAATGTTTCACTTTTCAAATAATAGAGAAAAACATTATTTAAAATGATTTTTTTTCCCCATTCAAATTATTATTTGACTTTTATGGCCTGGTAAGGGTAAGTGGTGTTAAATGGGCATTCATTGCAATGATTTCAGGCTACCTAAATCAAGTCAAACTAAAATCCTATGGAAGACTTGTTATATTGGCAAATATTGTGCCATCATAAACATATTTAACATGAAATGTAATTAATTACACAACCTGACATTTACCCCCCTAGAATCCCTGTCGTTCATTCATGCATTTGTGTTGTTTCGATTTCGCCTTTCCAGCAAGTGAGAATCTGAGCGATCCCCAGAGCGATGTAAACATTTGAGATGTTTATTAGTAAGTACTTCAACTCACACAGAGGTTTCACATTTATTAGATGGTCCAGGAACATTGCCCAGGTATTTTTTTCTGTCACACTGCTCAAACAGACAATTTCTGAATACAGTAGAGTGTTCAGACCATACTCCAACTTCAGGTTGTTATTTGATCAATTACAACTCTTCGTATCACCATGAGGTGTGTCTTTCTGTCTGTTTCTCTGTCTCCCCTCATTCACACTCTCCCCGGCTAAATTTGCCTTGAGTTCTGTCCCTGTCTGTTGCTATTACTGCATCCACAGCCGTTCGTTAACATTTATGAGGAGGGTCTAGCTGGTGAGCTGCAGGCTAATGTAATTGGACCAAGTTAAACCCACTCACAGGCACTGCGGTTAGCACGTCCACACACACACACAGACACACACACACACACACAGACACACACACACACACCCCGGGCTGTGCGGTTTCTTCATGCAGGAAAGTTCACAAAGAAAGCAGAAGATGCAGGAAGTGGATTGTGAAGGCTTCTCACCCAACACACACACACACACACTAGTTAGCAATCGTCCTGTCCTGTCAATCAATGTCACCGTGGCAACTGGTGTTGACGGACAGGTGGAAGGAAGGAGAAGGTTGAGATATGGTTTTAACTTATTTTACATTATATTATGAATTATTATTATTATTAGAATACCAGATATATATATTTAAATATCTATTTATTGATTGATTTATCTCGCCCAGGATTGTTTCCCAAAAGTTGTTTCATAATACTGAGTCCTCTGGGGTCGAGGGTCATTTCTTGCCACTATTTTTCCCCCACAATTACTTGCAGATTTTCTTAGCTACAGTAATTTCTTGCGATTTTATTTCATTTTGAATTAAATCTATTTATTTGTATTTTATCTTAACTGAACTGAATTTAATTTAATTTTATTTTATTTATGTTTTTTGTTTTATTTTTAATTTGATATAATCTAAATTTAACTTGATTAAAATTGATTTAACAAAATAAAGTTGAATTAAATTAAATCAAAATTAATTGTTTCATTCTATTTTATTTTCAATACACTTACGTTTTTATATAATTGAGCTTAATTAAATTTAATTAAAATAGAAAGACAAAAATGTAATAAATTATGAATTAAAAAATAAAATATAATAAAATAAAATATTTTTTAATTTTATTCTATTTAATTCTATTTTATTTTTACCTATTCATTCAAAGTAATTTCTTTGTAAAGTAAAATCAAATAAAAACGTATTCTCGTCCTATTTCTCCTCTCTTTTGCATGTAGATTTATTTCACCTCAAACATTTAACTTTAACTTTCCAAACTCGCCTTCGTTGTCACAGTGATGCCGTCAAAGAGCCGGGAGGAAGTGAAGAAGAAAACCACGCTGCAAACTTCCCGGTTACCGGGATACGACCTCCGTCTGACCTTTGACCCCCCCGCCCCCTCTTACGTACACCTGATACTCCTTATTTCCAGTTTTAAAAACACACACCCGCGTCCACGGCCTGATCCTGTTTGACAGTCCGGCCTGAGGTTCCGTCACGCCGCGTTCTGGAACATCGCCGCCGCCGCCGTCCCCCGTAACCTAACACTTTCCACATGAGCGTTTACCGCCATTAGCTTTCCAGGGGAGCCAGTAGGCCGGAGATGGACTTTAGGGGGGGGGGGGTCAGCGGGAAATATCTGCGATGCCGTCTGAGGCCGCTCGGCAGGAGGAGGACTCATGGAGGAGATGAGTGGGAGCGGGGATGGAGCTGGGTTGCCATGCCGACGGCGGGGAGGCGGCGGAGGAGGAAGGAAGGATGGAAGGAACGGACGACGACAACAAAAACACAGGAAGCGGAGCAAGAGCCCGACGGGGACGTCGTACCAAACGTGCTGTTTTATTTTGAAAAAGAAAAGGACAGGAAGTCACATGATGTAGAAAAATGGGCACTTTATTAGATGATTTTCTTTTCTCTCTTAATCAAGCAAATGTATGATTCATATTATTATTGTTGTTGTTGTGTTTTGTTATTATTACTATTGTTTATTGGTATGTATTTTTAGCATTATTATCATTTATACTTTTATTAAGATCATGTCATTCATTATTATGATTATAACAATCAGTATTAGTAGTAGTACTGATAGTAATATTGTCATCATTATATGTACTCTTATTGTTGAAATTAAATATTTGATATTCAATTAATGGCATTTTTTCCAACATTTTAAGTCCTTTTAATCATTTTAGTTTTCTGTTAATTTTCCAGTTTTCCTGATTCAAATGTTCCCAATGAAGAAAAATAACATGTTATATTTGTAAAAAGAAATTAAAAAAAAACAAAACATAAATAACCAAAAACAGCCTGAAATTAAATGATAAAGTAATGTGACAATGTTGATAAATAATAGATTCATTTTCATGCTTCAATTAAATTATATTTTTAGGTTTTATTTTATTTTAATTTTCTTTCACTTTCACCTGATCTCCATGCTGGATCGTCTCCACCAAATGTTCATCTCCAGGTTCCCACGGACACTGCTAGCATTATGCTAACATTAGCATATTAGCTTGTCATGTTTTCTGGAAGCTCCCGAGGGCCTGGGCGTCAACCCAGCCTGATGCCTCCTCTTCAACCACCCCCCCACCACCATCAAAAATAAATAAAATGAAATAATTCACATTCAGAATAAAATGGAAAAAACATTTGCAATTCAAATATTTACATTTATCATCCAGCCGTTTAAACACCAGTTGTTTTTTTTTAACACTCCGCCGACTTACACATATGCGTTGGAGTGTGCAAGTGTACGTGCACGCACACACACAGTGCTGGGGTGGAGGAGGGGCAGGGGGGGTGCAGGGGGAGGGCGAGATCTCAGAATTTCAGTCATGCATCTCCTCCCTCCTGATACCGAAGACGCACCAGAGCAGAAAACACGGATTCATCCGCCGCAGAAAGTAGTCCCTCCGTAACCGAGCGGATGCGTCCAGCAAGAGTCAGCGACCCCTGACCTCTGCAGCTCCGGGAGGGACCAACATCTCCACCTTCCTTCAAGGCTCCCTGGAATAAAAACACTACTTCCTGCGTGTGTTATTTCCCTTCAACCATTCTCATGGCAAAACCGCACATTCATATATTCTAGATGTTGCTTCCCATTTAATCATATTTATTTTTTTTCTAATTGCCTCTCAAGCGTCCCATCAAGAATATTGTGACCCTTTAAAAAGTCACTTTTTTTTTTTTACTTTTTGAATCTTTGTTTTTTAATTGTCTCTATGTATATTTGTATATTTATACTCTTATTTATTGATATTGATATTGTTATTGTTGTGCTGCTGCGACAAAAGAATTTCCCCTATGGAGATCAATAAAGTATTATCTTATCTTATCTTACTAACACCCTTTAACAAACATTTACTATTCTGTAATAAACCATTTATTACATCTTTACATGCGGACTCTTTAGAGTCGTGTTTTCCGGGACGTTACTTCCGCCCCGCCGCGGCCGTTCTCCGGTGTGCGTGTGTGAGCGAGGTGCGCCTGCGCAGCTCTGACCTATATTTCATCCGGTGGCGGGCGCGTGTTTCCGGCAGCCTTCAAGACGCATCTTCTTCATCTTCATCTTCATCTTCCTCTTCTTCTTCTTGTTCTTCTTCTTCTTCCAGGCTGAATCTCTCCCTTCCCCTCCTCACCTCCAGGAGTGAGAACATACTTTCACTGATTTCGCGGGAAAAAAAACCGTCCGCCGCCTTAACGGGGGGGAAAAAAAAAACGTTTTTGTTCCCGTTTTTTTTTTTTTCTTTTTCAAATCATCAATCGATCAATCAATCAATTACATTCAAAGTCCGAATTTGACAAAAACAAAACAAGATGAATGTCTCTTTCGTTACGCGGTGAGGCGTTTTCCCGCGCCAAGAGGCGAGAAGGGGAGAGAGCGCGACTTCCGGCATGATACCTCCGGCCAATGGTGACGGTGATTCGTTAAACTTCCGGTTCACAACGACTGATAATTATCAATAGTCGATTTCGATCATTTCATTTAATTCCGTTTTTTTTTTTAAATCGCCGTAAAGGATTTAAAAAAAAAACGGGAAACCGGAAGGCCGCGAGCGCGTGAGGCCCGGATCCCGGAAACACCCCTTCACACACACACACACACACACACACACACACACACACACACACACACAAAAACACACACACACGCGTTATGGGAGTCCGCTGCATCACGTGCACAACATGCGCTGCAGTAAAATAAGTCAATATCACGCCTTTCCCTTGGG
>CAAKHD010013205.1:99976-133612 GCA_901007705.1 Fistularia tabacaria | reverse complement strand
GAATACCTAATCATCCTTTTACAATTCTCTTCCAATCACTTGAGGGTCATTCAATTTTTAGCTTTGCACAAACTCGACTCAGCTGCTTGGAGGGCAGCCATGCTAACTGCAGTAAGTTACAGTTAAATTGTAAACAGCAAAAACTCCACAGAAATAGAAAGTAAGGCATAGGTGTTTCACTAAGAAGAGTAGATGTACATGAAGATGCTGGACGAGTATATCATCAGAGACAAGAATGATACATCCAACTAGCCACCCTGCCAACATCCCAATTCCCATTATCTCATTGATTATGGATAAGACAGGTTTTTATCCAGTTCTGGCCGATAGCAACAGAAGAATGGGAATGTCTGACCTGACGTTGGGCAGCATCAAATAGCACTTAGTATTAAAATTCAGAATGTAAACAAAAAAAACACTCACAGCTTTTGCATGCAAGATGCTGGTTTCTTTTTGCATTTGATTGGAGAATGTGTAGTTTGGTCCCATGTACCACGACTTAATGATTAGCCCCTTGAACGCATCATCTGATTGTTATCCCTGGGATAACTTTGATTTACTTGCTCATCACAAAAACAGAAATTGCACTCTGCAATTTGTATTGCTTATAATGTTCTTGCCTAGTCATTGTTTACCTTTCAAATATGTGAGATGGCTAGAAATTCATTGTTGTATCAGTGTCTTGCAATCTCACTTACTCCTGCCATGCTCGTCACTGCAATTGTGGCCTTTAAGCTGGGACTTCCAGGTAAACCTTTGGTCACAAGCATCGCAGCCAAATGGTTTCACCCCAGTGTGTGTTCTCATGTGTTTTATCATACTCCCCCTTTCTGAAAATCTGTCCCCGCAAACGGAGCAGGGAAATGGTCTCTCTCCGGTGTGTGTTCTCATGTGCACTGTCATGTGTGTCTTCCGAGAGAATTGCTTGCTGCAAACTGAACAGGAAAAGGGTTTCCTTCCCACGTGTGTCCTCATGTGCCGCATCATATATTTCTTCGATGCAAAGCTTTTGCCGCAATCCGAGCAGGAAAAGGGTTTCTCCACAGTGTGTGTCCTCATGTGTCTGGTCAAGTGGGTCCTAAGTGAGAATTTTTCGTCACAAACTGAACAATGGAAGAGTTTCTCTCCACTGTGCCTTCGCACGTGTCTAGTCATGCTTCCCTTGGCTGAGAATTTTTCCCCACAAACAGAGCAGGAAAACGGTTTCTCCCCAGTGTGACTTCTCATGTGCCGTATCACATCTCCCTTAGCTGCAAAGCGCTTACCGCATACAGAGCAGAGACAGGGTTTTTCCCCGGTGTGTGTCATCATGTGCCGCATCACATATCTCTTCACTGCAAAGCTTTTGCCACAATCTGAGCAGGAAAAGGGTTTCTCCCCCGTGTGTGTTCCAATGTGTCTGGTCAAGTCGGTCTTTCGCGAGAATTTGTGATCACAAACGGAGCAATGGAAGGGTTTCTCTCCAGTCTGCGTTCCCGTTTGTCGTATCATGCTTCTCTGGACCGAGATTCTTTTCCCCAAAACAATGTTAGACAACAGTTTCTCCCCGATGTGAGTTTTCATGTGGCTGGTCAAGTGTCCTTTGCTTAAGAAACTTTGGCCGCAAACACAGGTAAAAGGTTTTTCTCCTATGTGTGTTCTCATGTGCAAGGTCATGTGAGCCTTTCGAGAGAATTTCTTACTGCAAACCGAACAGGAAAAGGGTTTCTCCCCTGTGTGTGTTTGCAGATGTTTTATCATGTTTCCCTTTTCTGAGAATCTTTCGCTGCAAACAGCACAACTAAAGGGTTTCTCCCTTGTGTGTGTTCTCATGTGGCTTGTCAAGTTTCCTTTCTTTGAGAATCTTTTGCCGCAAACACAGGGAAATGGTTTCTCTCCGGTGTGTGTTCTCAAATGCGCGGTCATGTACTCCTTTCGAGAGAATTGCTTGGCGCAGACTGAACAGGAAAAGGGTTTCTCTCCTGTGTGTGTTCGAAGATGTTTTGTCACATTTCCCTTTTCTGAAAATCTTTCACTGCAAACACCACAACTATGGAGTTTCTCCCCGGTGTGTGTCCTCATGTGCCGCATCATATATCTCTTCATTGTAAAGCTTTTGCCGCAATCTGAGCAGGAAAAAGGTTTTTCCCCCAAGTGATTCCTCATGTGCTTAGTCAAGTGGGCCTTTAGCGAAAATTTCTCATCACAAACTGAGCAATGGAAGGGTTTCCCTCTCGTGTGCCTTCTCATGTGTCGAATTAGGCTTCCCTTGACTGGGAATCCTTCCCCACAAACGGAGCAGGAATATGGTTTCTCTCCCGTGTGCATTTCCAGATGTTTTATCATGTTTCCCTTGACCGAAAACTCTTCACTGCATACTGAGCAGGAAAATGGTTTCTCCCCAGTGTGACTGTTCATGTGTGTCTTGAGATACTCTTTGCAGCTAAATTTTTGCCCACAGTCAGAGCACTTGAACATTTTTTCTCCAGCGTGTGTTCCCATGTGTTTTGCAAGATGTGAGAGGAAAGAGAATCTCTTCCCACATTCGGGGCAGGTCGTCGATTTTTCACCTGCGCAAAGTCTTTTTTCTGTCACAGAGAATTTGGTGTTCTTCAGAGACAGCGAGTTACTGGGTTTGATCCAGTTTTCGTCGTCATCAGTCTCAGATTCAGGAGATTCAGACATCCCATCATCAATAACTGGTCCCGATTCTCCATCAGCTTCTCCTTTCACATGATGAGCTGAGCTTCTTGTCAGGAGTCTGTTGGTATGTTTGTGATGAAGATGTGAGGACCGATTTTGCTTGTCATTGTCTTCACTCTTCAGAGATACAGAAGTGAGAGGGACCTTGATATCAGCCTCCTCTGGGCCTTGAAGCTGTTCTCTTCCCTGACTGGTCCAGAGGTCCTCTTGCTCTTCTTTAATGGGCTGGGTTTCTGGGTTCTGCTTGTCTAAATAAGAACTCCACTCTTGCTTCACGGAGGGAACCTCTTCTTTATTCACCAGCAGCTGCTGGATGTCTGCTGGGAACAAGGACTTCAACTTAAAATGGTTGTAAAATTTTGATAAAGCCATGTTGGATTGCTTAGAATCATTTGCATTAATGTTGCATGAAATTTGAATGGATACTGAATGAATAATTAGTTTAACATCGTTATTTAAATTTTCACTGTGAAACCTAAATATACTTGTCACTCCGGGTGCAGG
This sequence comes from Fistularia tabacaria, assembly GCA_901007705.1. Classification (NCBI taxonomy): domain Eukaryota; kingdom Metazoa; phylum Chordata; class Actinopteri; order Syngnathiformes; family Fistulariidae; genus Fistularia; species Fistularia tabacaria. The sequence goes on along the minus strand of CAAKHD010013205.1, from coordinate 130,426 downwards.
CCTTTGATCTATCGGGCTAACCACTACACTGTGAAGCTTAACTTGTGTTTGTTCTGCTAAACCCTGAGTGCGGTTTTGGATCCAAATGTCATCACTGCTGTATTATTTATGCTCCTATTGCAGCTCAGTGAGTCTTCATAAATAACCCTTTAAGGTGAACCTCTTCACTGCATCCTTCCAAACATCAACAAACAGCAGTATATTATTGGATTCTGCTTGTTTTTTGCATGTGGCGCATTAAGCTAATGTTCTGGTGCTCTGTCCTGTTCCGTACAACTTCCTGACCAGTGTTCTGACACTGGGCGTGTTCTTCAATAATTCAAAGGTGGATTTGCTAGTGGGTTATCTCAGTATCACAAATTCCACAGCACCTGTGCATATTTAATTGAGTAAGCTTCTAAGAGCAAAACATTTCATGTTGAAAATGTTAAATCTAATGTTCAGCCGCTCATGCTCCCTCAGGCAACTATATTTAATGCGAAAAAAAATTACAAATGTGTTTTATATATTGTATTTAACATTCAAAACTACAATAAAAAAGGGGAGAGAAATTAGAATCCCATACAGGTGCTACTGGACTGTGGGTAAACAGCAGTTTGGGAAATATTGTTGGATCTTGCCGGTACCTGAATCTTCTTCAGCGTTTTCAATCTTCACAGGGATAATAGTGAACTCCACTTTGATATCACACTCGTCTGCTGGCAGCTGTTCTCCCTCCTGCCTTGTCCAGGGTTCCTCCTGCTCCTGTTTAATGCACAGGGGTAATGATTCTTCCTGGTCCACACCGGAGCCAAACTCCTGCTGTGTCGAGGGAACCGCTTCCTTTTTCACAGGCAACTGAAGGACATCTGAAGGGTACAAAGAACACAAACAAGTAGAGAAACACCTCTTCACCAGCTGCTGGCTTTCAGTGGTCATGTCAGCTTCTATTGTTGTTTCACATATGACCTATTCAGACCTGAATAATAATGTCTAAGCGATAGATTAAAGTATTTGTATAAAAACTGCAGTAGTTATTTGTCCCATTAGCTGATGATATGATTAAACTGAAGGCATTAAGCAGTATGTTAAAGTCAACTTTATTGTCAATTCTGTTACGGTTATCACATATAGAGGATTGAAATCGCGTTTCTCTATTACCCATCCAACAAAAGTACAAAAATTAGAAATAGTATCACAGACAACATGCAGGTGAGGTGGGTGCTGTCGAAGACTGGAAGGAGGGGAGAGGGACACTGACAATCTTCTCAGCTGCTATCACTTTCGAGAGCGGGCCGCCTCTGGTCTTACCCCTCTCGCCAGAGCTCTGTTGTCTCGGTAGCATGTTAGCCGGTCGAGCTGGCCGGCGTTGTCCGGGGCCCTGTCTGTGAGCCGTGTTTCCACAAACACGAAGATATAGTACTCCTTCACAGTCTTCGTGGTATTCCGGAGAGGGCGGGTATGTTTCATTTTGTCATTATTATTACTTTGTTATTTGAGCTCACATCGGGTACAACGATGGTCGGGAAGGCCGTTTTGTTTTGCTATAACCGATGCCCGGCCGAGCCAAGCCAGGACACCTACACGTGAGCAGATTGCACCCCCGTAACTCCTCGACAAGCGCGGGGTTAAATATTGTTGGAGAGCGTCTGCCGGTGTCTAAAGAAATCACACGGCTGTAAATGTACATTGAGACGCGCAGGACAGACGAAAAACACGAAAACAACGTTTTTACCGGACAGAGAAGCCGCAACGTGCGCACGCGCCACCATAACGGGGGAAAAAAAGCCGTATGGCCATCAGGAAAATGTTATGATTTCTGTAAAACTCTCAACAAGAACGTTTATTCTATACGATTTTGAGCTAAGACAGCACATACAACGTATTAACACTGGCTGTTCGAACAGATGATATCTCTGTGTGATATAATTAAGAGACAACCCTTGAATGAAATTCCTTAAGTAGTTTTCAGCGTCGGAAGTCCTCCAACGATACTTTATGTATGTAATCTGCGTATTAGCCTCTCCAGAACGGTTGTCAGGGACTGTCCGAACTACTATCCCCGTCTTCCTGTCTCATAACGTCTTTTGACATCTACAAACCTGGTGTTTGTTCTTTGTCCACGCCGAGAGAGCGATGAGGTCCCATCCGCGGTTCGTCCTCCATCCTGCCTGTGGTTACTGAGTGACCAGACAATTTGAACAGCGGCGAATCCACGCGGCGCCCGGCTGTAAACATCCGGTCCGTGCCTAAAGCCGGTCGGTGGGATACACGGTGAATATTTCATTCAGTATTTTATTCTTGTTATGTTAGAATTTTGTTATTATTATAATCACGATAATCTTCGGCACATGTATTAGTACTGTTCTAATTTATTATTGTTACTTATGATTGTTTGATTTTTATCATGCGCGCGGCGCTCGAAGGTAAACAAACAGTCTGTTCCTGAAGCGTGTCGGTAGGAAACACTGAATATTTCAGTATTTTTTTTCTGTTATTGTGATTATTTATGATTATTATCTTAGTCGTCTTGATCATACTTATTGTCATTATTAGTGTTATTTTCTTATCATTCGATCTTATTTTTTGTATTAATTCATGGTCCTTCGGCTCGCGCGGCGATCGATTGTAAACATACGGTCCTTTCCTTAAGTTGCTCGGCAGGAAACATAGTGCAATTGTATTATCAACAATCATATTTATGATACATTTTATCTATGAGCGCGTTCCTTGCAGCTCAATAACACTAAAATACAGAACAGTGGATGTAAACAACTTGAAGCTGAAACAACACATACAGATAATACAGTAGTGGATAAAATGGACACAAAATAGGAAATGAGAAAACCAATGTTTAAAGGGAAGAAGGCGGCTTGTGACGAGATTTAGACAAGTGTAATGACAGTTAGGATGAGTAGATGGATTTGAACGGGTGAGTGATTATTGTCACTATTATTATAGTCATTTTTATGATCATTATTGTTGTTGTCCTCCTATGTGAGAAGCCATTGTAATTTTCATTTGAACAAAAGCGAGAGCTGAGTCTTTGAACGAAAAGTGTCAGTGTGTGTTGGTCTGCTGATAAGGTTTATTGAAGCTATTGTTCACAGACAGTGCAAATGCCGAACAAGTACAGAATGAGCTCATCACAAAAACGTGATTTCTATTGGCGCATCATTTTGTGTGTGTGTGTGTGTGTGTGTGTGTGTGTGTGTGTGTGTGTGTTTGTGTGTGTGTGTGTTTGTGTGTGAGTATAAAATTCTTTTAAAACTTGTATTGTATGTAAAAGTAGTTGATTTCTAATGACTTGATGTTGTTACTTGAGCCTTGGTAGAAATAAAAACAAACAAAGTTTTGTAAATAATGAAAGAAATAACTAAATAAATAAATGTGATGAAAACAATTTGAAGAGGGTTCTTATTCAGACTTGAGTACGCTTCATAAGGTATCTGCAAATACGCTTCTGACCGCTAGGGGGCGGTAAATAGAACGCAAACCAATCAAATCAGTAGAAGGAGAGTATGCGGAAGTTAGCATCAGCAAGACGGTACTAACCGGACAGTCCAGTTTGACTGATACGTTAATTTTATGTGGAAAAAAAATAAAAATAAAAATGAGTACATCGCGCCCGCATGTGAAGATGAAACTCCCAGAAGTCTGGCTACAGAGAGCAGGTTCGTCTTCATCCTTTTCTCCTGTAGTTTTAGGCCTGAAACACCGACATTCAGGGGGACTTGGCTTCCAGAGTGAAGTTCCCTGAGGGTCCGATGTTTGCTAGACGTTCAGTGGCATCCAGGGGCTTTTCTTCAGCACTCTCCGTATTCTGGCGTTGCCTCACTCGATCGCATTGCATCATTTCACAACACAAACACAAACAGCTCACATGGTCGTCAAGGTGTGCAAATACAACACCACACTGTCTGTTTCTGAATTTGCAAAACATCCTCAAAGAGGCTATGTCGAGGTCAATGATATCGACGAGTAACCCTTCAGACTTAAAGAAAAAATGACGCACTGAAAGATCTAAGTTTTAAAAGAAATATATTTTAATGAACTTAGTTTTTGGGAAAAGGAATTCAAAAGATGTGTTTCACACTCACGACACCAGTCACATTTGTGGTGATTCTAGTGTTAAGACGCTTCACCTGCTAACATCAACGGTCTCCATAACCGTGGGAACAAGCTCATCTGTGGGTGTGCATCTTGTCCCCCGTAGATGTTCAGCAACTGGTTGTGATTAAAGAAGAGCTTCCCTCTGAGCGGAGCTTCGGTCTGGACCAGGAGAAGCCAGAGCCTTCAGAGCACGTTAAAGAGGAACAGAAGGTACTCTGGACCGGTCAGGAGGAGGAACAGCTTCAAGATTCCGAGGACGCCGATATCATGAAGTTCACCTTTACTTCTGATCCTGTGAAGAGTGAGGAGGATGAAGAGAAACCTCCATTCTCAGAGCTTCCTCAAAGTAAGACTGAGGAGCCTCTAAACAACTCAACCCATCACATTAAAGAAGAAGAAGGTGATGGTGGACCCGCAAGCGACTTAGATCCAGGTGGATTTTACCCGGCCGTTCCTTGTGATGATATTTCCGAATCTCCCAATACAGAGACGGACGATGACGAAGACAGGATCAAACCGATCAACGCTTCACCAGGGGTAAAGATCATGAAAAATATCGAGGTCCCTCTAAGTTTAAAGCACTGCAGTTATGGTGAAGAATCAACGACGTGCTCTGAATGCGGGAAAACATTTTCCTGCAAGTCCAAGCTGAGGAGACACATGAGAACGCACACCGGAGAGAAACCGTTTTCTTGCTCTGTTTGCTGTAAAATATTCTCAGATAAAGGAAACATGAAAAAACACATGAGAAGACACACGGGAGAGGAACCCTTTGCCTGTTCAGTCTGTGGTGAGATGTTCTCACTCGTGGGAACTCTAATGAAACACATGAGGACACACAAGAAACCCTTTTCCTGCCCAATATGTGGCAGTAGGTTTTCAGTTAAAGGTAACATGACGACACACATGAGGATACACACTGGGGAGAAACCATTTTCCTGCTCTATTTGCGGCAAAAGATTCTCAGTGAAGGGGACCATGAGGACACACATGAGAACACACACTGGAGAGAAACCGTTCTCCTGCTCAGTGTGCGGCGAAAAGTTCTCGCAGAAAGGAACCATGAGGACACACCTGAGAATACACACTGGGGAGAAACCGTTCCCTTGCTCTGTTTGCGGTGAACGATTCTCGCGAAATGGGAACATGATGAGGCACAGGAGGACACACAACGGAGAGATACCGTCTGCAGACGATGTGGCAAGAGCTGCAGGAGAGAACTGAAGCTATGGGGTGTGAGACCTGAGGATAATTACGATGGAGTTGCTAGTAGAGGTGAGAACAACACAAGGTTTTGCTGCAAAGCTCTTGCAGTGTCACATACACGTGCCCTTTTAGGTCCGCTCATATCAAACCTGATAAGCTCATCATGTTAAGCACAGAATTTGGGATCATACTTAGTCCTTTTGAGAGCATCACATCTGCAGTGGTCAGTCCCTGCGGTGTCCTTTTTTTTTTTTCCACATGCAGCCGAGCTGGATTTAGTCTTACAGTATCAGAACACTCAACGTCTCTGGTCTGAGACCTGCAGCGGGGTGAGGAGGCAAATAGTATAAGCAGCTGAAAATGCCAGACTCTAGCTTTTGGTCACACCCAGTGCCACATTTGCAATATCTTTGTTGATAGTATAATGGGAGATTATAATGGGAGATTTGTAACCAATGGGTTCCTCTATCTGTTTGGGTGCTTTGGCCTGAATTCAAATTTACATTGAAAGATAATTTTTAGTGTCTATCTTTTGTCTTTCTATCTTTCTATCTTTTACCCAATTAGTGGGTTCCTGACAACTGCTCAGCTGACTTGGAGATAAGTGTCTCAACCGACTCTTCTATCTACATATTGGAAAGCAGTGCCACTGTGACACCTTGTTTACGTTAAGCCATAAATTGTCTGCAAAGTGCTGGTTCACTTCATGAATTTGACACTGCAGTGAAACTCCAGGAAGAGATTGTAGATGTTTGATCTCAGTGAGGAGCCCTGCTGCTCTCTCTGTCCCCCCTTTACCCACTGTAAGGTTGGGGGTCTACCAGCCCGCCTCGATGAACCTTTCTCCGCACCATGACAGGGTTAGCCATTTAAACCTTCATTTGACATGAAGACAAGGTGGTTGGGTCCAAGAACACAGTATATTATTTTAATTCACTGTGACTTATCACAGATGGATGGATCTGTTTATTTTTCTCCTGACGATGAGCTTCTTGTTCAACCATATTTAAGCAGTGCAACCAAAATGCTGCTGACTACTCGTTCGTAAAATGTGAGTTAGTTTTCCATATTTTCAGTTTTGCTGATTTTTTAACAGTATTTCAGATTAAATAATGGATCTCAAGTTTTTAAAACAGTTTCACTAGCATGTTTTTCCAGATGTATTCCAGTAAAGTGTGAAAACAATCCAACACCTTCATTGCTAAGTTTACTCCGGGATTTCATAGAGTTCATATGTTTTGAGGAGCATCCATCAAAGTCTAGTCTTATTTTAGTAACCTGTGAGTGGAAACTGCACCCTCTGCACCGTGCACTGAAACTCGACATGGACACTCAGCACTTTTGCATTGTTCTTTCCATAGCAGGTTTGGACAGACGCTAATATATAAATCAAAGAAAATGATTTGTTAATTGGAAAGGAGTACTGTTAGACAGAAATCACATTTTTTTAATGGAATTCAAAGCCATTTGTAGGTATGTAGAATTGTGTCAAGCCAAGTGAAAGATTGTGATTCGAGGTCCCTTATAAACCCCGGTAGTGGGGCTGAGAGTGAGCATGATTCGGCTGCGGTGGCAGCCTGGAGGACTCGAGGGAATCCTTGGGAGGTCCTGTTACTCTTTGTTTTCAAACTGTATGCAAGTATATAGTTCGAATGTTTAAGATGAGCATTAAACTTATATTCAAATAAGACAACGGTGACTCTTCAGTGATTTTTGCTTCATGTGTTCCTTTATTGATCTGGGGAACCCAGACTGGATAGTGGCCACTTGTTCGGTAATCTCAGCTGGTGAACAGGTGCCGCTCATGGAGAAGTCAGGGTCGGAGCCCCTGAACTGTTGGGGGAGGCCTCGCTAGGAGCGCTAAAAAACCAATTCAGAAGACGAATAGAATAGAAGAAGTTGAGTCTTTCAACATTACCACTGAGTAATGAAAAAAGTCAATTTAATTCAAAAATGACAAGATTTTTAAAATCTAAATGTTATCAACAGTCACATGTTAGTTGTATTTTCTGCTACCATCATATTGATAAGGACCTTGCCATTAATCAGTCTTGCAATGGGAGGTGCCTTATCATTAATCTAGATTAAAAACGTATGTCAGTGTGTTGTGATGGCAGTGAAGGTGTGACCTGTACATCCCTGGATAAAAGCAATCCACAAGCTTGGAAAAGAAGGCAAAAATCATTCAAACCCACTGGCTGAGTGTCATCTTAACAAATTACTGAATCCTCTCGAGCTAACACCCTTAATAAATGACTTTGCAAGTTCATGTCATGAAAACAGGTAGTGTGACTTACAAACGGCACATGAGTACAGATTTCTGTACCAATCCCAACAATCACTTCCGATGGGTTAAAAACCAAATACATAAAATTCCCAAGCTAAATTTGTCATCTGGAGTTACCTACTACACAATTGCCGGCAGAAGTTTATTGTGTTTACGACGACACCCTTTTTAAGGGTCAATCTGGTGAAGATGGACTCACAGGCTTGTGACAAATGAGCTGATTTGTCAAAGCAGAAGTTTGTCCTCGTAAGAACCAAAATGACTCCAATGCTCTCAACCATCTTATAAAACCTGTTGTAAGAAATTGAAGGTTTTACTTTTTGTTCAGAGATTATTTACAGTCATGTTTGTTCACTTGCTGCTGCTGTTGTTCTCACCAGCACACTTGTGTCTTTTGAGCTGAGTCCTCCAAGTGAATCTGTTGTCACAGTGTCTGCAGCTAAATGGTTTCTCCCGTGTGTGTGTTCTCATGTGTGCCATCATGGTTCCCTTTTCCGAGAAGCGTTCGTCGCAAACTGAGCAGGAGAAAGGTTTCTCCCCAGTGTGCGTCCTCATGTGCTGCATCATATTTCCCTTCCGTGAGAATCTCTGGCCGCACACCGAGCAGGGAAAGGGTTTCTCTCCAGTGTGTATTCTCATGTGTTTCAATATGTTTCCCCTCTCTGAGAACCTTTCACCACAAACGGGGCATGAAAATGGTTTCTCTCCAGTGTGAGTCCTTAAGTGGTTCATCATGTTTCCCTTTACCGAAAATCTCTCACCGCAAACTGAGCAGGCGAAGGGTTTCTCTCCAGTGTGTATTCTCATGTGGCCGGTCATGGTTGCCTTTTCTGAGAATCTCTGACTGCAAATGGTGCAGGAAAACGGTTTCTCTCCAGTGTGCGTCCTCATGTGTCTCTTCAAAAGTGAATTGCAGGAAAACATTTTCCTGCATTCAGAGCATATAATTGTTTTTTCACTGCTTTTACATTTCTTCTCATTGACAGGGACTTCGGTATTTTTCACAGACTTCACACTGAATTTAATCCAGTCTTCAGTGTCACTGGTCTTATTTTCAGGGGATTCTGACATCTCCCCGTCAGTATCAGATTGTAAACGTATGTGTGGGTGAAAGTTGCTTGCTGGTTCTGATCCCCCATATTTGTCTCCATCACCTTGTCTTTTGGCATATTGAGCTGAGCTAATGGTCAGAGGCTCCTTGTCACTGTCGTCATCAGCTTTACTCTGATGAAATAGTGAGGACTTGGTTTTCTCCTCATTCTCTTCACTCTTCACAGGGATAACTGTGAATGGGGCCTCCACGGCATGAAGCTCTACTCCCGCCGGACCAGTCCAGGGTTCCTCCTGTTCCTCTTTAACGTGCAGGGGCTCTGGTTCCTCCTGCTCCAGACTGGAGCTCCACTCCTGCTGCTCTGAGGGCAGCTCTTCTTTACTCACAAGCAGCTGCCGGATGTCTGCAGGGGACAGGGAACACAAATGGACTGAATGGACTGTCAGTGTTGAAGCCAAGCTGGGTCATTGACTTCAGTGGCTGCTGAACATCACGAGCCGCTCAGGCATTTCAAGTCTGTGAGTTTGCTCAAAGCATTTGAGTTTACAAGATCATGCACGAGGAGTAGATCCTACCTGATATATATCTAATAAGGAATGTTACCACTGCTAATACCCACATTATTAATGCTAATGAACATCAAGTGAGCGCAGATTTGAAGCCCTAGTTTTGTGATTATGCCCCCCCCCCCTCAATCACATGCATAGACAATTCTGATTCTAGTTTGCTTGACACCATTGTCTGTGTTACAAACCTGGCGCCGCTGCAGGCAGTATCTTGCAGTGTTGGCGTACTTTTGGCATTAAGGTGACATGCGCACAAAGTGGATGGTCTGGGAATGTGGAATTCTTTAAAGACCAGCTCATTCCATGAGCTTTAAGGAACCCCTGAAAGTCTCCTGACGTAAAACCAGCCCCTAAAAAAAGGTTAGGGGCTGGTTTTACTTGAATATGTTCAAAAACTGCAAGCGCTACATGAAATCTCCTTTCGTAAAAATAATAAGTAATTCAACATGAATTGCCTTTATTAACAATGACAACACTGCTTGAAGAAACCTTTAATGTTATAACCACAATATGTCCTCCCTCTTCCTACCTGATTCTTCATCCTCTTCACTCTTCGCAGGAACAGGGCTGAATGTGAACTTAATGATATCAGCCTCCCCCAGGCTTGGGAGCTGTTCTCCATCCTGACTGCTCCAGGGTTCCTCCTGTTCCTCTTTAATGCCCTGAGGCTTTGATTCGTCCTTCTCCAGACCGTAGCTCCACACCTGCTGCTCAGAGAGAACCTCTTCTTCACTCACAGGCAGCAGCCGGACGCCTGAAGGGGACAGAGAACAGATGGTAAACAGGGTGAAGCCACCAATTGTCACACGCTCTATTTGGACCCAGTTGCAGCTCAGAAGACGACAAACAGCTTAGTTTGTAATGCTACTTTTAATCCTGCTGTCAATGTTGCTGTGAATTTCCCAACTGTAGGACTAATAAATCCTATATATAATATCTTGTCCTTCCAGGCAGGCCTTCCAAACACAATACAACTACACTGTAATACACGATATGAATTTGAAGTGTTTTCACTGTGAGGAGCATGACAGGAGTCTTGCAGTGGCTTCGCGGAAAACAGATATTCAAAATCTGACACTTTACAACGAAAATGGTTTTAAAAATACATAAATATTTATTAAGCTCATCCAAATGCACTGACAGAGCTCCGATCATGTGTACGGGATGGATCTGATCGTCATTTCTCAGAAACCGACCCATTTAGTTCAACCATTAATACGTCTGTTGACGCCTGCAAACCTGCACATTGCTCTGAATTCACGTCTGCGGATGGGCTGATTCCAGTCCACGGCTCTTCCTCCATCCTCCCTGCGGTCACTGGCTGCCCCGGAGGCTGCGGTGACAGCGGAGGACCTCCTCGGTTTGTCCGCTTGCGCGGGACAAGGCTGAGCTCGACAACATCCGGTCCGTCGCTGAAGTGGTCCTGCGGGAAACAAGTTCCGGCGCACAACTGGTTCCCCTCCCCACAGGCGCCACGAAACAAAGGTTCCGACTCTAAAACGTTCATTAAAAGTCAATCGGTAGAACTACGCCTCGAGTATTTTGGGGGATTTGGAAATTTTATATTTTATTTTTTCTTTTGATGCTTGTCTTGTTCAGACTTGTGCTTTTGTTATATCCTCAAAGTGAGCTTGGACTGTTGGGATTGTTTATTTTTAGTGTGTGTTTTCATGTGTCTAATCATCATCTTCTTTCCCTTTGGGCTGCTCCCTTCTGGGGTCAGTACAGCAAATTAACCTCCTCCATCTAACCCTATTCTCTTCATCTTCTTGTCTCACACAAACTAACTTCATGACCTCTTTCACTCCATCCATAAATCTTCTTGTTGGTCTTCCTCTAGACCTCCTGCCCAGCAGTTTCAATTCCAGCATCCTTCTACCAATACATTCCCTATCCCTCCTCTATACATGACCCAACCATCTCAGTCTTATCCCCGTAACATCTAACATGTGCTGTCCCTCTGGACTCATTCCTGTGCACATGAAAATACACCCGGTAGAGAAACGCTGGTCCTGTTCGGTCTGTGAAGAAAGTGCTGCAGAGTGTTTACATATCCATGTTTACATATCCATCGTTGTCCTTTATTATTTTGCTCGGACAGTGCATTACACAGTGTTTCACGTCTCAGTGTGCGTCTGAATAAACCTGCGGACCCTGTCAGTGGCTGTGTTTGAATGTCCTCAGGTTCCTTGCTGTTTTAGCCTGAAAACTTGGAATACATTTTTTTAACTAAATGTCGGGTGTCACAATGTGATATTATGAATTTTGCACACCTATTTAGGGGTCAGCGGAAATCAAAAATATTAATTCATTTTGCATGACCCTGGCGATCACAGGGCTCCATACAGAGACAGCCATTCAATGTCATTCACACGTCTGGGCTATTTTAGGTTCTCCAATGAACCTCTGTATGTTTTCTGACCCTGGGAGGAAACCCTTATAGACACCTGAAGAACATGGAGACTCCACAGAGAACGCCCCCTTGCCCAAATCCAACCAGGGCCCTTCTTGCTGGAGATGGAAACGCTGACAGCAGCTCCTCTCTGCTGCCATCAGAAAATGTTTCTGTAAAGAGACGATGGTCTATGGTTATTTTTTTCTTAATCAACATGACTGGATCGTTTTAATCTTTTTTTCCCCCTCTGAAGGTAATTAAATAATTTGAATGAGTTCTTTAATGTTTTTAGTTGGTCATACTACTAAATGCAGCACTGCTAATCTACCACAAGATGGCAGCAGATTACCTCGCCTCACGATAGCTCCTGCTTTCAGGAGGATATTCGGGCCACTCTTCTGCGTTCAAAGGTAAAAAAAAAGTAAATTGTTTAATTATAACAGATCATAAGATTCTTTTCCACAGTCGGTCAGCTGCCAAGCTGAAGTTTCCCAAAGGTTGTGTCTTAAGATGTGCCCGGGAAGTTCTAACTTGACACACAAATGTATGCATGGTGTTTGATAAATAGCCATTAGACCAGATGTGGCATTTGAGAGGGGAACGAGGAAACCTCAGCCGCTCTGAACTCTTCCCTTCATACATGAGATGGAACAAAACCATCTCTTTAACCTCAAAGGGGAAAGAATTGTAAATGAAAAGAGGTGCAGACATGGGGGTGAAACATTGCGTGATGAAGAACATTGACTCCTGACAGTCGCTCAGCGTATGGACTGGCTGAGCTAAAGTGCCCAGAAGTTAAAGTAGTCCTTAGTATTAATTGTCCAAATCTAAATAATTATGTAAAAAATAAATACCTTAAAATAAAGTATGACAACAGGTTATCCCGGCAGGGTTGTATATGGAGTTGATACATTTTGTTTGCATCAATACTTTTCATGTGTCGCTTAAAAGTAATTCAGACCAGCTCCATATAAAATACTTGGCTAAAATAGACGCACAGAATAGGACGGATCAAAAAAAAAATCAACATTATATGAGGGGGGATCTAGGTGCATTGACGGTTTTCCAAAGTGACAGTTAGCATTGCAACATAAAAATATTTTGTTGTGTTTGTGTTTTGGAAACTGTGGTCAGAGTGCACAGCATGTCCCGTGAGTTGCGGCCCAGGCCGGCCTGTTAGATCGGTTCCCCGCGGTTTTGCAGGTGTTTTCCGCTCGGTGACAATTTTGCGTCTGAGCTCTTAGAACTCCGTGTTAAATCTCCCCTCCATCAAGCTAAAAGCTCACTGATTATGTCACTGCAGGAGATTCAAGATTTCACCTACATCCTTTTCGATATGTAACGGAATGTAATTAATGTTCTGTCTCTTTTCCTCTGTGTGTGAGTATGTATGCGCGTGGGGGGGGCGGTATGTAATTAATGTTCTGAAATGGAGGAGCTGCTGTCTTGCAGTAATTGCTGCATTCTGAAGGTCCAATGGAGGCTTCACATATGTCAGACTCTATATGTAAGTAAGGAACTTTGTACTGTACACGTGTGTAATGAGAGGCTTGTTCTCTAAACCGTCCATCAGATGAGGAGTAGAGGATAGAATGTAGGATTGAAGACAGGAGAAAAAAAAAGGGTGGAAGATGAAGTGGGTGATGGGAGGAGTGGATGACAGGAGGCACCTTTCCTTCAGGTCACCTGTAATTACTGTTCAGTTGCAACGAGATGTGTTTGCTGTATAATTACGGCAGGTAAAAACCAGCGTCGGTGTGTGACTAGGTGTCTGTTGCATATTATATTATCAATGTGTGTTGAATTACTAATGACTGGAGATGCTTTGGTAAGAGGACTAAGAAGCCGGGTCACCAACACCGACCCGCTTGGGAGCCAAGAGGAAGGCGGTGCGGAGAAACATGGCCGTTTAAGCTTGCCGTTACCTTAGGTGTTCCGAAAGATGTCGGATCAGTGCAGGAGACTATGGCTGGAGGCTTCTGCAGTCTCCTCTTTGAGCTCCAGCTCCACTTCTGTCCAATTCAACTGTTGGCGACAACAGTAAACTAAATATCATCTGTTTTTTTTCTTATTATTTTTCACATATACACAAAAGGGCTTGGGTGCTTTTTCTTCCCAGAGTTGGCGAGGAACCGTCCGCAGTCAGGAGATACCAGAGTTTGATGTCAAAGGCGCCATCGTCTCATAGCGAGAGTGATGTGTCGGATCTCCGGCATCTGTGATTGACAGGTAAGCTTGGTTCGGCTCTGGCGCCCAACGAGAATGAATGAATGAATAAGTTCTTTAAGATGAAAAAGCGCAGAGCTTCTGTCTCAGGAGGGTCCATTGAATGATGGTTGAAAGTCTTTATATGATGTGTGAATGAATGAGTGAATGGTTGTATTTCTCTATGTCTCTCTGTGATTGGCTGGTTGAGGGTGAACCCCGCCTCTCGTCCAATGACAGCTGGGATAGGCTCCGGCCCAACAGCTATCCTGACTGGAGCATAAGCAGTGTCGATGATGAATGAATGAATGGATGAATCAATGTAAAAGGCAGGATAATTTTGCTCTAAATCTCTGGAGGAACTGTCGTGAATTTGACGAGCTCATTTCTCCCGACACATAATGATGATGAAAGGCCCTCTGAGGTTGTTCTTCCTCTTTATCCATAAAGCCACGTGCTCCCACTCGTCCATTATCAGCTCCACCGGTCTCTTCATTACGTAGAGTTTGACTCCAAGAGGAGCTTCAGCTGGAGAGGCCCCTCCGGATGGAATGAGGTCGCTAAATTGTTCGCTTAGACATCCGATCGTCCGCGACCTAGTCTCGAGAGGCTAATTTAAAAAAACAATCCTAATTCAGTGGAGAAGATGGCCTGTCACGAAATGAAAAGCACCTCGGACTCTACCATTAAAACAATTACACGCTGTCGTCATGTAGGGGGAAAAAAAAGGCCAAAGAGACGCCACGTCTTTACTGCAGTGCTATGAAAGGTGCAGTGACCGTTTCCTGTGCAATAACCCTGATTTACGCACATAAATACTACATTTTATCATATATGTGTACTTGTAATTAATATATTTTTCCATAGCTTCAACTTTATTTTTATTTAACATTTTTATTTTATTTTTATACTTCTTTTTTTATTCGCTTTTCTGCTAATCTATTCTTTATTTCATATAGACTTCTATTTTGATTGTTCTTCACTTTATTCTATGAGCAGGAGCTGCTTTCAACAAAAAGTAATTTCGCCCTTAGGGATCAATAAAGTATTCTGATTCTGATTTGGAATTATTTGGAGCAGCGCAACAGAAATAAATCTATTAATATCTAAATCAGGTGTTAGAGGTCTCGACTAAAAGTCACCTGTCAACAAAAAACAATAAGTTTAATCTTTGACCTCTACAGGAGAACAACTAATGGCGTCATTACCCTCGTTCCCCCTCTGCCTCCAACACACTCTCTCCTCTATCTTCTCTCTCTCTCTCTCTCTTTCGTTCTATCACGACCGGCAGGATCAAGGCAGGATTTGTGTACCTCATCTCCAAGATCCTCTTCACCATCCAGATCTTTCTGCGTCGGCCCGAGCGAGGTTTCAATCGAGCTCCCTCTGAATCTCTCTCTCAGTCGTTTACAGCAGCGTTCCCCAACCTTTTTTGTACCAGGGACCAGTTTTATGCATGAAGATGTTTCCGTGGACCGGTTAGAGGCGCGGGGGTTCAAATCGTAAAAACTTTTTTCAGATCACAGTATTTTATCTGAATATGATTACGCTTTATATTAGGATAAGGATAAGGATAATACTTTATTGATCCCCATCGGGGAAATTTGGGTGTTGCAGCAGCAACATTAGAAAACAAAACAAAACAAACAAAAAAACAGGATAGACATATACACACATACGTAAATGCATGCACATACGCACATATTTCACCATACATGCCCACATGCACGTTTACATACATATATACACACACATACCCATACCTACATATAATATATACACACATATACACAATATACACAATATACTCATACAAATATGTACATGCACATATACAGATAGATAGCACACACAAGCAATAATAAATAGATTAGGTGAACCAAAGTGACCCGTAGTAGTTATGGGTACCACACGTGTGAGTGGGTGACGGAGTGATGGGGTGACTGTCGCACAGATGCCCCCCAGGCAGTCAGGGTTGTGCCCCGTCCAGACTGCTGTTATACAGTCTGATGGCCGTGGGCACAAAGGAGCGCCTGAAGCGTTCAGTTCTGCACCGGGGTGGGATGAGCCGCTGGCTGAACGAGCTGCTCATCAGACACAGCCCGTCATGCAGGGGGTGGGAAGGATTGTCCAGGATAGCTCCCAGTTTATCCTTCATCCTCCGCACAGCCACGGACTAAAGATGGTCAAGGTTGAGTCCCCATGGTACTTATAGGAGTCCACAATCTCCACCTCTTCACCCAGAATGGTGATTGATATAGGTCTCCTCCTATTCCTCCTGAAGTCCACTACCATCTCCTTTGTCTTGGAGATGTTATATTTGGGAATTACAATAATTTTGCACGATAATATCAATTCACCATAATGTACAGTTAGTAGGAGCCCTGGGCTTGTTTCCCTGCTTACTAGACACAAATAATGCATAGCGGGCGCAGGGCTTGTGTATCACCTGTTGTGATCAACCTGTAACTTAGGTAGGAATCTTGATATTTTCTTTGAAATGCAGCTTTTTTTTGCTGACAGTCTGCGAAGCTTCTGGGGTCTCATCGTTTGCTCATTTCCTCCCGAAAAAGCTCTCCGCTGACTTTTGTCTCTGGCTCATATTTTTCCAGGGCTGGATTGTGGTAGCTGATGTGTGAAATGGTGTGACAGAGTTAAGTACGGCAGTAAGGCGAAGGCGGAAACTGTCGTTTTTCAATATAATATCCAAAAAGTCTAATGTAAAAAATTATAATTTGTACCAAGAAAGATTTTCTTTGCTGTACCAGATTATCCAGGAACTGGTACCAGTCCGGGGACCGGAGGTTGGGGACCCCTGGTTTACAGTGCTGTCGCCGTGGCGATGAGGCCGAAGACCGTCCGTCCAAAGTGAAGTCTTTCACGGCCGTCATCTTGTTGTTTTTTTTCTCTCTCCCTGTGGCCGCGCCGTATCGACCGCGTGTCGGGGGGGCTCTTGCCCTGTGATTTGCGCTCATTATTTTCACCACACATTGTTCGGCCGACAGCGATCTGATTACAGCGTTGGTCTGGCGCTCCGCCTCACGACAAAGCGCTTCAAAACATCTTTTTCAACTCTGAGAGCCCCCCCCCCCACACACACACACACACTCTCCGACCCTCCCGGCAAATAAACACATCTATCGACATCATAATCATTTGGTGCTCTCGGCCAAACGCACACTCACTTCGACTTGAGGACGGAGGACGGGTTGGGGTGTTTGGGGGTCAGCCGGGTGTCATAAGGTCTGTGATTGGATGTTTACAAAGAAGGGGGCGTCACTGTGTGCCACCTCGCTAAATATCGACCGGTGAGCCGGCCTTCACTTAGAGAGAAAAGGAGGACGGAGGGATGAGGAGGGAGTGAGAGAGACAGATGGAAGGGAGGATGATGATAACTTTCAACCTGATAGCTTGAAATATTTAAATCCAGGCAGGCTCGGCTGTGAGTATTGTTATGACTCAAACATCTTGCAGAATTCACACAAGCGTGATTTTTGCAGAGGGTGGATACCCACATAAGGCTTGCACCGAAAACTAAACATGCCAATCGGACATGGTTTGGGCAGAGGAGGGATGGGGAAGATCTGAGAAAAGGGCCTGAAGTTAGTTGGTGTGAGAGGAGAGGGTTAGATGGAGGGAGGTGATTCGCCATAGCAAATACGAAGACTGTCACAAACCAGGAAACGGCACGGCATTGACGACGGCTGTCAACGTAGATCAAGTCAAGATAGTGGAGATCTCGAAACAGGTCGCAGGCGCGGGTCTGCAGACTGTGTGGCTCCACTGTGATCCGATGCTGCAGCGGGACACGGAGCACAGTTCAGCGTTGCCGCGGTTTCATTGTTGTTGTAGGTCGCAAATCACCTGCAAGTTCACTTTTCTTCCAAAATCACTGAAATGTCACTTGAATTTTGCACCGATTGCTGATGGCTTATCTAAAAAAATAGAACAATCTGGGGATTTTATTTCAAATGTCTCAATGCTGACATTTCTGGAACAGAATAGGAGACTGGACACCTGAGCTCGTGATGGGAAGATGATGATGATGATGATGATGATGATGACGACAATGATGGAGACGGGGAATTAGTTTTCGATTAGCTGCAGTGTCAGGTCATGGTGCTGAGTCCCACCTCTATGTCTGTGTGACTGATCAATACCCACATCCCACACGCCATTAGCAACTCCACCGCTTCTTTCTCCCTCTCTCTCTTCTTTTGACAGGAACACAATTATCAACTCCTCCTTTCCCATAACCCCATCTCCCGCAGCTTGTACTGATACTTCGCTTTCTATCACTATTTCCTGCATTTTAGATCTTCCTGAGCTGCAATACTGTATTTCAATCTGCCTTTCTTTAGAAGTAATATCATTCATTCATTCATTCATTCATTCATCCACGATCTATAACTCAGGCTGCAGGATTAGCATAAATGCGCTGTCCAAAAACGTGCAAGAGGTTCACTGGAGACCCTGAATTGCCCGGACGCATCAATGAGAGAGTGAACTCTGCTAGAATGTGTTTCTGGAGTGAGCTGCATAGAGCCTGCTGTAGAGAAGCTGTGACTTTTTATTTTCAGCCCCCAAAATGATTGCATGGCTTCTACTCTGACACCAAATTCTGTCACCGTCCATCACTGGTTAAGTCTCAACTCATGAAATAAATATTAATACAATTTTATTGTAGGCACCTTATGCCACACTCAAGGACACTGCACAGTCAGAAAAATAAAAAAAACAATAGAAACAAAAATAAAAATAAAATAAAAAGATAAAATAAATAAATAAAAAATAAATGTGGCAGAGCAGTTGGCGTCAGATGGGATAGGCCGCTGTAAACTGATGTGTTTTGAGCTACATATAAAAAAAAATGGATGTGAAATGATGCAGGTTTGCAGTCCAGTGCTCCTCACTTGGCTGAAACCCCAGAGATGCTAACATTAGCTTCTGCAACGTCTCATGTCTATGATGTGAGGAAAAAAAAAAAGAAAGAAAAAAGGTGCGTTGTTGGTTCAAATCTCATTTTCTGGCAAACATTCTAGATATGCAACAAATGTCAACAAACATTTCTATGAGGACAGAAGACTTGGGAAAACTTGGCCACAGAGTGTCTGCTGGTCAGCTAATGAAAAGGCTAGTGCTGCCTGATAGGCACTGAGGGTTCTGTGATTCGAGCATTTTAAATTCAGAGTGAGTTGTGTTTTAAATGCCCTTTAACCTGATTATTATTGTAATATTCAGCGGACACACCTACAGCCAGCGGGAGGCCTCAGAAAATAGCATGTAAAACGAAGCAACAGCTCGACGAGAGACACTCCGGAGAGAGAAAGAGGGATGAAAAAGCTCATTAGCTAAAAGGCTCTTCTCTCGCCTCCTGCTGTGACATGTGGCTGTCTATGTGTGTGTGTGTGTGTGTGTGCACGTGTCCACAGGCTTTTCATTCAAAAGGACAAAGAGCCTTGTCAAGTCACCAGGCAGCCAGTCAAGCAGAGAGGATGGCTCTCTCTCTCTCTCTCTCTCACACACACACAGACACACACACAGATGTACACACGCACACACACACACGCGCAACACTATATGTTTGGACGTGTGCATTGTTTGAGGGAGCTGATTCTGTTTCCAAGTCATTTAACTTTAGATAGCATTAGGTGGTCCAATGATAATCACGCTGTCGGGGATACAAACACACACAACATATATATTTATACATAGACAGACAGAGAGAGAGATGACAGTGATAAATAAAACTCACTCATTTGACTTTTTTTTTTTAACCATTTTCCAGCACGGTGGGCTCAAGTTTAAGGTTGCGACCACAAATTCAGCGACAATCTGCAAGATGGGTTTTGGTTTGTTTTCGAGGATTAGGGGCTGCACAGTCGTGTGATTGGTCAAATATGAGCTCTTCTCCCCCGGGGAAGGTCAGCCACCGGGATCAGTCCTCTCACACCATATGAAGCAGCAGTTTAGTCAGGATTTAAAAACATTTGCGCTTCAGCGTCAGCGTGACAGTCCACTCGTTACTTTGCAGGGTTGAACGCGGTTCCTTCCTCAGGCTGGAGGTGCTGGTCCACGCCAAGATCCACTGATTAATAGAATCTCTCCGAAAACTGTCTTTATTTTCTCCCTTCTTTCTTTCCAACCCCCCCTCTACCCCCCTTACGTGTTTTGTTCTCCTCTCTGCTTCTTCTGCAAGCTGTCAGCCTGAATATTCACCTTGGTTACTGAAGCAGACAAATGACACCATTAAAAGCTGTTGAGCATATGTGTGTGAGTGTGTGTGCGTGTGTGTGTGTGCGTGTGTGTGTCAGCGTGCACAAGTGCGCAAATATGTGTGTGTGCAGGCATGCATTTGCTGTGAGTTTCATAAAGTGCAAATTCCATTTTTGTAGGGTCGCTCTGAAGAGAATATCATTTACGCTTCATCAACTTTGCTCATGTGTGTCCGTGTTCATGCTCCCACACACACACACACACACACACACACACACAAACAGTGGAGAAAACTTTTCAGCCGATCTGTGTGTGTCTGAACCGTGTGTATGTTGGGAAAGTTCATTTTGAGTTACAACCCCAAGCTATTTTGATGAGAAATGTCTCATTTGTCTTTGAAAACTTCATATTTTGTGAAAATGTCTTGAATTCTCTTTTTTTATTTTCCAGTCAAGAGGGTCCATATTTTCTGGATCTGTTAATTTCTTGAGAAGGCCGGCGTGCCGATCAAACCGTCTTTGTTGCAAAAAAAAGAGTCAACTTTGACGTCGTGTTTGATTGTTAAGTGAAATAAAAGGGGGCCCGTGGGGCCGAGCCGGGGCCACCGCTCATCCGCATCACGGAGCAAAGTGATTAAATGTCATATTGACATCTTTCCCTGCTCCACCCGCTCTCTGCCATGATGGTGTGATATCGAAGTCAGATAAATAATTAGAAAGTTGGGCGCAAACTTTTATTTGCCGCAGCTCTCGCCGCAGGCAGGTTAGTAATTAGAGCAAGGCACTTCCATGCTACCTCGGTGAGCACAGCGGCGACACAACCAAGCAGAAAATTGCCAGTTGGAGGAGCACGATGGAATAATGTGCCGGCTGCCGTCGTCCCCGCAGTCATTTCGAGGGGCCGCCGGGATTCCACACTTGTGGGATTCGGGCCTCGAAAAACTATAATCAGTATTTATGTGTTATCAGTTTTTTTTTAGCAAATGTAGCGGTGAGTTTGCTCAGGCAGGAAAATAAATAAAAATTACACCAGCAGCGTATTATTTTACTGGCAGGGGGAAATTTGATTAATGAATAAGCAGCAGTAATCCTTCTTTTCTCGCTCCACTCATTCTAATGCCTAATCATGAAAATAATAACAATGATTACAAATTCCAACTGTGGTGTTGTATGAGGAGGTCTGGAGTGGCAGAGAGGGATGTTAGAGTGCTGCAAGAGGTGGAGCTGGAGCTGGTAGTGCATCAGGGAGCATCTCTGAGCCCCACCTTGTTTGAAATAGTGATGGACAGGTTGACAGGGGAGGTTAGACCCTACGATTGTTTGCAGATGACGTTGTGATGTGGAGGACCATCGAGAGAGATGGAGGTATGACCTAGAAAGGAAAGGGATGAAGGTTAGCAAGAATACGTGTATGTGAATGGGAGGGACCTAAGTCGAAACGGTGAGGCTACAGAAAGTGGAGATGAAGAAGGTGGAGGATATTACATACCAAAGGGTCAATGGTCCAGAGAAATTGAGAGGGTGGAGAAGAGCTGGAGGAATGTGTCCAACCTGGTTGGGACAGCTGGAGAAAAATGTCGATGTTAAAGGGTTATCAACCAGAATGAATGGAAAGGTGGATAAGATGGAGGTGAGCTGCCATGATGTCTGAAGGCAGCAGAGAGGTGGGGGTTCCTCTTTGGGGGTGAGGACGATGAAGAGGTTTAGGAATGAATCCATGAGAGGGACAACACATGTTAAATGTTGTGGAGATGAAGTCAGACTGAGATTCAAGAATTCAAGGATTCAAGACTTTTCATTGTCATTGCACAGACTGCAACGGAATTTGGAGACAGCAGCTCTCAGGTTCAGTGTAATCAAAAACTGACACAAACCAACCTTAAAAGGCAGGACACAACACAACAATACAACTATAGCAGCATCTCTGGGTAAGAGATATAAGACAGAAAAAATATGAGATAAAAAATAGAAAATAACATCTAGAAGAATAAATTGTTAAATTTGTCGAAAGAAAAAAGTAAAAGTGTGAAAAGTGGAAAAAATTAGATTGTTTGGGCATGGACAGAGGAGGGATGGTGAAGATCTAGGTAGAAGGATGCTGAGGTTGGAACTGCCAGGCAGGAGGTCAAGAGGAACACCAGACCTACCAGGTGGACATACCTGGAGCACCATGTCAGGAGGTCTCCTCAAGGAGCAGCAAAGGAAGACGTTTCGTCTTACATAAACATGGAACTCTTGTCACTAAACCACTGCAACGGCCTGAAGATTTTCCGCTTCTCCCTCTTGTTTGAGTTTTCATGAACTTCATCTCCACCTGAGTGCACACACACATACAATTACATGGGGCACGCTTCAACACACACACACGTGGAATTAGTTTATCGCATGCATGAATACGTGCGATGCATTCGGCCCACCGTGATACTTCGCCATACCTTTTTGACATGTTCGCAACAACACGTCACCGTACACAGACACGCACGCAAAACTGCCGTCGCACGTCGTCGTGAGAAAAATATATACAGCGGAGGAAACAAAATGCAACATGGCTTTGCTTGCATGAGTTTCCATTGGCACTCAAATCATGTTGTCCGATGTTGGATGTTTTGACTTTATGATGACTTTGCAAAGGGCATGGTGGATGTATCATAGACATTTTATATTTTGCTTGTACAACACATGTTTGGATAGATCTATATGTATATATATTTATATATTTGTGTTATGAATGACATATATGACATAGACAATGAGATGAAATTGTGCAAAAACCTGATAAAACAGTTGGCAATGAGTTTTGAAGTGCACTGAAGCTTTGGGTAAGAAAGCATCTGACGGGAACTCGTGTTGACCAGCTGGCTCTGTTTCACTGTGACACACACACACACACACACACACACACACACACACACACACACACACACACACACACACAGACACATGCAGACGCACAGGCTCGCTGGTTCAGCAGCTGAAGTCACTGAAGTGTTCCGGAGCACAGCGGAAAAGAGAAGCATCATCAATAACACACACATACACACACACACACACACACACACACAGACACACGTGTGTGTCACCAGGTCACTGTAAGAGAGCAGGTGGTGTGTGTGTGTGTGTGTGTGTGTGTGTGTGTGTGTGTGTGTGTGTGTGTGTGTGTGTGTGTGTGTGTGTGTGTGTGAAGGAGGTGTGGTCTATTCCCAATGCTCAGTCTGCACAGGTGAATATGGGGGTGTGGGCTGGATGCTGAGGGTGTGGAAACTCAGGCTTGTGTTCCCCACCAGAAGGAGCCTCCAGAGCTGCAGCTCAGGAGCTTCACCTTCCTTCTAGAACTTCAGCAGACCCAGACTCGCTTTATCAATTAGGATTCAGATAAAGTTGTAAATTTAGGTTTCAGGTCTGTCAGGGACGTTTTGCTTCAACTCTCTGAATTATGGAGTGATCAGTCCAACCTGGACCGACTGATGTCTGCTAGTCCTGTAGGTCTTTTTGCGTTCCTCTGCTGATGATATAGGAGGTGTCCAGGCTGTTCCGTGAGCCATGCAAAGCAGCTCCAGTGGCCAAAACCCAATGGCCATAATGATGCAAAAGGTTGCGGCACGGTGGCACAGCGGTTAGCGCTTCATAGCGAGAAGGTCCCTGGTTGGATTCCCAACTGTCTGGATGGAGTTCATATGTTGCGTGGGTTTTTCCTCAGGATTCTCCAGTTTCCTCTCACAGTCAAAAAAAAACATGCAGGAGGTTCACTGGAACCAAAATTCCCCAGAAAAGAGAATGAGAGGGTGAATGGATATAGTTTCTATTTGGACTGTGAATGAAAGGGTGAATGGTCATATATCTCTTTATATACTCCAGGAATAATTAAGTATTTGTGATTCTGAGAACTTTTGAATGACTGAGTGAACGGTTGTATGTCTCTTTATGACATTTGAATGAGCGAGTGAATGCTTGTATCTCTCTATATCAGCGGTCCCTAAAATTTTGTACCAGGGAGCAGTTTTTTGCATAAAAATGTTTCCGTGGACCAGTTGGAGTCGCGGGGGTTCAAATAATAAGAACTTTTGTCAGTTCACAGTATTTAATCTGAATACAAACATTACACTTCATATTAGGTGATTACAATACTTGCACTATAATATCAATTCACCATAATGTCACCATCAGTCAATAATGGCAAATAATGCATAGCAGGCGCAGGGCTTGTGTGTCAGCTGTTGCGATGAACCTATAACTTAGGTCGGAATCTTGATATTTTCTTTCAAATGCAGCTTTGCTTTTGCTGGCAGAGGTCTAATCGTTTGCTCATTTCCTCCCTGAAAAGCTCTCTGCCAACTTTTGTTTCGGACTCATTTTTTTCACAGGCTAGCTTGTGGTAGCTGATGTGTGAAATGGCGTGACAGAGTAAGGTGGCAGGAAGGTGAAAGCCTTTTTTCAAAATAAGATCCGGAAGGTTGAATGAAAAAACTATATTTTGTAACAAGAAACATATTCTTTGCGGACTGGTACCAAATGACCCGTGTACGGGTAACGGTCCAAGGACCGGGGGTTGGGGACCCCTGCTCTATTGGACATGAATGAGAGGGTGAATGTTATTTTAGTTTCTATACGAAGTGTGAATGAGAGGGTGAATGGTTGTAAGGTCTATCTGGCCCTGTGATCAGCTAGCCCAGGTTGAACCCTGCCTCTCACCCAATGACAGCTAGGATCCAGCACCCCTGCACTCCTGAGATCCACATAAGCGACTTTTTGTAGATAATGAATGAATGATAGGAATGAAACGAACATCATCAATTCAAATGTTGCCATTCTTGTGGCAAAAGGTTTCTGAATACCAGATTTTTTTCTTCTTTTACGTGAGATGGAAACAAATAACACCCGCTGTTTGTGAACCATTTTATGTTTGGTGATTCACCTCCACAGTTTGGACCATCTCAACCTTTTAGCCCAACACTGAGGGGAGTTTGGTCGGGCCCGTCGGGTGGACGGTTGTTTCATTTGTCCATCGGAGACAGTGGCAGCAGCAGTGTGTTACCTTAATGAGAGGCTCTATACGTAGTCATATTTTTTCCATCGGCGGTAATCATTATTTAGTTAACGCCTTCCTAATTAACAGCTGTTCTCCATCCGTGCATGTGTGTGCGTCTGTTTGTTTCTGTGTGTGTGTGTGTGTGTGTGTGTGTGTGTGTGTGTGTGTGTGTGTGTGTGTGTGTGTCTGCATGTCTGCATGTCTGTCCGTCAATCAAGCTGCAGATGAGGAATCTGACCCGTGGGTCAACAATTCTGTCTGGCTGATATGTCGTTGCTACATCTATTATTTGCCTTGTTTGTCATGTTTTTATTTCCTTTTGTAATTAGCATCTATCGCCATCACGTTCGGTGTGTGGGTGTATGTGCGCGTGCTTGCGAAGATCTGTTTATGCAAGAAACACCCGCATTCCCTTCGGTAACTTAAAGTCCAGACATTGCAGATGAAGTTTTCCGTGTGGTGGCTGATGGGAGCAGTGCGACGAGGCTTGTTGTGTGTTCATATTGTCCTGTGGCCGCGTGCACGTGCGTGTGTGTGTGTGTCATTGTTCTTGTGGCTGGTTGTTCTTTTCTGTCTTTAATGAGCCATGTTATCGTCTGTGTTGTGTCATTGGCTCACACATTTCTAATGAACAGCTGCTCCATGTTCGACACACACACACACACACACACACACGACAATGCAAGTTTGACCCAGTTTCACGAGTGGAATGTTGCCCTGCTGAGGGTTTATTTGGACCATTATTATTTTTCAGTCGTTAATTTTCCATGAGACATATATGGGCTGTGGATAGAACATTACACTCTTTATAAAAGTTTGTGCTGCAAGTTACAGTGATGTCATTAAGGCTCTTTTTTTATTATTGTTGTAATTAATTGATCGATTCATTCATCCAGTTATTATCGATCCCTAAATTGGGCGAGAGGCGGGGTTAACCCTGGACCGGTGGTCAGTCCATCATGGGGCTACATATAGAGACATACAGTTAATCACCCTCTCATTCACACGCCGGGACAATTTTGGGGTCTCCGATGAACCTCCTGTGTGGGGAGAACTTGTTGACTCCACATGGAAAGAACTCCTGTTGCATCTAACCCAGACACCATCTTGCTTTGAGATGGACACGCTAACCATTGCACCCGCATGCTGCCCTATTACTGTAGTTATTTTTTTGTTATTATTATTTTAGTAGTAATAGTTGTGGTAGTTGGAGTAGTAATATATGGATGAAGATGGTTACAAGTTTTAATTCACATTTCCAGTTTCCACTTTGCAGCATTACGCCGTTGCTATGGCTGGCACTGCCATCCACAAAGTACCTGGTGACTGGTTTCTTCTCCTCTGGCTTCCTCTTACAGTCTAAAGTTGTGAAGGTTCTGCAGAGCCTCTCAGTTGTCCCTGGTTGTGAACGGGTGATGGTATGGCAATATGCCTCCAAACGTGGCCCTGTGATTGACTGGTGTACCAGTCCAGGTTAAATACCCCCTCTTGGCCCTTGACAGCTGGGATCGGCTCCCACACAACTCTAAGTAAAAAAAAAAAAAAAAAAAGTCTTACATAAAAACAGTTGAAATAGTGAAAAAAAAACACAAGGAAATCAAAATATCACCAAATGATGTCATGGCTGGAGGAATTAAAGGTGGCTGGTATTGAGAAAAATAGTGGAGATATCACTTCCTCCGCTGGAGATGAAACAAAGTCAGACCCATTAATTAAATGGAAGTGTGTTTTAATGAAATTGCCTCTTCCTCTGTAGGGGGAATCATTGCGACTCTCTTCACAATGAGGGGGAGGAGGGGTGCTCTTTTTTGCACGTTTCATAAAAACTCAGGACGAAATTATCAATATGAAAACTCTTAGCAGCTTTTCCGAGAAGATCTTCTCTTGTTGTGGCTCATTTCAGGACAGCAATGAAGCAGCGCTGCTTCCCCGACTCCGGTTTGGCGTCCACTCACCGTGAGAAATGTCTAAATGAGCTACGGTTTCAACAAAATTTGGATATAATTATGTGCAAAAACAATACCAGTGTCCCCGGTTATCTCTTTTGGCCCCCCAATCTATGACACCCGCCCCCCGTGTTCTTGTGAAAGAGGCTTAAATGAGTGACAGACAGGAAGCGGGATCAGGAAGGTGTCATTGTGTCACCTCGACTCCTCTGTTCCCTTTTCAATTAGCAGATCGGCGCTGGTCGGCGGAGTCGAGCTCGTCTCCCAGCGTGACGTCCGTGCTGCTCTTTCCTCACTCCAGTCTCAACCTTCGCGTGACACTTTGACTCCAATCAAATTCAGTGATGTTATTTGTCACCCGGATATCCGAAATGTAATCTGATTGACTTTTTTCAAAACACGACAAATCCAGTCCAAAACAGCTACGCTCTGCTAATATAACAATTCGTAAAAACATTCCACATTTTACACCACTGGATTTATTAAAAGACACCTTGCCAGTATTTTTGGGGGGATTTTATATATTTTTTTAAATGCATTTATTACTTTATTTGACAATGCTAAATTCTTCATGTTAAATATATTTGCTCATCAAGAAAAAAATTATTTAATATGTCATCTTATTCGCAAATGGGGCACCTTTTCTCTCCAGCTTCACACCTAAATAAAGTCGGATTAACAAGGCACACACACACACACACGCACACACACACACTTCATCCCAGCGCTATGTGGGAAAACATGAACATTTTTCCTGGCCATGAGTTAGAATGGTGATGATGTAAAAAACACTCGCCTCAAACCACAAATTTCTTGTGACAGAGATCAAAACATCTGACCCGAATACTTACAGACTGATTGATTTTACTCCTCATTTTAGGTCATTATTTGTTTTTTCCCTCACATCTTCATCTCTGCGGCCTCCGATCTTTCCTCGTCGTCGTCTAAATTAGACATGACTGCTCTCCCCCCGTCTTTACACCTTTCCTTTTGATCATCGCTAGACAAATAACGTATTGGAGAATGTGGTAAATGTATGTTAATGTAATACTGAATACAAAAGTAATTAATACTGATGTGCTGAGAGGTTTTCAATCGTACAAAATGCAGGTGTATCACGTCTGGCATTGGATGCAATTCACAGTCCGGCCACTAGACGGCGAAATGCTCACGGAGCCCGAATGAGATGCAGCCGAAGAAGAAGAGGCAGCAGGTCCTTTCAGCGGAAGTGCTGGTGTTGTCGGTGTCCCAGGTGACAGCGGCTCTAAGCAGGTAGGACTTCAATGTTTGTTTTCTTTAGTTTATTTTTGAATTCAGTTCTATTTTGTTTATTTTCGTGCTGCAGCAGGAAGACGTGTGACGCTGCGGTTCAATGTGCTAGCTTAAAACCATGTTAGCAACACACACAAAGACACACACCTACACTTGTCGTCCACAAGCGACTCTTCTTATACACAACATGTAAATGTTGTGTTTCCATATTTTTCAGATGTTGATATTTTTAGCCAAAAGACTACAAAAATGTGGATCATAATCAAAAGAGACAGTAGGGGGGCTGGACAAGATCAGAAGGACAGTTTCTTAAATATTATTTGCATCCAGTCAAGTTATATATGTATCAACATTCAGTTCAGAGGCTCATCTCCTCACACATTTTAAATGCAGCTTAAAAAGGGGACTGAGCTCAATTGTAATGTGTGGGTTGTGCCTTGTTTGTGTGTTGAAGGAAGATGTGCGAGGCACCAGAGAAGGACTTGTATTCCATCTTGGGAGCCAGACCTTCAGACTCCGTGCAGCAGCTTAAACACAGATACCAGCAGTTGGCCCTACAGGTACAACGTTCTCCATTGTAAATTAATTTCGGCATTCGTGCAAGACATGATTTCAATGTTGGAAAGAAACTAACAAAAAAATTCCAGAGATTTTTTTTTAATCGGAAAATCACCTGGAAATGTTCTTAAAATCCACGTTTGTGAAATCAGCCGTAAATTAACGCTAAGTGACAAACACGGTATGCTTATTAGACTCAGAATCCTGTCTTGGTTTTAAAACACATTTAAAAGGCTTAACAACATGTGAGTGAAGAACAAGGTGTTTCAAACAGCATTAAACTGCCTCTGTTAATGTTGTTGCTGCGCTCCATCGGGGGAGGGGTGGTGGTGGTGCCCTCCGATCCACTGAGCCGCACTGATGTTTTTAATGCAGCTTTAATACGAAGGGCCTCTTGTTGCTAATGAAACAGTTCACACCTCTGCTGTTTTTTTAGTACATCTGTTTGTCTCTTAATTTGTGTGTGCACACACGTGAATTATGTCTGCGCGCAGTACCACCCCGATCGTCTCTGCGGTGGCTGTCCTTTGGAAACTGAGAGAGCTGTGAGGATGTTTGTGGAGGTGGACGCTGCCTGGAAGGTCCTAAGTGACGAGACGAGCAGGAGACGGTACGACCAGCAAAGGAGAGGTAACACACACACACACACACACACACACACACACACACACACACACACACACACACACACACACAGATTTTACAGTTTCACAATTACTTTTTTTTGTATGGCAGTTTCTCTCCTTTTTTTATTTAAAGGAACTTTGGGTACAATTGAGGACATTTCGTTCTAAACATTTGTTGCATTGGTAACACATAAGGTAATGGTTTAAGGAGTCGTAACTGGTGGAGAAGTCAGATGTTCAAATGTCGTGCTGCTTGGACTTTTTATAAATGGATTATCGTTTCGGCTTCGGTCTTAGTTGTCACTTTGGGATGCAAAATGTTTGTTGTCTGTTGCAACAAGCAAGTGTGTTCTTTGCAAATCTGCTCCCCCATCCCACCACCTCCTTCCCATTCCTCCTTCCCCTGTTGGTGAAATCACTGTAAGTTTCGCAGCAATTATCATCACACGGCGTAAGTCATTAAACCTCCAGCGAAGTTGATCACTAATTATTCATTATCACAGTCAAACTGAACAACCTGATAATGACTCGCTCCTCCAGCGCCAAGCCCTGTGTGTGTGTGTGCGTGTGTGTGTGTGTCTGTCTACCTCTTATAACCTAATTTTCGATATTTACTAAATGGTATACTAGTTGTGACACATACACACACACACACATATGTATACATATATATATATATACACACACACACACACACATCTATATATATGTGTGTGTTTGTGTGTGTTTGTGTATATATATATATATATATATATATATATACAGAGAGAGAGAACGAGAGAGAGAGGTGTGTGTGTGTGTATCTATGTATAAACCAATAAAATTACATGTTTGAATGGTATACTAGTTGTGACGAATATATATATATATGTATATATATATATATATATAAATGTATATATATATATATATATATATATATATATATATATATATATATAGATATATATATATATATAAAAATGTGTGGTTGTGTTTGTGTGTGTATATATGTATCTAAATATT
>CAAKHD010013205.1:77755-95519 GCA_901007705.1 Fistularia tabacaria | reverse complement strand
CCCCACCCCCCCCCTCCGGCCCCGGGGGGGGTTTTTTTGTGTGGCCCCCCCCCCCCCCCCCCCCTCAGATTCCTCACCGTGCTGCGGTGTGTCGGGCTTTTTCGCATCTAGCCATTCATTTTCTTCTTACCGCTTTCAGGAACTTCATTATCTTCATTAACTGAAAATAATCAGCCTTCACTTTGCTCTCTGATTGTTTCAAAACACAAACAAGAACAAGCAAACAGTTCTGCATGAATATTTGAGCGGCAGGGAATTAAATTAACCGCTCTGCTTCCTTCTTGAGGGTGGAACTTTATTGCAGTTTTGTGAAAGAAACAAAACTGCTGATGGAGTAAGTAAAGATCCGTTCAGGTCTGGTTCTTTCAGTTTTATCTCCCAAAGCTCTGTTTTCCTTTTGGCCACTAGAGGGAGTTGAGTTTCATGTTCTGCTTCCTCATGTCTTCACCTAAGTGCCCCCCCCACACATGGACCTCTCTCCCCTTCACACCGGACTGGAGTTTGGCGAGAGTTCTCCTTTTTGAATGATTTAATGTGTTTAAAAAGTTCTTTACTCTTGACTTTTCGAAGCACTATTTCTTTTCTGAGCAGCCGGGCAGCAGCCGCAGTGTCCGCTGCCCTGGTGCCCGGGCCCCAGTTGTAGTATATATTATATACAGATATTATATGTACATATAAATTCATTTATTGCAATGTATGATTATATGATTAAAAGTCATATTCTTGTATATTCTGATAGTTTTTGATTTTGTGTTTGATTTTCCCATTTTGGAATGAAATGGCGAAAAGGCTTTGAAAAACACAATATGGGATTTTTGAATTTGTAGTCCTGAGCTGAAATATTGAATGGAACAAGTGAAACAAAATCCCCCCTTCTCCCTGGTGTTGGAGATGCTGGTCCGGGGTCAGGGGAGTGGGGTGGTCCGGGGGGGTTGGGGGTGCTGAATAGAATAAAGGCCGAGTGTCTCTAAGCTGCTTCAGTCCAGGTTAAGCGTGAGTAATCTGTGTTGGCTCCGAGGTTGCAGATAGCCCCCCCCCCCCCCCCTGTACCCCAATACCCCCCCCCCCACACACACACACACACATTGTCTCTGTGTATCAGATCTACAGCTATTAAGACTGTTTAAACGCTGTTATACACCAAACACAAAGTTTACTCTGCAGACACGATTATATTCAATGTAGTGGTTTCTAATACACGGTTAGCTTGCTTTGCTCAACAGACCAAACTCTTGCAAACACCAGTGAGAATATCCAGGAACCTGAGATGATGATAAATTATAAAACGACAACAACAATAACAACAAGTGTGTATAACCTTGGGGATACTAATGTGAACTAGAAAAACATGTCTAGCTGCTAGCATTGGCATTACTTTTCTGTTGTGCCGAAGTGTCCTTGGGCAAGATTCCGAACCCCCAGTTGCTCCCTACGGTCTGGTTAGCTACCTTGCATGCTAGCGCTGCCACCTTCAGTGGAGATATTTACCCGGGGCTAATGTTAGCCTTATGGCTGAAGGAGAAGCAAAACAGTGCCAGAAAGACGTTGCACTAGATATCATACTTTCGGTGAGATTTAAAATCAGGTTCAGGTTGAAATCCAGTGTTGAAAACGATTTGATCGCCGATTTTAATCGCTATTAGATATGCACGTTGTGTTTTGTTTTGTGTCTTCATGTCGTTTTCTTTCCTTCATCCCGATGAGAAAATGTAATATAATGAAATGTGAATTACATGCAGCCTAATAGATAAAATATAACACTTATTTACTGGAAACAACAAAAGTTTACTAATTATAAATATCAGATTCCTCTGTAGTTTGTGATACTCAATAAGATGTTGTAAAAACACATGAATTACTGAATGTTGCATTACAAAATGTTCTTGAAAGGAACTTTTTGTAAATGGTCTCAATCTAGAAAGTATAAGAGTAACAGATTGTGTTTATTAGAACCCCTTCTTTCCCTTCAGCCTCCAAAATCACATTTTATGGGTGTAAATCTATTCACACACTGCGATCCCCGGCTCTATTGTGTGTCCATGTTGTGTAAATGTGCAGGAGTTGGGTCGCACAAAGACGCTGTGTACGCTTGTTTTACTTCTTGAGTATCGGCTCACACAATCCCTGAACACTCAGCTCAGTGAGTGTTTGCACTGACTGCACACACACACTCACACTGAGCTCTTCATATATTGCTTTGCATAAACACATACGCACACAAACACACACTCTGACACTCAAAGCGAAAGAGGGCGTTCGTCTGCTTTTGGAATTCAAAGACTGAAACTGAAAGTTTGTGCTTCCACAGACTACAGGATGTTGGTCCAGCCACCAGCTGAGAGGGTGAATGGTTGAATGTGTGAATGAGAGGGTGAATGCGGTGAATACATGTCAGGATAAGAACCCAGAACTGGTTTGTGTCTCCTTTGATAGGCGGAGGTGTTGTAATTCTCTTTGGACGTCTTTGAACCTCCATCTCCAGACCCCCATGGCTCTGAGCTGCTGTATCCCAAGAATATTCTTACTGGGCAATTTTGCTTATTGGTAATTTCTCGCTCAGTTTCAGATGGGTCCTTTTTTCTCTGTATATATTGATATATATATTTCCATAGTTTTCAGGAATAACTAATGTCTTTAATGGGTAATGGGTTTTTGGGGGGGAAAAATGTTCGCATAATTAAAAAAAAGGAAAAGAAAAATTCTTCCGGTAATTTTTACATTTTTTTTAAACCCCCCCCCCCAAGTTCTAGGTGCTTTCCGATTTTTACGGCCTCTTTTTTTGTGTATTTTTGGTGTCTGAATGTGACGTCACCCCACGTTTTTTTTCTGTAGTTTCTTACTTTCTTGCTGATTCTGACCAGCTGGTTTCCCCTCGGCCACTATATGTGGCGAATGGCAAGGAAGTACGTGGAGGAGTTGGTGATAATTCAAAATAACTTGTGAATGAGAGGTTTTCTCTATATGTGGCCCAGTCATCAATCCAGGGTAAACCCCACTTTCTCACAGTGACAGCCCGGAATAGGCTCCAACCCCCTCGGTATGGGGATTTAATGAATGAATTAATTACTTTCTCGCTAATAATTATTTGCATTCTTTTCTTGCAAATATTTTCCTTGTTAATGATATTTACTTTTTTTAAATTAAATTTTGGAAGTACTTCCCCTATAAACTGGTCATTATTTGAGGATTTGTCAACTTTTTTTGGGAGCAGTTGCTCATTTCAACTAGTAACTGGTAAAAGACGCTGCTTCCTGTTAGCTTAGGGGATGACAGGCGTGAAGTTAGTGGATGTTTCCCAATGAGTGAGTGAATCTCCTTCACTGTTACCACTGCATTGCCTGGAGACGCCACTAGAGGGAATTTTATGACATGCATGTTGCTATGGAAACCACAGAATTGGGTGTCTGTCATGTCCACTCTCTGGAGGGCACCATACTGTACACACACACACACGGCAAAGATACACACTACATACACACTAATGTTAACCTACGTGTATGTGTGCACGTGCTTGTGTGTATGCGTGTGCACCAGGCTGTGTGTGTGTGTGTGTGTGTGTGGGTGTGTGTGTGTGTGTGTGTTGGCGGTGTGTGCGCCTGCATGTGAGTGTGTTTGTTTGTGGCAGGCTGAAACATGGCTGACTCCCTCGGGGCCCCAGTGTGTGTCGATTTAGGCCCCTGGGGCCGAGCAGGAAAACAACTGTACTCACAAGCTAACCTGTGACAAACGCTGTCTGGGAGACTGATTGTGTGTGTGTGTGTGTGTGTGTGTGTGTGTGTGTGTGTGTGTGTGTGTGTGTGTGTGTGTGTGTTAACTCGGTATTAGCTTGAAGTGTTTTGTCCTGGGGGGACAATTTAAAAATATATATGTATTACTGTGTTAAAGTGCTACGTTTACTCTATCTATCTATATAGTAAGCAAGTTAGAAGGTGAGCAAGTTCACTAGCTTGTTAGCGATCCAGATACAGATATATTGCTAATTATAAAGGAGAGATTTAATCGAATTATCTTATTTAACATCCAGGTTTTTCTGCCATTTGTTTTTTCTTTTATTTTCATCCTTTCATACTTTAATGGTGATTTTTAAAGACACTTTCAAGCTCTTTGCCGGTTCTGAAACTTATTTTCCTCTTTACTGACTGTTCTTTTCAAACTTTTTTCAGCAATTTCCGCTTAATTTTCCTGATTTTGAAAACCCTTCTCAGACGGATTAATTGATCAATTTAAAAGAGGCGGGATCAAACATGCGTCAATACTACTGACGACCGTAGATATTCGATGGATTGGGTTTATTTTTCCCTCTCATGTCTGATTTTAAGTCAGCTTTTGGCCACATTCCCCCTCAGTGACTCCGTCATCACGGCTAATCACTCCGGCCTTCGGGGTTAGCCGAGGCTTTATCGAGACACTTGATCATCCGAGGCCCCGCCGCAGCCTTTTGTCAGGGGTCAGTCTTTTAAGTACCCGGGGTGGGCTGGATGTCTTCATCGCCTCTGTGTCTAGCTGTCCATTGTATTCGCTCAAAGCCTCTTACTGGACATCCCCGCTCGCCGAAGCCAGCTCAGGTCAAGACAACACAACAGCGGTATCAGGCCGCCGCCTCTTCTCTCTACAGTCATTTATTGTTCGGCCTCCATGAATCCAAAGCGGCCAAAGCCTCTTTGCGCCGCCCCAAAAGGCCCCGATGAGCAGAGCCCCTTACACTGGGGCCGAACACAATGGCGGACACTTCAAGAGTGCTGAAGTGCTAATTAAGCATCAAGACGTCTTTATCCTGATGAGAAGTTAGTAAAGTCGGGGCTCTTGGGTTCCCCTCGAACGGAAACGTCTGTACGTCTTCAAGGAGTCGACTGTCTCTGGTCTCGTGGACAGTGGACCCCAAATGAATGAAAGTGGAGAACATCTCTTTCCACAAACTCAAAACGATCCACGGGGTGGGGAAGATGAAGATGTGGAGGAGCGAGGAGGACGGATAGGATCAGGAATGAGTCTGTCAAAGGGGACAGCGCGGGGTAGATTTTCTGGAGATAGACGTCAGAGTGAGATGGTTCGGATAGAGGGAGGTAGAAGGATGTGGAGGTTGGAGCTTCCAGGCAGGAGGTCCAGAGAGGAGGTTTATGTATGGAGGGAAGGAGGACAGGAAGTTAGTGGGTGTGAGAAGAAGGTCTTTTTTAAATGTAAAGTCGAGCCAAAATCACGGCCAAAAGTTTGTTTTCTTTCTTTTAATCCGCTAAAACAAAGGCCTTGCCCTTATAAATCTTCACATCTGAGTAAAAAGTCAAAAAAATTAGTGTGTTATGGCACACACGTGTGTGTGTGTGTGTGTGTGTGTGTGTGTGTGTGTGTGTGTGTGTGTGTGTGTGTGTGTGTGTGTGTGTGTGTGTGTGTGTGGGCATGCGTCCCAAAAAAAAAAAATTTGGAAAGGATTTGTTGAACTCGCATTAATCTTTATTGAAGTTCCTCTCCAAATCCCCCCTCCATTTTGTTAATGAACCTCCATCACCGTAATGACGCCTTTATTGTAATTGTGGCTGGTTGTCTCTCTGCGTGTGTGTGCACGTGCACATGCGCGTTTGCGTGTCTATCCAGGTGTGAATTAATGTGACAAAGTGAATAAGTCGGTGTCGGCTCATGTATTCATGTACTTTATTTACACCTGGGTGAGTTCATTAACTGATGCGGTGGTTTCAGACATGTTAATATCGACGTTGGACCGAGGTGGTTTGTGAAAACCAAAGCCTTTTTTTTTAAATATTTCCTTAACGGGGTTAATTAACCTTCTGATCTCCACATTTGACATGAGGCTTTGACTGGCAGTTATTCCTGAGGAGATCTCTCCAACCCACCGTGTGCATGCACGACGCCACGAAACCAGAGCGAAGAGCGGGCAGCGAACATGTTATTTGGGATACAACCTCAGCTCGAGTCGGTGTCGGCCATTTCCAGGACGTCCGGCGGCCGCCCGCGCACCCCCGGCCCTCCAGCGCCGGCCGCCATTCAGTTTGTGAAGTCAGTCATTATGAGTCAGGCTAAACTATTGACGGGAATTCCCTCCTTTATGGCTCGGTGACGGCCGGCAAGTTGAGGCCGCACACAGGTAGAGAATCCGAGGCGGCTGAATGGCCTCGGAGGCTGCGATCAGATGTGCCGCGGCTGCATTCAGATGTACTGAGCCGTGCTAAGACGCCGGGATGCAGTATTGAAAGTGCATTGAGGAGCACTGAGGGTGAACTGAGATGTTTTGAGCCACGTTAAAATCGTACCGAGGGGCCTTATTGAGATGTATCAGAGCACAGCTAATTGAAGCTGAGCGGCAGAGAATGTCGCGCTTTATGGTGGGACGGGATTGTCATGCCGCCGCCGCGCGGCATTGCCGTCCCCCGAAAAAGGGGATCCTCCGCGCTATTGTGGCGTAAGAAGATTGTCCGCGGTCCGAGGTAAGAAAGGGAGAAAAGCCAGAGGAGAAGGAGCACTTGAGCTGCCAAAGGTGATGTAAGTCTGCCGGCGGTGTGTTTTCTGATTGTGTCCAGTGTGTGCCCCCCCCACCTCCCTCCCCGTGTGATGTGTGGCCCGACCCTCCTCCTCATTTCATACGTGGATCAGTTTGACCTCTGTATTTGATGTGCGGGGCAGCCCGTCCCTCCATTGTCCCGGGAGAAGAGCTCCTAATGCCGAGAGCGAGGGCCTTTACGACGCTGCGATGCATCCAACCCGCGGTTTGTCACTCCAATAAACGTCTCATTTACCGTCTCGGCTCGAGGGAATATTCCATTCACGGTCAGACAACGCGGCGGGTTCACCGGTTCAGTTTCTCGAGATTAGAACCCGAATGTAAGAGCGCAGCGGGGGAGGGGGGGGGGCGGAGGAAGTTTTCAAGATGTTAAATTAAAAACTCAGCCGGGCTTGCGATAACGAACTAACAAATCTCCATGTTTTACTATTGACAGAATAGTAAATGGATAGCTAAAAACACAAATAAATCAATAAACAAATAACGGATGAAATGGATAAAATGAAATTAAAGAAATGAATAAAATGAAATTGAATAAATGACCAAAATAACATTCAAATTATAAATTCAATTAAATTAAGTTAAATGATAAGTAAATAAAATAACATTTAAATACATTAAATCAGATTTAATAAATGATAAAATAATTTAAAAAAGTAAAATTAAAATGAGATGTTCCTATTACGTTGTTTCCATTTTGCTTGTTTTGGAGAAATTCAAGTGGCCTCAAGTGCCGTAACTGCTTTTAGACGAGAGGCCCAAGGAGGGCCGATGGCAGGGGTGGCAGCCGCTGCGGAGGAAGACGAGCACCGAGGTTTTCTTCTTCTTCTTCACATCTGCTCCTCGCTTTGCTTGGAGGGCGTCTACTCAGAGCGAACATGGCGCTTTCCCCTCAGCGTCCACGGCGGCACGGGATGATGTCGAACCCGAGCAGGTGCGTTGGGAGTCCAACCGCGGACGCGAGGCCTCCACCAGCGGAGGAGACGTCAGATTGGAAGGGAGCTGAACTTGCTGACAATCAGTTTAATATCAAGTCATGAATAACTGAATAATTGCTTTCATGGGCTCTTAATTTACAGTCATTGTGGTTCTGTCTTATTTATTCCCTCTCAGAGGCGGCGGGACAATAGCAGGGTGTCTGCGGGGGCCCGGACTACAGATGTCTCTCCTGCTGGAGATGGAGACGTCAAAGGGAATCAGACACTGAGCTGATTCCACCTCCTCTGAGAGGTTTCACTCGCTCCTCGCATCCTCGCCGACGCTCCGAGAAAGGCCCCTTTGATTACCATGTAAATGTTTTTTCATTGGGATGTTAATGATGATTTTTTTTAATTAGAATGCTAATGATAATTATTCCAGTGACGATGTGATGCAGCTGCTGCTGCAGGAAGAGGACGGAAGAGAGATGGTGCACTGACAAGCGGCATGGATGGATGGATGGATGGATGGATGCAGGGACGGAGGGATAAATGAATGGATGGGTGGGTGGATGAATGGACAGAGGGATGGATGGGTAGATAGATGGATGCACAAATAGATGGCTGGATGGAAGGACAGAGGGATGAAGGTAGAGAAATGGATGGATGGATGAATGAATGAAGGGATGGGCGGATGGATGATACAGGAATGGCTGGGTGGGTGGATGAATGGATGGCAGGATAGAAAGATGAATGAATGGAGGGATGGATGAATGGACGGATGGGTGGATGGACAGAGGGATGAGGGATAGAGAAATTGATGGATAGATAGATGATGGTATTTCAGTGTTTGGAAGTCAGCCACGAACAGAAGTTCCTCAGAGAGTTTTCCACAATGTCATCTACGCCTTCTGATCTTTGCACACTTCAAAGACTGTCCACTCTGATCTTTACTTTTTTACCGTGAAAAATTAAATCCAGTTGCTGGCATCCTGCAGTTATCCTGCAGGAGATGTTTATAAGGTCGTTGCCGTGGACAGACAGGTGAACGTCATGCAAAGCTCTGGAAGCCCTTATTTCTTGCATGGGTTGGGATGCACACACACACACACACACACACACACAGACACACGCACACACACAGAGTCCCGCTATGACCAGAACCTCCTAATGATCTTGTCATGGCTCTTGTTTCGGTGATGGAAGGCAAGGCGCCATCATTGATCACCCTCCAAATGCTCTCTGATGATTAGAATTCCCATAATGCCGTTTGATGGCGACAGTAATTGATAGGTGCTGACATGATGTGGATTGTGTAAGATGTAATGGAATGGAAGTTGCGCGAGCGCAGCTTCAGGTCATCTGTCTTTGATCCCCTCTCTCTTTCTCTCCATGACAGCCATCAGCTCCTCTTCCTCCCTCTCTCCTCCCGGCTCCTTTGTTAGGTAAATGAGGAGAGGTTGACCCCATTCTCAATTTGCAGCCACCCGCTGGCCGACAGCAGACAGAAAGAAATGACGGGCTGAATGAATGCCTGAGCTCTCGGATGAATCATTTTTTTCTTTTTTCTTTTTTAATTCACTCATAAATTCACAGTGTGTGTGTGTGTGTGTGTATACCTGGGCCGATGCTGTTTGTATCCTATGCTTTCTGTAATACGGCAATCCGTGGGCTTCGATCAACGGCGGCTCGGTTTCATGAAATGATCTTTTTAAAAACTTTCTCAGGCGTCTGGCGTGGAGGATGGGCTCTGCAGTGTGCGTGTCATCTCCATCTCCATGCGCTCTGAGTTCTTCTACGAGGTGTCCCATTGGATTGTTTTCTAACCAACTCTGTCTATTATTTATTCTTTCGCTCGCTCTTTAACATCCCTCTGATATCTGGAGAGACCATCAGGGCCGGGGGAAATGGACAGATAATAGGGAAACTGATCCAGGCTGGTTCTTCCCTGTTGTTTCCGGCGGTTTACCCGCCATCTTGCTTTTTATCCCAACTGCCTCATGCAGCAGCTTCCTGCAGCCCTGAGGCATTTCCGCGTCAGGTGAAAAATATCGTGTCGACCAGTCACCGAGCTCCTCTCCGATCTCAGGCGGAACCCCGACTCTTTGCTTCCTTCTCCAGCTGTTTGACAGCAGGTCCTGCTTCACTCCCAGTGTCAGCACACACACTGGCGTGGAGCTTCCAGTCAGGCCTTTTCACAACGGCTCCTATTCACTTCAGTCGCTGTGTTGAATTAAGTAAACGAAAACAGCAAGGTCTCATGTTTGGACTCGAACTATCGAGTTTCTATTTTGACAAACGTAACCATTTGTCACAGTTTGATTTCACGTCTGTCTTATTCTCTGATTTGTTTTTTGCATCTCACGTGGCTCTTGGTTGTTGCCATTTGCGCGTCTGTCTGTGTCGTGGCGTGCTTCCGTGTTTCTTTGTGTGACGACCTTCCCTCCCTCCAGCGTGCCTCACCTGCCCAGGTTCTCCCCGATACTCACCTGTCTGGTTTGCACCGAGGCTCTGCCACGGCTGCTGGATTTTCTGAACCTCTTGTTTGCCCTTGCATTCTCAAGAGTCGGTTACCCCCATGTCTTGTAGATATAGTTAGTTCTAGTTTCATTCATTCATTATCTATACCGCTTGTCCTCCACATGGAGTAGCTGGAGCCTATCCCAGCTATGATTGGGCGAGAGGCGGGGTTCACCCTGGACCGGTCTGTCAAAAGGCCACATATAGAGACAAACAACCATTCATCCTTTCATTCAAAACCTAATATGCAGACATAAAACCATTCACCCTCTCATTCACATCACATAGAGACAAAGAACCATTCACGCTTGCATTCACAAGTCATATGGAGGCATAAAAGCATTCATCCTCTCATTCACATGTCATCTCAAGACACACATTATTCACCCTCTCACTCAAGATCATATAGAGCAGGGGTGCTCACTCTTTTTCAGCATGCAAGCTACTTATAAAGTGACCAAGTCAAAATGATCTACCGGGTAGATCAAAAAAGCGAGGGCTTAAAATTTGAGGTAACTCGTTGATTAGCTTGTTAGTTTTGCTGCACTGAGCGCCGTTGATGGCACTTGCGCGGTGACCTAACTGTCGGAAAAATTCAGTTGTCATCTGACTGGCTGCCCTGTATGTCAATCAAGTGATGGGCTGGATGATAGGCTGACGTCTATTTTTTTTTATGTCATGCGATCTACCAATACGACCTTTCAAACCAAAACCATTCATTCTTTCACTCACAAGACTCGGACAGACATGCGACACTTCACTGTTTCATTCACAAGACACCAAGACATAAAACCATTCACTCATTATTCAGGGACATGCAATCCTTCACCCTCTCATTCACACATCCAGGCAGCTAAGGTTCTCTAATGGTATGTGGGAGGAACCAGAGAACCCGGAGAAACCCTGTGCAGACGTGGGGAGAACACAGAGATCTTCTGGCTGTGAGGCAGAAGCGCTAACTGCTGCACCACTGTATTTTTTTTATGCTTTTTAGTAAGACCTTTTGACATATTTGTGTCTGGGTGCATCAACACTGGGCTAAAATGCAATATTTATCTGAGAAATATTGCCAGCAGACATGTTCGATGTACAATTCAATCGTTTTGGAGTATTTCACAAACACCATGATATCAGGTTGAATGATTGTAGTGGCGCCCAGACACTGCATGGATATTTATCAGGAATTTAGGGCCCAAATCAATTTGAAATCCAGGCCGTGCCCTTTTACACAGAGTCACCATCGTGTTCGTCGTCACGCTCCGTCGCCCCAGCGGAGTGATCCTGCAAATCAATCTGGTCGTAATTGAAACGTCTTTATTACGGAAACCTGCCCAGATCACTGCCGAAGACGAATACATCACACTTTTGAAATAAGAAACAGATTTATACCCAAAACACGATCATAGGTTTCATGCTTTAGAAGCCAGAAGTATTTCCTCCAGAAAGGCGGTTACATTCTTGGACATAAGAGCTTTGGACTTGAAACAGACAGACTTTCCACCCAAAACACACAGAATTCGTCCCCAAACCAGGCCAGGATTCGCGAAATGCCGAGAATAAATCACCACGTTCCAAGATTCTGTACATATGACAGGCCCGGGGGGTGGAATCCGACAGTCTGACTCATTTACAGCTCACAGTTCGGTTGTTTGTGTCTCACCTAGTCAGTCTTTGTCTTGGTTTTTGGTACAAATACATCACCAGGATACGAACCGCGGGCTGACGATGGAGGTCATGTGTCTTCCCACACGGTTGTATTTGTCCATCCTTAGATTCCTGAGTAAAGCTCAGGTAAGAGCTCAGCGTAAAAAAAATAACACACACGCACACACCAGAATTTTCCTCTCCTCTTGACTTGGTCTGAGATGACTGTCAGAAAGTGTCAAAGTGTCAACCAAGCTCTTCCTCTCCCGCTCATCTCAAGAATCTGCAGCCTTTCTCGGAGCCAGTAAGAGTCGTTTCCCCCCCGGGTCCGTTTTCAGCCGGTGACATTCGAAGCTGTAGGTGTCTCTGTGGTCCTCACCGACTTTCCCAGGAGGCATCACTGCAGACGTGGCCAGTACTGCGACATGTCCGTTTCACTCCCCGGAACTTGGACTGGGACTGAGATGCCGGGGGAGATCAGTCCTGGTGGAAATGGAGACAAAGGCGTCAGACACGGAGACACCGGCTTCCCTCCAAAGCATCAACAGAAGCCCCTAAGTTGCCGCTAGGTGAGCATGGTCCAGATGGTCCAGCCAGGGGATGCGTGTCCTACCTGTCGACGTCGCCGCCGAGGAGGTCAGTGATTGGCCGTTGATGTGCGGTTGCATGTGCGGGGGCGTGTATGTCTCGTAACCCCTTCCAGTTACTGCTGAGCTGGTGGGCAGCATGCAGGAGTAGGACGTCTGGCTGGAGGCCTTGAAAGGGATTGGTGGAAAAATTTATACAGACAACTATAGACATATAGACATACAGTATGTATGGGTTTATTGTGACCTCTCATTCTGTCTTGCAGGACTTACTTGCATGGGGAGGCTCGCCGCCATGCTGAAGCTAGGCATGGCCGGTAGGCTGTAGCTGTTGGACAGAGCAGAATCGGACCTTCCCAGCATAGACCCCGACGAGAAGGACACTGAAGAGACCAGGATTCGGTGCACAAAAAAAAAGGAGTAAGATTATCACCAGATGGTAGTCTTCAGTTTTCAATTTGCAATTTTCGGCGCTTTCAATTATGAGTTATGAATTTAAAAAAATATATATTCACACTTGCCCTCGTATGACACCAGCAATGGTAGTCATTAACACTCGTCCTCACGTGAGCAGTAATGAAGGTCATTCACACTACCACTGACAGTCGCTCACACTTCACCGCAGGTGATGAAAAATGCCGGTCATTCACACCCAGCTCCACATGAACCGCAATGCCAGGTGTTTACATTCATTGTTGTGTCAGTGCTGTGTGCAAGAATGCCGACGGCGGTGGTCATTCCGGGTGGACTCGATTCCATTTCAGCGGTAAATTATACGTGCCTTCAGGAGATCCCAGTAAACAGCCATTTACACTTAGTCTCAATCTCGAAGTATCTCTCGCCTATGCCGGGCTTGCACCCAATGGCTTTCACAGTCGAAGACTTAAAACTGAATGTCGGAAGGAAATCTCAGTTCTAGTGGAGTCTCACTGGGCTCGCAGCGCGGTGGTAATCTGATCATTTCTTTCATTCTCTTGGTCTTACAATATCAAACGTGTTCGATTTTACCGCAACTCTTTCAGTCGGTGGCGTGACACCATCGACAACCAATGGATGATCTCCAACAAAACCAGAAAAAGGAAACCTGGTAGACAAACAATCCCCAGAGCGGGATCGTTGGCAGAGGCGGTATTTGTTGGCGGTATGGATGAAAGGGAACGGAGAAGAACGTCCCAATCAGTTTGGAGCGTCCAGAGAGAGGAGCAGATGGTGGAGCCATAAGCAGAACAGTCTGGTTTGGACCATGTCAACTCTCAAACATATCACCACCGATTGGAGAATGAAAACCGAAAGACTGAAATCGCAGAGGCTCTGCAGATGCAAGCTGAAAACATTGC
The DNA here is from genome assembly GCA_901007705.1 of Fistularia tabacaria. Taxonomy (NCBI): domain Eukaryota; kingdom Metazoa; phylum Chordata; class Actinopteri; order Syngnathiformes; family Fistulariidae; genus Fistularia; species Fistularia tabacaria. Next base: position 82,003 of record CAAKHD010013205.1, on the reverse strand, counting down.
ATGGGGGGAAAAATAGCTGAGAGAATCGAGTTGTATTCTTGTAAAAAGTGAGTCTATAAGATTCATGGCCTTTGTAAATTCGCAGTCGGACTAGGCTGAGACTTAAAACTCTAAAAACTAGCCTTCAGGTGTGAGTAGGTGCGAGATGATGTGTGTTTAGATGTATGGTTGGAATTAACCTCGGATCACCAGCAGTGATGGTCATTCAGACCCGGCCTACTGACATCCCGGCGAGTCAGACAATGATTATTCGCCCGAACCATGACAGACATGCATACAGACAAATTGTATGTGAACAACAATAAAGATCACACCCGGACCGTGTGAGTCCTGCCACGATGACTTGTTTTAAATTGTGTTTGAATCGTGTATCCCATTGGCTCTTCTGCTTGGTTATGATGTGACAGCTGAGATGTAACGTTAACGTCGTACCTGGTGTGGTGGTCTGTGGCAGTGGCTGGTAAACACTGGCGTTGAAGCTGCTGCTGATTGGAATGTGGCTGGAGGAGGTGGACACCTGACGCCGTTGATTCCTCAGCTTCTCCTCCCTTCTCCACTTGGCTCTCCTGTTGGAAAACCAAACCTATACGCCACCATCTCTGTTAGTATGTTTAGCATTGTCGACATGACCACTTTATTGGGGGTATCTTCACGGTAACCGATCACCTGTATCCGTGCCTCCGGCAGGTCTATTTTGTTGGCAAGGCGTTCTCGTGCAAACACATCTGGATAGTGAGTCCTTTCAAATTCTACGGCACAATGGATCACACTATCAGAAGCTGATAGTAGCACTTCACGCGCAGTGGAAAACATGCTGTGAGTCAATAGTCACCTTTCTCCAGAGCCTCAATCTGGTCCTGTGTGAACGACGTCCGGTTTCTCTGCAGCTTCCTTTTCAGCTGAAGCCTCATCTGGGTTTCCTCCGAGTCCTCACCATTGGAGCTGAGTGAAAGGGTGTTCTCGCCGCCCTCCGCCTGGGGGCAGTCTGCACGGGGCGCAAACCGCTACATCAGTGATTTGCGCACACATAAGTCATTGTCACTCATTTACTAGCTAGAACTGTTGATCCGATCACCCCGGATAAATAGTGAACGGCTTCTGTACGTTTCTATCATCACATGTTGATCTAAAATCAATGGTATTCTGCTTTATTTGCATTCGAAGCGGTGAGAGCATAGCTTGGCGACACGTAAACAGACGGAGCCTGACTGGGCTCCCTGTGGAAGCCATGTTATTTGTGGTGCTAGCCTAATTATTCATTATCCCCAGCAGACAGACACCGCAGAGCAGAATGAAGCCATTGCTCAGTGTCACACTCAGTCAGGCAGAAAGAAACACAAATGAGACCAGACACCGCCTCCGCTCGCCTACCACACACACACATGCACACACACATGCACACATGCACACAACAGAACAGAAGCAACTCTGTGCCACCAAACAATTATATCTAAGTTTCTTTCGCAAGGTGTACTGCTGTGCTGTTTGCACTTAAATATCTTCAATGACGTATTATTTGAATGCTTCATGACCATGAACGCAACAGCTTCATGACGATTCAACCTCTTCCTCTTGTGTGTTTTTGGATTCCTGAGTGCTTGAATTTTGTACCTGGATGATATTAAATCCGTAATGTTGCTGTCAACCATATTTTGTGTGACCTCAACAGGTCATACCAGCCAGTAGTACAGCAGTACACTTGTGCATATTGGTTGTAGTTATACTGAGCGTTCCTTCATAACAGTGTGAAAAGGTCGTATCGGATATGGTGTGCGTCGTTGTCAAACTGTACATTCATGTTATCCATCAGATCCCTTCAGGGTGCCATGGTGTTTTGTATTTGTTTAAGTGGAGTGTCAACGGGTGCCGTTCTTTTAGCGCTAGTAGTAGAAGTCACTGTCATACTTGTGGTACTACGAGCTGGTATTTCTAAAAACTAGGAATCCATACGAGTGCTGTGCATGTATGACGAGGTGTGTCACCTGTGGTAGTGAGGGTGGTCCCAGAGTACCACCCCGACCGGCCCCCCCATGCTGCTTGTCCATTGAGCATCTTCAGTTTGTCAAACATGCCTTCAGATGCCACGGAGTTCAGCTGCTGCTTGTCACTGGCCAGATTCCTCAAGACGCGGTTTATCGATGACACCTGAAGGGGAAAAAAACAGCACGCACACTTAAACTACAGCACAACCTGGTGCCATTAAGTCTCTCACCAGTTCCATGAAAATGAACACTTGCACTTTAAATCAAGCAATTAGTTGAGGGTGAAAGCAGCCCTTTTCATCTCATCTTCTATTGCACAAAGTTTCATATTTTTATCTACTAAAAGCTGCTTGTGTTATTTAACATTACTTTATGTGAAACTGTTGTGCTATTCTTTGCTGAATATTCGCTAATATGTTTTGCAATGCTATGCTACGCTGTACTGTGCTGTGTTGCCCTATGCAATGTCATGCTTTGCCACATTATGCTGTGTATCCAGTGCTAGGCGATAATATGCGTTGCTGTGTTATGTGTTGCCCTATGCTATGTAATGCTATGCCATGTTATGCTATGCTATCTGATCAGGCATGTTACAGAGGTCTCTATTAGTTAAAAGTCGATTAAGTGTCTGTTTTGACTCCTTCACGACCTAAAGTGCCAGCTGCATCGCCTGGGTTCCATCCCATCGACGTTGTAGGGTTAATAATGTAGACACCGAGTGTATAAAGAGTTAACATCCACTTGATCTTTCTCTTTACTTCCATTTGCAACTTAAGGTCCCAGCAGGAAACCCTAATTTTTCACTTGTAGAAACAAAGTCTCACACTGGGAATGTTGTCGTTGGTGCACACTCCTTCAGCCAGCAGCCGGTCGCGGATCTCCCAGGCGAAGATGGATGGACACTCCCTCTTGTACTGTGCGATCTTCCCCACCACCTCTGGCGTGGCCACCCTGGGTTTGCTCCCCCCGATTGCTCGAGGACGAATGGAGCCCGTCTCGTAATATCGCCCAAGGATCTTGCTCACGCAGCCATTAGACACCTTGACACAAACGCAAGCAAGATTATTGCAAGCTCTGAACAGACATGTCTGCTCTCAATCGTGTGTTTGGTCTGAAATAACCCAAAACTCATCATTGATGGAAAAATGAATGAAGAAATAATGATTATGTATGTTTAGAGACATAAATACCGCCATTTTGAACAAATTATATTCTTGCACATAAGAGAAGATAAGATAATAATATTTTATTGACAGGGGAAATTCTTTTCTCACAGCAGTGCAACAATAACAAAAATATAAATATCCATATAAATAAAAGAGACCATAAAAGGATGAAGACAACAACAAGGATAAAAATAGATAACAAAATTTTGAATATCACCAGAATAACAGCAGGCAGTTTCAATGAAAATGTTATTTGTCAGAATGTTGCCGGCTCACCTGCAGGATCCTGGAGATGTCACAAGGTCGAGCCCCACTGTGGGCCAGTTCCACAATCTTCTGCCTGGTGGAGTCAGGTAACGGCCGTCCGTTCACAAACACACCTCCCAGCTGGTTGACGCCACTGTGACCTTGACACACACACACGCACGCATACATGCACGCACACACACATAACAGCAAATAAAGCTTCACTTCAGTATAAAGCAGTGGATCAAACACATGCGGGGGGGTGGGAGGGGGAGGTGACAGCTGACTGTCAATCAACTTGTGATGGGTCTTGAATTTCTGTCACAAGCTTTTTTGGGGGGGCGGGAGTTTGACATGCTTCCCTCGCTGGTGATAGAAAGTGTTCTGACTCTGCAGGTTAAGTAGGGATTTACTGAATCAATCGTCTATTGTCCCTTTAATGGCTCTGCGGGGGTCAAGCATATTGCAGATTTATAAACCTCTCCATGGGACATTAATAAATCAGACGCACATACACACACACACACACACACACACACACACACACATACACACACACACACACACACACACACACACACACACAGCACAGTGGCGCAGCTGTTAATCATCACAGGCTTTCAGTCACGACTGGAGACGAGATAAACAGCCATGTGTGTTTATGTTTCTGTCATGTCATTAACAGGTAGAATTGCAAAACGCTGCAGAAAGGCTTTTCTTTAACGTGATGGGTGGTTTTACATCGTGTCCTTGCCCTGCCTCCCCCCCCCCCCCCCCCCCCCCCCCCCCCCCCCCCCCCCCCCCCAACATTTTTTTTTCTCTCACAAAAAACTTGGGGACCCCCGCGCGCTCCG
>CAAKHD010013205.1:38716-59645 GCA_901007705.1 Fistularia tabacaria | reverse complement strand
ATCACTTTGTGGCCCACTGGCTGTGCCGGCGCACAGTCTGGTAGTCATTATCGTTAGCTTGAGTGTTTTCACTCGCTAATCAAATCAGAAAGATGTACACACACACACACACACACACACACACACACACACACACACACACACAGTTTGCCATGCGCTCAAAATCAAGCGCAGTCGGAGAATTGGCTGGAGAGGATCAGGTTATGATGCTTTTGAAAAGAGGAAGTGTTGAAAGGAGGTTGCCGTGTTTGAACTTGAGAGGGGATTCGGAGTTATCACACACACAAACACACACACACACCCACGCACGCACGCACGCACACACATACATGCAGACTAACAAACTCAGAAGGTGTGAGGTGAAAAAAGTGTTTAAAATCAGTGTAATGCTGCAAGATATTTCAAACAACAGGCCTGAAGTGGCTTGAATGCTGAGTTACTAATCCTGCTTCAGAAAGTGAGTGAGAGGGTGAATGACTGTTTTTCTATTTGATGAGTGAATGAAAGGGTGAATGGATGCATGTCTCTATGACATGCGAATGAGTGAGTGAGTGGTTGTATGTTTTTATGATGTGTAAATGAGTGCAGGATTCATAGCACACAGAATGAATGAATAAATGAATGTATGAATGAATGAGAAGTCAAGAATCCTAGGGCCTCCTTTTAGGAACCGTGACCAAAGCATGAATGTTGAACCAAACGCTGGAAACCCAATAAAAACAAGTACTGTTTTCCATCTCCAGTCCAACATAACCTCAGAAGATCTTTCATGATTCTTTAACCTCTGGATTAAATCTGCAGGGAAATTTAACAAATTATCTCTGCCGTACTCGGAGTCATCGTCTGCACCTTCATCAATTTGCCCCTGTTCCGCTGTGATCATTCAATTTTTTCCAGCGAATCTTTAATATTTCTTTCTCTTTAATGCGTTGCACTTATTAAAGATCTCACATTTGCGGACCCATCTAGTGGATTTCTGTGAAGGCGCCGCCGTCTCACTCTCTCTCTCTCTCTAAAAGACCATTTCATTAACTTTGTGGATTTAATTCAAAATTGAAAATCTAATTGCGAAGTTGTTGCTATGCCTGTGTGTTTGTGTGTGTGTGTGTGTGTGTGTGTGTGTGTGTGTGTGTGTGTGTGTGTGTGTGCGTGTGTGTTGGTGTGTGTGTGTATGTGTGTGCGTGTGTCCAGCGAATAAAAAAATGCTTTTAATTACATTGTTCTTTGATCAAGGCATGTTTATTAGTGGGTGAAAGTCACATTAACCTTTCCATCGGCCCTGACATTTCCTCTCCTCCTAAATGGAGAATTAAAGACCATTGGAAAGTCATTAGCTAAATTTACTGCTTCTGTTGGCTGGTCAGCCATTAAAGAGGCTGCAGGATCATGCATCCCTTCTTCTTCTCAATCTCATGCCAAGTCACTTTTTATTGTTTAAAGGAGCAGGGGATGGAAAGAATGGCCGTTCGATTCCCGGTAAAGGCATCGCAGTAGAAATTGACCCACTGTTTGTTTGAGCAGAAAGAACGTGGGAGGTGTCAGTGTTTTTCTGCAGCGCTCTACAATTACATCATCAGGTATTTAGGGGAATTTTGTACAATTGCGTTTTTTTAAAGGTTTCTTATGTTAGCTCTTATTTAAATGCATTATTTGATCTAACTTTTAAGACATGTGAAGCCAGTTGGATGACAAAATCTTTCTGTGAATTAAATAAAATATCGGCAGCACTCTTGAGTAGAGGTGAGTGATTCTGCCTCACAGCAAGAAGGTCTCTTGTTGGATTCCTGCAGAGGCCTTTCTATGTGGAGGCTCCACGTTCTCCAAGTTCATTGGGTTCCTCCCACAGTCCAACCATATGTAGGAGGTCCATTGGAAACCGTGAAAGGTCCAGACATGTTGAGACTGAGAGGGTAAATGGTTGTATGTCTCGATATGACATGAGAATGAGAGAGCAAATTGTTTTATTTATATGTATATAGATAGATAGATAGATAGATAGATAGATAGATAGATAGATAGATAGATAGATAGATAGATAGATAGATAGATAGATAGATAGATAGATAGATAGATAGATAGATAGATAGTTGCAGTATAGAGGGGGTTGTGTCAGGATGTTCATCCGACATGAAACCAAAATGGCAAGGAAGACAGAGAGTGAAGATCTGGATAGAAGGATGATGAGGTTGGAGCTTCCAGGCTGGAGGTCCAGAGGAAGACCAGAGAGGAAATTTATGGATGGAGACACAGGAGACAGGAAGTCACTTTTGCAATTCATTGTGGTGACCCTTGAAGGAAGCAGCCAGAAAGAAAACAGGAAGAAGGAATGTATGTGTATATTATGTATGTATGTGTGTATATATTTCTTCTCTTCCTTTCAGCTTTTATCACCTTTTACAGCTTTTACCTTCAGGGGTCGCCACACCAAATCAACCTTCTCCATCTAACCCTATTCTCTATATCCTCCTCTGTCACACCAACTACCGTCATATCCTCTCTTCAGGTTCTCCCGCCTGCGTTCAGTCCAGGTATATATACTGTATATATATATATATATATATATATATATATATATATATATATACCTGGAGTGAACGCAGATGGGAGAACCTGATGAGACCTGGTGTTACCAAAGGCAGACACTGATATCTAGTGGTCGTTTGCTGGAACAATCATCTCCAGCAAAAATCCCTCACAGGAATAAAATCCTGTACCTCCTCTTTTGGCTGGTTTATGAACAAAGACGAGGAAAGAAATTGATTTCATAAACAGGAAATTGGTTTAGGTTGCATAGATTTGACTTACTTGATGATACTTTACAGATCAATATGACGTAACATTTGAAGAACAGCAGAAACAGCATTTATGTTAATCATTTTCTTTGAAAAAAGCTTGTGATTATTACATCTCATAATTACATTGTCAAGCGTTTTTACTGAATTCATGCTTTTCCTCTCTATGCAAATAGACAAGATGGGCAAATCAGAGGACGAATGCAGCCTCATTGGGGCAGAGGCCGGTGTCCTCCTGAGCCGGTCCCAAGCCCTGATAAATTCTCCAGGAAGGGCATCCAGTGTTAACAACCACCACCATAGGTGATGATTACCAACAGGGTGCCGATGGAAATTGGGCTACTGTGGGTGGAAGACGGAAAGGAGGAAGTCATGTTCAGAAGCAGAGAGAGAAGAGGAAAGACAAGAGTCTGGGAATGAGAAGTGGGACTTTGAATATTGGGACAATGACAAGAAAAACCAGAGAGTTGGTTGACATGATGCAGAAAAGGAAGATGGGTATGCTGTGTGTCCAGGAGACCAGGTGGAAAGGTAGTAAGGCTAGAAGCTTAGGAGCAGGTTTTAAGTTGTACTATCATGGTACTGACAGGAAGAGAAATGGAGTAGGAGCTATCTTGTAGGAGGAGTTTGTTAGGAATGTTCTGGAGGTGGAAATAATGTCAGACAGACTGATGAGTTTAAAACTGGAAATTGAAGGTGTGATGCTCAGTGTTGTTGTTGGTTATGCCCCACAGGTAGGATGTGAGTTAGAGGAGAAGTTCTGGAATGAGCTAGATGAAGTGATGCAGACTATCCCCAGAGATGGGAGAGTGGTAATTGGTGCTGACTTCAATGGACTGTTGGTGCAGGCAATGGCGGTGATGAAAAAGTGGTGGGCAGATTTGGTGTCCAGGATAGGAACACTGAGGAACAGATGGTAGTAGACTTTGCAAAAAGGATGGAAATGGCTGTAGGGAATCCTTTTTTTCCAGGAAAGACAGGAACATGCGGTAACTTTTAAGAGTAGCAGTAGGAGCATGCAAGTAGACTACATCTTGGATAGACGAGGTAATGTGAAGTCACCTAGTGACTGCAAGGTGGTGGTAAGGAGGAGTTGAGAAAGGTTCTGGGTCGTCAGGGAGAGCTTCCAGATGACTGGACAACTCCAGCTAACGTGATCAGGAAGACAGGTAGGAGAGCACTCGGTGTGTCGTCCAGAAGGAAAGTAGATAGGGAGACTTGGTGGTGGAATGAGGAAGTGCAGGAGTGTATACAGAGAAGGGGTTAGCAAAGAAGAATAGGAACACTGAGGGGACTGAAGAGTACGGACAGCCAACGTGATCAGGGAGACAGGCAGGAGAGTACTTGGTGTGTCGTCTGGAAAGAAAGTAGATAAGGTTGGTTAATGGCCCCCGTTTTTAAGAATAAGGGAGACGTGCAGAATATCGGTGACTTTAGAGGAATAAAGTTGATGAGCCATACAAGTTATGGGAAAGGGTAGTGGAAAGTAGAATGACAGGAGAAGTCAGCATTTGTCAGCTCCAGTATGTTTTCATGCCGTGAAAGAGTACTACAGATGCAGTAATTGCTTTAAGAATGCCAATGTAGACGTACAGAGAAGGTCAGAGGGAGCTGCATTGTGTCTTTGTATGTTCAGGATATGAAGGGCACAGAGAAAGGTACTGTGGTACTGTATGAGGAAGTCTGGAGTGGCCGTGAAGTATATTTGACTGGTGCAGGACATGTATGTGAGATGTGAGACAGTGGTGAGGTGGGATTGAGATGTGACAGAGAATTCAATGGTTAGGGAAGTGGGATTACATCAGAGGCCAGTTCTGAGCCCCTTCTTGTTTGCAGTGGTGATGGACATGCTGACAGATGAGGATAGACAGGAATCTTCAATGACCATGATGTTTGCAGATGACATTTTGATCTGAAGTGACACAGGGAACAGGTGGAGGAAAACCTAGAGAGGTGGAGGTATGCTATGGAAAGGAGAGGTATGAAAGTTAGCCTCAATAAGACAAAATACATATGTGTGAATGAGCGGAACCCAAGTGGAGCTATGACCCTAAAGGGAGTGCAGATGAAGAAAGTGGGGGATTTTAAGTACTTTTGGTCAACAGTCCAGACCAACTAAGAGTGTGTAGAATAGGTGAAGAAACACGTTCAACCAGGCTGGAACGGCTTGAGAAAGATGTCAGGGGTGATCTATGATCAAAGAGGATCAGCCGAAATGAAAGGAAAGGTGTACAAGGCAGTGTTGAGACTGAGATGCGGGATGGTTTTAGAGAAAGTGACATTTAAGAAAAAACTGAAAGCAGAGCTGGAGATAACAAAGATGAAGATGTGGAGGTTCTCTCTGGGAGTCAGGAGGATGGAGAGCATCAGGAATGAGTCCAGCAGAGGGACAGCACATGTTAGATGTTCTGGAGATAAAGTATGACTGAGTTGGTTTGGACATGGACAGAGGAGAGATGGTGAAGATCTGGGTAGACGGATGCTGAGGTTGGAGCTTCCAAGCAGGAGGTATGGATGAAGACCAGAGAGGATGTTTATGGATGGAGGGACAGAGGTTTGTTGGTGTAGGAGCAGAGGGTTAGATGGAGGCAGGTGATTGACTCAAAGGTGAAGAACGAGATACAGCGTGAAGCCTGACTCAGATGTTTTGCTCATATACATAAGAAGGGATAATGAATATATTGCTATTAGGATGCTAAGGTTGGAACTGTCAGGCAGGAGGTATAGACGAAGACCAAACAGAAGATTTATGTTTTGAGTGAAAGAGGACGTGAAGTTGGTTGGTGTGAGTTGATTCACTGTGCCGACCCCTTGAGGGAGCAGCCCAAAGGGAAAGCAGAAGAAGGAAGGTAAGAGGAAGATAATAACGGTTTGAATGACAGTAATAAACCATTTATTTTCTGACGTTGCATTTCGAGACATGCATTCGTACAGATTAATAAAGATTGATGTTTAAGTGGCTGCTGCAGTGATAGGCTTTGAATGACATCCTTGTTGATTTAAATTGGCACCATCTCCTGGAGTTCTTGCATGTGTGTGTGGGTAGGAGGGGTGACTCTGTGGGACACATTGCCCTCTGGTGGTGAGAATGGGTGAATTCGTGCAACTGTCATGGAGGCAGAATAAGGGAAGTCAACCAGGCGCAGGTCTTTTTCTTTACTTTCAAATGGAAGATACGCCACCTTCAGGAGGAGAGAGATACCTCTCTTCAATAATCTGTTTTATTTCCAACGTGCCAATGTCAACCTGCCAGGTGAAGCAGGTGCAGTGTAGGACTTTGACCAAGCTTCATTTTCTTTCCGCTGAATTTTCTCCTTCTCTTTCTCTGTGATAAAGCTGATGCGTATAAACGCACGTACACACACATACACGGGTTTTAAAGGGGCAAGAGTTCAGAAGCTATAAAGAGATCCCTACTTGCTGCTTTCTCATTTCCCATGAAGTCATTGCATCATGAACATCGTCGAAAGGTAAAGTTACCTGTACTTTTCTACTTTTTTGTAATTGAAGACCTGGGTAGAAGGTTTCTGAGGATAGAGGTCTAGAAGGAGACCAGAGGAGGTCTACAGCTGAAGGGAAGGAGGGCATAAATTTTGCTGGTGTGAGAGAAGAAGGTTGGATGGAGGCAGGCGATCAGTTGTGGTGATGCCTGAAGGGAAAACCCCAAGGAAAAGAATGAAGTTTGGACAAAACAAAAGAAAAACAAAATCCCATAGAAAACCTTCTGTTTCACCGAATAGCTTCAACGTCAGCAAGTGAGCTTGAAAAGTTATATTCTATTTCAATCTTGATCATTCTTCCACACAGAAATGAAGTTTTCATCACAGAAACTGATTTATTATTATTTTAACCACACTGCACTTTTTCTATCATCAAATGGCTTGGCGTTATTTTAAATTTAAAGGTACGATTCTGCGGTTTGTACCGCTTCCGGGACAACGACATCAAGCGGACGTAGAAATCTGTTTGACGATTATTTCCGTACTTTGATCCTGATAAGGAACTTCCAAACAGGGTCAAAGGGAGGCCTTTCTGACAAGAACTGTGGAACAGTCAGCAGGGCTTTGGACAGAATTATGTGCAAGGTAAGGGGGGTACTCAAAGTTTAATAGAGAGAGGGAAATACTCCGCTTTGTCAAACAATAGATATTGTCTTCAACAAGATCAGATGAAAACTTTACAGCGATACATGGATATGGAGCAATAGCTGTTCAGGATCGGAACCGCGTCATGTTGCATTTATCATTATTATTATATTATGAGAGACTTGCTTCCTGTAAAGGTTCAGTGATGAAATAAAGGAGGGGAGGGGATCCAGAGGGATCCATGAGAAGATATATACAGATAGTGAACTGATTGGAAAGGGAAGGATGGATAAATGGACAAGGAGTTTTAACAAAGACATGATAATCAACAGTTTTAGCATCTAAGAGGTTTTGTATATCAACATCATTGTGAATGTATACAGTGTGTGTGCGCATGTGCATAAACACATATTTTTACCTATATGTATGAATGTGAGTGTATAGATAGATAGCTAGAGATACATATACAGTATAGATAAATAAATAAGAAATATATGAGTACTGTCTATGTACATATTTGCATGTATGTATATGTATGCTTACATGATTCATATTCGTGTGACAGTCTGACCGTTTGAGGTTCTTTGGTCTTCTTGTGTTTGTGTGAAGGAGCAGATTCTGCTATGAACAAGTGTGGGGACCAACAGGAGGAGGAGATGGAGGTCCCTCCCTCTGACAATCTCCGGTGTGGGGACGTAGACAGCTTGTCTGCGAGGTGAGAGGGAGACTCTGGAACTGACAGCCATCCTTCTTCAGTCTCTTTGCTGTCAATGGTCAGGCTTACACACCTGTGTGTGTTTCGTTGAAGTTCCTCGAGGCGTGTCGGATCAGACTCTCCCAGAGCTGGACTCAGCTGTCTGTCCTTGAAAAGTGACTTCTCCATGGAGAGGCCTATCGAATTTAAAGATGGACAGTATGTCGATCAGAGGCAATCTTGAAAATCCAAAGTTGTGCATCTTCCACTTTGCATCTGACGCTGTTGTTTCTCCATCAGGATTGACCAGCAGGGACCAGGCGGCCTTGAATCCAGGACGGATCTGTCCAATTCTGCCTCTGCTTCCTTCAAACTCGGACAAAAATCATCTTATCAGAGGTTAGAATGCAGAACACGGTTAAGACAAAGATGAAACCACGATATCCTTAGATACTTTGTTAGATTGACATGTGAATGAGAGAGTGAATGACGGTATGTCTCTACATTTACATCAACTCCCGGGTGAATTCCAGCAGCATTTATGTTAGCCATAATCTTGAACGAAAAACATAATAATTATTACATTTTGAATTACATTCTTGTCAAAATCTTCCTGCCGTGGCATGTGGACTTGAATTTCGTCACTTGAAGACGTTTCACCCCTTAATCAGTTGAACCCAAGAAGCCTCTCTGATGAGGGGTGAAACATCTTCAATTGAAGAAATTCAAGTCCAGGTGCGACGACAGGAAGATTTTGACAAGAATCTAACCCTATTGTCTGTATCCTCATCTCTCACACCAACGACCTTCATGTCCTTTTTCACTCCGTCCACAAATCTTCTCGTTGGTCTTCCTCTAGACCTCCTGCCTCGCACTTCCAACTCCAGCATCCTCTAACCAATATATGTCTAAACCCCTTCCTTGAGCTGCCACCTTATCCTGGTGGCCGGGCCTGCACCCATGGGGCTCGGCTGGGCACAGCCCGAAGGGATGACATGGAACCCTCTTCCCCTGGGCTAATTACCCACAGGAGGGGCCAAGGTGGTCGGGTGCACTGTGAGCCAGGCGGTGGCCAGAGCAGGGGGACATTGGCGGTCCAACCCTCAGCTGCAGAAGCTGGCTCTTGGTACAAGGAATGTCACCCCTCTGGCGGGGAAGGAGCCCGAGCTGGTGCGCAAAGCTGAAAGATTTGAGTAGATTTAGTGGGACGCACCTCGACGCACAACATGGGGTCTGGAATCAGGCCTCTTGAGAGGGGCTCGACTCTTTCTTTCCCCTGGAGTTGCCCATTGTGAGAGTCGCCGGGCAGGTGTGGGCATATTGATTGCACCCCAACTCAGTGCCTGTACGTTGGGGTTCAACCTGGTGGAGGAGAGGGTAGCCTCCCTCTGCCTTCAGGTGGGGGGACGTGGTCTGACTGTTGTTTGTGGCTATGCACCCAACAGCACTTCAGAATACCCAATCTTCTTGGGGTCCCTAGAGGGGCTGCGAGAGAGCGCTCCCACTGGGAACTCTCTTGTTCGACTGGGAGACTTCAACACTCACGTAGGTACAGTAGGTGACAGTACGACTTGGAAGGGCATGACTCAGAGGAATGGCCCCCCGATCTGAAACCGAGTCGCGTTTTGTTATTGGACTTCTGTGCTCATTCCGGATTGTCCATAACAAACACCATGTTTAGTCATAAAGGTGTCCATATGAGCACTTGGTACCAATGCACCTTAGGCCGTAGTTCTTTGATCAACCTTATGGTCGTGTAGTCGGACTTGAGGCCGCATGTCCTAGACACTCAGGTGAAGAGAGGGACGGAACTGTCACCTGATCACCACCTGGTGGTGAGCTGGCTCCGATGGTGGGGGAGAATGCCGGTCAGACCTGGCAAACCCAAACTGAACGTGGGGGTTTGCTGGGAAGGAGTTTCAACTCCGACCTCCAGCAGAGCTACAACCATGTCCCAAGGGAAGTGGGGGACATTGAGTCCAAAAGGGCCATGTTCCATGCTTCCATTGTTGAGATGGGAGACCAGAGCTGTGGCCAGAAGGCGGTGCACCTGTTGGGGCGGCAACCCCTGAACCCGCTGGTGGACCCCAGTGGTGAGGGATGCCGTCAAACTGAAGAAGTCCTATCAGGCCTTTCTGGCCTGTGGGGCTCCGGAGGCAGCTGACAGGTATTGGCAGGCCAAGTGGCATGCGGCTTCAGTGGTCGCCGAGGCAAAAACTTGGGCGTGGGTGAAGTTCAGGGAGACCATGGTGAACGACATCCGGTGGGTTTTGAGAAGATTGTGGTGCACCATCCAGCGTGTCAGGAGGGGGTAGCAGTGCTCCGTCAACACTGTGTACAGTGGGAGCGGGGCGCTGCTGACCTCAACTTGAGATGTTGTAGATCGGTGGCAGGAATACTTCTCAGACCTCTATAATCCCGTCGAAATGAAAGCAGAGCCGGGGACTCTGGAGAGGACCCGTCTATTACATTTTCTTCTCTATAATCAGTCGCCAGAACCTGTTGGTCTTACACTGGATTCCCTTCGTGCCGTGACCCTCTCCATTCATTGGAACCAGCTCAGAAAGACACTGGCTTAGGACCCCGTGAGGCTGAATTGGTAGAAATAAAGAATGAATTAATTTTTTATGTTGAAGGCAAAAAAAGGTAACCTTTTTTTGTTTTCATGTTGTTTAATGCCAAGTTGTGGTGGACACTGAGGGACTCCAAGGCTCCGTCATCATTTCCTTGCCGAGCACCACAATGTGTCATTCGCCATTCTTCTTTTCAGTGTTGATGAGCTGAGCCCAGATGTTCTCCTGGATCAAAATGATCAGCTCCATGAGAATTCCTCCATATTTACGGTATGTCAAGATAGCAGCACAAGAAAAATGACCAAGTACATCGAGATGAATTTCCTACAGCCGATTCTCATTCACTCATTAAATGTCTTATCTCTCAAAGTTGCTCAAGGAGGATGTTCTCAGCTTTGTGAAGAATGAGCTAGTGAGACTCCAGAGGGCTATCAATCCTGACTATCGAGAATGCCAGGGTGAAACAGAGGAAGAGGACGCACTAATCGGGGAGGAGGATGTCGAGCGTAGGAGGAGCAGCAGAGATGCCTTCCTGAAGATCACACTGAACTTCCTGAGGAAAAGGAATCAGCATGAGGTTGCTGAGCGTCTGCTGAACAGTAAGGAGAATTTTGAGAAAAGAGGAGAAGGAGGTTACATTTCTATGATATCTGCTCCAGATCCGTGACAGTCTTCCTCACCAGTTCTGAAACATGCACTCGTTCTTTGTTGATTTAGGCACATGTAGCGAGACATCCCAAGATAAACTGAAAGGTATCCTGCAGAAAAAATACCAAAGTGTATTTGAGGGGCTCAAGAGAGCAGGAGACCAGGTGCCCCTGCAACAGATCTACACCGAGCTCTCAATCACAGAGGGAGGGGCTTCACAGATCAACGACGAACACGAAATTAGACAGATCGAATCAGCGTCCCGTAGAAGAGAGGGTCAACGGACGACCTTCAGCCGATGCGACATCTTCAGAACTGGAAAAGATTATCCGGTCCGAACGATGCTGACCATAGGGGTGGCTGGGATCGGGAAAACCGTCCTAACACAGAAGTTCACTTTGGACTGGGCCGAAGGTAGATCCAACCAGGACATCAAGTTCATGTTCCTGTTCACCTTCAGAGAGCTCAATCTGCTCCGGGACAAACAGTACAGCTTGGAGGAACTTATTCATCACTTCTTCATTGAACCCAGAGATCGCATGTTTGAAGGTTTCAAGGTTGCGTTTATCTTTGATGGTCTGGACGAGTGTCGGCTTCCTCTGGACTTTCAAAACAACAAGGTCCTCACTGACGTCTCAGAGTCCACCTCCATGGACGTGCTGCTTACAAACCTTATCAGTGGGAAACTGCTACCAACTGCTCACATCTGGATAACCACACGGCCAGCAGCAGCCGGTCGGATCCCCCCTGAGTGCATCGGCATGGTAACGCAGGTCACAGGGTTCACCGACTCACAGAAGAGGGAGTACTTCTTGAGGAGATTCGGACATACGAAGACGGCTCAAAAGATCATCTCCCACGTCAAGACGACACAAAGCCTCTACATCATGTGCCACATCCCGGTGTTTTGCTGGATTACTGCTACAGTTCTGGAGAACATGTGGAACACCACCGAGGGCAAAGAGCTGCCCAAGACCCTGACTGAGATGTACATCCACTTCTTGGTGTATCAGGCCAAGGCAAGAAAAGTGAAGTATGATGGAGGACAGGCGATGGATCAACACTGGAATCCGGAGAGCAAGAGCATGATCGAGTCTCTGGGGAAACTGGCATTTCAGCAGCTGCAGTTTGGCAACCTGATCTTCTACGAATCAGACCTGACAGACTGTGACATTGACATCAGTGCAGCCTCAGTGTCCTCCGGAGTCTTCACCCAGATCTTTAAAGAGGAGAGAGGACTGTACCAGGACAAGGTGTTCTGTTTCATCCACCTGACTGTTCAGGAGTTCCTGGCTGCTCTTCATGTACATCTGACATTTGCAAGCTCTGGAGTCAATCTCCTGGCAGGAGAACAAACATCTGAAGAAAGCCCAACCCTCCTCTATCAATGTGCTGTGAACAAAGCCTTGGAGAGTCGAAATGGACACCTGGACCTGTTCCTTCGCTTCCTCCTGGGTCTTTCGTTGCAGAGCAATCAGATACTCCTACAAGGACTGGCGGCCAAGAAGGAGAACCCCTCAGACATCTATCAGAAAACAGTTGAGTTCATCAAGGAGAAGATCAGTGGGAATTTGTCCCCAGAGAAAGCCATCAACCTCTTCAGCTGTCTGCATGAACTGAATGATTGTTCCCTGTTGAAGGAGATCCAGTCATTTAGTGGAAAAAGATTAAGATCTTTCTCTGCTTCTAAACTGTCCGACAGCCAGTGGTCAGCTCTTGCCTTCATTGTCCTGTCATCAGCGAAAGATGTGGAGGTGTTTGACCTGAAGACATACTCTGCTTCTGAGAAGGTTTTGCTGAGGTTTTTACCAGTGATGAAAGCCTCAAACAAAACTTTGTAAGTTCATGAATACCGAGTCTTGTCAATTTTGGTTTTACTGTCATATGTGAAGAATGCAACAAGTCCAACGTCACTGCTGCTTCTTTCACAGGCTGAGTGGCTGCAACCTTTCAGAGAGAAGCTGTGAAGCCGTGCGCTCAGTTCTCTGCTCTCAATCTTGTGCTCTGAGGGAGCTGGACCTGAGCAACAACAACCTGCAGGATGCAGGTGTGAAGCTGCTGTCGCTAGCACTGGAGAGCCCATGCTGTCGCCTGGAGAGTCTTAAGTCAGAACACAACTGTTTGTCCATAATCTAAATCTTTAAATATTGTGATGGAGTTTTCCACTCAAGTAACTCCAATTTGCTCATTTCAGTCTGTCAGGGTGCCTCGTCACGGGGAAAGGCTGTGCCTCTCTGGCCTCAGCTCTGGGCTCCAACTGCCACCTGAGAGAACTGGACCTGAGCTACAACCATCCAGGAGACTCGGGGGTGGAGTTGCTGTCTTCTAGACTAAAGCATCCGTGCTGTGGGCTGAAAATTCTTAAGTATGGATCATGAGCAAGATCTCAAGCGCTTCAACTGCAGAGATTAAGCTTGCATAAAGAACAGAACTACCACTTTTTGCGGGTCATGTATCAGGAATCAGCTGAATGTCACGTGGCTAATCTGACTGTGTTTCTTCCCAGGATGGACCATTGCGGAGAGCATTGGCTATCACCTGGTCTGAGGAAGTGTAAGTGCAGATTTCCCTGGATTCATGATTGTAATGCAAAATTGACGTTCACAGTTGTGGTATGCTTTGCTGAGAATGTGTCTTTGTCGAACGCTGAGGGGATTGAATATATATTGGATTACATCTCTGCTGTGTTTTGGCTTGTCCCGTCCTTCAGATGCCTGTAAACTCAAACTGGATGTAAACACAGTCAACAGACGGCTGCAAGTTTGTGACAAGTATGGGACAGTGACGCACGTAGAGGAGGATCTACCGCTCCCTGATCACTCTGACAGATTCGACTGCGTGCCTCAGCTGATGTGCATTAACAGCTTGACGGGCCGCAGTTACTGGGAGGTGGAGACGGAACAGAAGGTTTCGATCGCCGTGACTTACCGAGGAATCAAAACGAAAGGAAAAGATTCTGAGTTTGGATACAACGATCAGTCCTGGAGGCTGTTCTGCTCTGATCGTGACGGATATTACGTAAGCCACGACGGCAAATCTAAAAGCATCGACTGCCCGGTTGTCTCTAAGAGAGTCGGGGTGTACGTTGACATGGATGTGGGGATTCTGTCCTTCTACACCATTTCCTCTGACAAAATGATCCACCTTTACACCTACAGCACCAAATTTACCCAACCTCTCTATCCTGGGTTCACAATCTATTCTGGGTCATCGATTTCTCTCTGTGGTCTGGAGTAGCAATGGGAAGGACAGAGCATAATGCTATGATCACCTGAATGCCAAAACATATTTTTTGTCAATGGAAGAAACGGGGGAGGGAAGTTGATGTGTGGAGCGATATTCAATTGTAAAGTAAGTTGCAACTGGATCAGATCTGGATAATACTTATGTTGGTGTTCCCAGTGTAAAGCTGCTTCACTTATATAATGTGATGTGTGAAAAATTTCTGAAGAGCTAAAGTGTGTGTGTGCGTGCGTGCATGCGTGTGCGTGCGTGCGCGCTTAATGTTTAACTTGATTGGATGACCTATGAAAAGAAAGGTGAGACCTTTCCAGAGGAAGACCTGAGAGTCCGGTTTGGATGTAGTGAAAGAGGACATGAAGTTGGAGATGATACGGAGAATGGGGTCAGATGGAGGAAGTTGATTCGCTGTGGCGAGCCCTGTATATATATATATGTATATATATATACATATATATATATACTAAGCATAATATATTTGTCAGCATACCTTATTTTTGTTTTTTTTCTCTCTATGCTCTTATAGTTAGCAGCAGTAAGTGGGGTATTATGATGAGCAGCAGGAAATGGGGTATTATGGTGCCAGACCACTGTGATTATTGAAGCTGTCCTGATTATAAGGATTCAGCTATCTGCACTTTAGGAAGCTAAAAAAACAAAATATGAGGATCATGGGTATCTTAGATTGGAGCGCTGATTACTTCCTGCATGAGGTAAATATTTGTGCTTGTTTTTCGTTGTGAAACCTTTCATTACTTCTGATCTCTGGCTTGTGATGCATGAGGTATAATATGAAACCATCTTTCGAGAACACAAACAAACCTTGTTAGCAGGAGTCTAACGGGAAGTGCTCCGGGCACTCCCACCTCACCCTGTTGTCAGATTTCACGATGAGACTCGGTCCATACCCGAAGTAATCTTGCTCTGTAACTGCAACCATTGAATAAAAGCAAGAGAACAACTGGTTTGTTCAAAAATTTGTTTTTCCACATCATGAAAGTCATAGAAAATCTGTGATAGTTGCCTAAATCAAATTGCAAAATATGATTACGTGATTACGCAAGCGGTTGTTTGTGATACTGGAGGACCATCATCCCCCCGAAAAAGTGCAAATAAGATTTTCTGATTACCAAGACAGAGTGATTACCAGAGTTGGGAGGGGTGGCGTGGCGTGGCGCGGCGCAGGAGGTAGAGCGATCATCTTTGGAACCAGACCTTCCTGGTTCGATTCCCAGCTCCTCCTCCTGAAGTGTTCTTGAGCAAGACACTGAACCCCTGACTGGAGGAACTTTTACGTTACGAATTTGGGGGGGGCTTGGGGGTGTGGTTACAGCAGGTACATATACTGATGTTCCCCAATGTCCGAGAGATGAATTGTAACGTAGGTGTGTCTACCTATTAAAGTTCGAACTCCTTCACAAGTCCGCTGTCATATTTCCTCGTCGACACGCCAAATTGGTGACCCCGACGTGATCGCGACTGATATTGAGGAAATATGTGATTCCACCTCGGCCATGTCGCCCCATCTCGCACAGCTGGCCCTGCCCATCACAGCCGTACGACTGCCAGAGTCCTGGCAGAGAGACCCGGCTGCATGGTGTCAGCACACGGAGAATCCTATCGGAGGAGACAGGTACTTTTCGGTCGTCGCAGCGCTGGACCAGCAGGCCACCAGGCGGTCCATTAAGCTATTGCGCAACCCCCCCTGCCCCCCGCCGCAGGAACTTGCTGCTCTGGTGATGCAGTCTGTCCGCCACGTAGCGAGCGGACAGGCTACTTTCTCTGCCAGCTTTAGGCAACGGGTCGGCCAGAGACCTTATGGAGAACATGTGTCGCAACCGGGATGTGACGATGGTGGATTCCTTTTAAATGTGTTTTCCTGGCTGGCGACTTCCGGCCCCCATAAGATGGGCCGTTCCGCATTCTGGAGGTTCCTCACTGTGGTTGACCCCCTTCCAGTACTCCAGCAGCACCTACACAAGGTCAGTGTCCGGCGCCCCCTGAGGTCCAGATGGAGGGACGCCGCAGCAGTTACGTAAGATTGCTCAGGCCTTTCGTGAAGGACTACTTGTTGCCCGTGGTCCCTTCTGGGTGTTCGGGGGGGGGCTGTGTGGCGGACACTCAAGGGTGTGGCCTCTCACCCAGGGACTGACGGCTTGGGGGGGATGGTTACAGAGGGTACATTTACTGACATTCCCGAATGTTCAAGAGATGAATTATATTGTTGGTGGGTTTACCTATTAAAGTTCGAACTTCTCCACAACTCCGCCGTCATATTTCCTCGTCGAGACGCCACAACATTATTATTTAAAATAAGAAGCACTCAGCAACTTTGCAAAAATTATTATTATAATTATATATACTCATGGAGAACTAGAAGCCTGGGAGCACAATGCACATCAAGGCATGCATGACTTCACTATGTCCAAGCCCGAGACCAATGAGTTCACATTGACTCGCCCTTGTCAGAAAACGGGCTGCTGCATTCTGAGCAGTTTGCAGGCCCCGGTCCCTCTTCTTATGCTGGGCTCCCACCAAACGATTTTCACAGTCACAGACTTAAAAGTGAAAGTCAGAAGGAAATCTGAAGAGTCTTACTGGAGTCGCAGCGCGCTCCCGACATCACGGTCGTCACCTGTATGGTGGTAATCTTACAGTCTTAAAGCGGTCATACATCAGTGTTTTCCTAGTCTTGCTCTTAAGACAATGTCAATCGTGTTTGATTTTATTGCAAGTCTTTCAGTCTTTAGGGTGACGTAACACAATCAACAAACAATAGGTGAGCTCCAACAAAACCAGAAAAGGAAATCTGGCAGAAAAACAATACCCAGTGCGGTGGTGGCGGCAGAGACGGTATTTGTTGGCGGTATGGATGAACGGGAACGTCGAAGGAATTCCTGATCAGTGTGGACTGCCCAGAAAGTGGAGCGGGTGATGGAGTCGTGGGCAGAACAGCCCGCTTGGATGATGTCAACTCGCCAACATATCACCACTAAGTGGAGAAGGAAAAGCAGTAGGCTAAAATGGCAGAGGCTCTGCAGATACCTGCTGAAAACATTGCATGGTGGGAAAAAAAATGCTGAAAGAATGTAGTTGTAATTTTCCATGAATCTTTTCAAAGTCTTGATATATAAGATCCACAGTCATTGTAAAATCTCATTTTCACCCTAGTCTGAGACCTAAAACTCTAAAAACTAGTCTTTGGATGTGAGCTGCTATGAGATGATAGTTTCAAACGAGTCCTTTCCAAATCCTTTTTAAGTCTGTAGGTGTATGGGTGGCATTTGTCAACCCAGATAAAAAGACATTACGATACTCCAACCATGGCGTCACAGATAAATGGAACCCAAAGATCCAAAAACCGAACACCACATTAGTGTTGGACAGTGACCAACGTTGAATGTGGCAATGAAGCCAAGGGTGAAGTGATTGAGCAAATCCTTGTGCACATCCAGAGTGCACATGCTTTTGCAGTCCAGTGTCAATGTGCTATTGTTGTGCTGCCGCCATTAATACCAGCACGGTAGTTTGATTGGCCAATAAACCCACCACCCACTTTGAAATGATTTATTTCATTGGTTCGACTATTGGGAAAAAACTGATTGTTCGTCTAATGTGATGCAAGTCACTTAATGGCAAAGCATTTAAAGTAACGCCTTCCCTCGCTCTCTTTGGTCTATATTCTACCCTTACACCGGGTACAGTCGTCTGATTAGTCAGTGAGATGTCACTCAAAATGAGATCGAGCGCGATTGGTTCACGCTTCCCTTAGAGGTCTGAGGGTTTCTACCTCTGTAACCACAGAGCAGTCAGACGGTAAGGCAGCCCAGCGGCCGCACGCCGGAAGGAATTCTTCCACATAGAAATGAAGTTTTCATCACAGAAACTGATGTTGCGCGTCCTGTGGATTTAACTTCACCCCCAGCGACATTACAAAAGTGAGTAAAATCATCTCCGTCCAGCTTTTTCCTGCGCGTTCACGTCAGGGAAGTGTTTGAACGCGGCGCGCCGCTGCCAACTATTGTTGTGAAGGGAAAAAACAAGCTAACATCACGGCAACTGTGTTTTCTTTTAATCAGTTGGCGAAGATTCCGGAACACGGGTGAGAATTTCACGTCAGTACGCCGGGTTTCGACGGCCGGAGGGGGGTGTCCGTGTGGCGGATACCCGCCGCGGTGGGCATTTATCCACCGGCGGATTCGAAATGGACAACTTGTGTGTCGGTATGGCGGTCAGCGACACACGGACAAGTTGGTGTCACAGCTAGCGCCCTTACACTTAAATTGTCACCGTTTTATCACCACCATTATATTTATTATTATTTTAACCACACTGCACTTACACGCAAGCATTCGAGGGTTTAATTTTTGTTTACTTTTTTTTTACACGAAAATGTTCAATTATGCTCCATGATACACAATGCAAAGTTCTTCACTTATTAGCCAAACGGCTAACCACTGCTTGCTAATTTTCGTCCAGCTCGTGGTTTATTATGTTAGTTTTGGAAAAGATTGTGAGATAAATGTTTCCCCTGTGAATCCTGAAGTTGCGCATTTTAAAGTATATAGAGATGTTACGGTTACTGGTACCCCACGTCGGATCTTCCTTGATGGTTTTTACTCATTATGTAACGGATGCTGTTTCAATTATTCATGTTCTATGTAAATGTTACTGTCGAGCCTGACACACAATGCTGTACTTTATGTGTGCCAGTATAGTACACTCAGTTTATTTATTATTATTTCAGTCTTTAAGAGGAGTATATTTATTTTTATTTCGTGGGTAATATGCAAAACAAATTAAATATTAAGCGTTTTCGAGCAAAAATAATGTATGCATTCCCTCTGCTCGCCAAATGCTCCTTTAATTCCGCTGTCCTAAATAAGCATTGTTTGTGCAACAAGTAATTTTAGTTTTTGTTCTGACATAAATTAAGGCAAATCATATCAGAAAAATGTCAATGTGCAGTTTGCGAAAATATGGAATTGGGATTTAAATCTTTATCTGTTTTGCAAAAAGAAATTTCAAAGAATTTGAGCGTAATCAGTGTGAACAGTTTCCGCCCATAGCAGTATGTCCTTTTAATAAAAAAAACTGCCTTTATCTTGAAGAGATTTATGAAAATGTGGCAAGCCAATGTACCAAATGTGGTGTCTTATTACATATGTATGATTTTCACTGAATTCTTTAGTGTACATCTATATGTACAGTGAAAGATTATGTGTTGCATCTCAGCTTATCAAATAATATGATCTCGTTTTACGTAATTGATTGATCTCGTTCTTCTCTGAAATTCCCTGCTGCAGTAATTCACAGACATGAGGATGGAAATGTTGCACATAATAGTTCTCTGACCCCTTTAAATTCATGAAGCCTTTCCCATAGATCTTACATAATAACTGGTCAAGGCATGGCCCCTAATTAGCCATTCTTTGTAACACAATTGTTTGAAAATTAGAGCAGTGGAAAAAAGCATTATGGAAGGCATCAAAGAGCGACACAACAGTTTGGGTTTTGCTCTGTCTGTTCTTGCCAGGACTCTGCAACACTATCAGTGCTGCAATATTTTTACCATGAGGCGTGATTGCTATTACTCTCAACTTGTCACTTGGCAAAGCAGAAATGTCAGCTAGCACTTAGAATTCAAGTAAGCTACCCGAAAGTAGGTGGCTGCACTACATGGAGCGGGGGTCTTACAGAGATGTTTCCACAGTGGGAGATGCGGGCAGTCCTGGAAAAAAGTCCAGGGAGTTCATGTGAAAACTGCCAGTCGACTGAACGACTTGTTAGATTGATTTTGCAGGTTTTTCCGTTCCCGGTTGGTTGTTTTTCAGGAGATTGTAGTCCAGCATCTGTTTTATGCCTTATTAACCCTCGACTCCATACAGGCCAAAAAGGTTTTGCTATAAACCTCGACGAGGATGTTAATTATCTTGCATTGAGATTGAATCATATTGAAAAAAAATAGCTGGGCCAATTTCCAAAGAATGGAGTGAGTGATGTAATACAAGCTAATTGTTTCTGATGCATCTTTATATTCTGGCCCCTCGGGCTTTAAAGATGCATCAGCACAAGAGTGTGATGACATAATTACGCTGTTAAAATGCTAGTTCGTGACGAGTTCAGTGGTCAGCCTCTTACAATGACAGTATCTGATCTAACTGTTAAAATGACTGACATACTGTCACTTCTGTTTGTTTGTTTTTTCCTTGCTTGGTCATGCTTAAAATGTGTTTTCCATAACGGAACTGTCAATAGTGATGTACAAATCACATGAAATGCGTTGTGTGAAGGCATTTATGAGTCTGAAGGTGCCCCCACAGTGAAAGTGACAAGGAACTCTTCACCTCGATTTTAAAATAGGAAATCAGCATATTTTTCAACAACAGTGGAGTCCAAAATGTCGACTATAGCTGAAAGTGTGCAGGTGAAGGTTAGGACCCTGGCAGGGGGTGTAGCTGATGAGACAGCTGCCAGGTGGGACCAAAACAGGTTTAATGAAGTGTCTTCTATACCAGATGGTGAGCTTTCACTGTACAGGCCACACTGTCACAGAGGAGGTCTCAAACTTTTCTCCAGGTTTGTGATACTGGCTCCAAAAGGATGAGTCGGATGCATCCTGGAGCAGAACAGCTCAGGATAAATATAAATCTCCAGACAGTGGAGTTCACTATTGGTCTACTGTTGAACTGCTGGTCTTGACAGTGTTGTTGTTGGTATCGGACTGGGAAGAAAAGAAAAGTTTGACCCATCTTTATTCCTGCTGGTGAAGAACCTCCTAAAGAAATTTGGTTCATGTAATTGGCAAAAATGATGAAGATAGTACTTGTGTGTGTGTGTGTGTGTGTGTGTGTGTGTGTGTGTGTGTGTGTGTGTGTGTGTGTGTGTGTGTGTGTG
>CAAKHD010013205.1:8169-38696 GCA_901007705.1 Fistularia tabacaria | reverse complement strand
GCACACCGGGGCGCAGAGACAGAGGGAGACGCTGACACACGCACACACACACTCAGCAGATGTGTGTGTGTGTGTGTGTGTGTGTGTGTGTGTGTGTGTGTGTGTGCGCGTGTGTGTGTGTGCGTGTGTGTGTGCGCGTGTTTGTGTGTGTGTGTGTGTGTGTGTGTTGCATCCAAAAAGTCCAATATTGAAAAGAATCGTAGAAAGACAGACAAATATTCACTTCCAGCTAAAGGCAATTTTTGTGTCACCAATTCCCTTGTTTTTTTTACAATAAGTGGAAATGACCCACTTAGACATATAGGAGTCTAAAATACTGTCTTTGGTGAGGCTTTGACTGCGATTTCCGGAAAGGGTTTGCTCATTAAAAGCCACATAATTGTTGACCTGAAAGATTACATCATTTTTTTTCAGTCATCTTGGCTTGGTGTTGTGCTGAAGGTTAAAGTTGTTTTTATACCAGAGTGAACTTTAGCATCGATTCTCTGACTGAATAACTCTTTACCTCGAGACACCATCAGACTTTGTCTTGTGTTCGGATATCTCATGCTGCTGGGAGTCATTTAAATGTTATTTAATCTGATTTGAAACAAAGAAAATATATTTTTATGTGTCTTTGAGAATTTACAATTCAAAGTGGGTCTGAATAATATTCTGTTCTTTATATATACACTATAACCATAAATAAATGTCTCCCTTCTGTAAGCCTATTGGGGGCTAGTTTTGATATACTTTGTGGCGTAATGAACCAAGAGACGTCCACAGACAACATGTGTTCTGTCATTTTTAGCCGAAGAAGTGTTAGAAAATAAGTACAGACCAATTTGGTGATATTGAAAGCAGGCTGTCTTTCAAGAAATCCACTACAAAACTTTTTTCCCTGCTTCGTAAGAATTTGGAAAATGGCCATATATCTAAAGAGATACTGTTCTAAAATCCATAAAGTGTCTAAATTAGATTTGACTGAAGTTTCTTGGATTTCAATAAAGCCCTCAGTTCTATCCTCAAAAATTTTGAAACATTGGTTTTGAACAGAACATCGTGCTCATTAAAAGTTATTTCACTCCAAAATGTTAATCTTGGAAAAAGAAAAAAAAAACCTGTATCTATGAATCCTTGCTCAGTAGAATGTTTTGATTGGTTTTATAGAATGGAAAAACATTGAAGTTTTCCAAGCTGCACAAGATATTTGAGCTTAATGTTTTGAGTTCATAGAGCTTTTCTGACCTTACTGACTATTACATATGTGCACATTGCATCTTAACACTGAAAGAGCGGATTGTACAGCAATAATTCTAATGGGGTCACAAAATTATTTGAAATTTCAACATTCAGTTACTATTTACAATACCTATGGGCATTCAAAACCTCAAACGTTAACAGACCTCGATAGCTGTTCAATGACACATTGTATTTGACAATGATCATTTTGTTTGACACTAAGGAGTGGAAAAACAGTTCCTCAAAAAATATGTATCTATTTCTTTTTTTCTCTTTTTTTATATGTATCTATATCTATTTCAGTGTAAAAGACGAGTATCACCATGGAAACATCAGATGCTCCATCAGCTACGGAGACCAACTTTCACATCAACACGTTGTGAATAAAAGTTAACTTGGACCATAGGTTTTATCAGCAGCTTGACAGCCACAAAGTGTATTACTGATCATTTTAACCTTTCACACACACAGACACAGTACATACTAGTTTTCTGTTCTCAGCAGAATACCACAATTGATAGACATTCTCCTCCAAAACATATGGGCTACAGCAGAAAACGACCACACCGGGTGCCCCTTCTGTCAGCTAAGAAGTGGAAAAGGAAGCTCCCATTGACACAGGCTCACCAAATTGGAAAATAGATGATTGGGAAAATGTACCAGGTTGGATGAGTATCCATGTCTGCTGCATCATTCATATGGAAGGGTCAGAATTTTACAAATGCAACATGGAAGCCAGGATCCCTCCTGCCTTTTATCAACTGCTGATGGTAGCCTAACGATATTTGGGTATTGGCACACTTTGGCCCCAGTGGTGCCCAATGAGCATCATTTAAACTGACCTTCTATACAATGTCCACTCCTTATCAACAGCAGATGTCTTCTTCCAGCAGGAAAGTGCGCCCTGCCCCAATGCTCAGATCGACTCAGAGTTGCAATTGGAACATTACAATGAGGTCATTGTACACAAATGGCCTCAATAGTCATCGGATTTTAATCCAATAGAGCACCCTTCGGATGTGATGGAACGTGAGATTTGCATCGTGGATGTGTCGAGGGTTAATCAGCAGCTATAGCACAATTTATTTTTTTTTTAGGGCAAACTGGATTCCGACTTGGCTCAAGCAGGGAGTACCTAATAAAAAGGACAAGTGGATTGACCGCTCTTTTCACTACAATTTAGATATCCAGTTGGCATTTGTTTTTATGTTCAAGTGCGTGATAATGATGACTGCATGTATCCTTTGGATACGGAGTAGGTAAAACTGCATAACGATGTCTTGTTCAATCAATATCAGGGGAAGTGTCAGTGTTTTGAAATGCCCAGTTGTGAAACTAGACTCGTCTGTTTAATATCCAGGTTTGGTGTGTCTTTAAAGAAGAAGAAAGACATTGCAGCTCGAAAATGAAATTCCAAACAAATTGCTTTTCACGGTCTTAACGTTTTATACAGCACTTACTGCATTAAACTGGAGTTTAAAATCTTAAACTTTTCCAGAAATCAACCTCTTGTCAGGGAACTGTCTATGTACATTTCCTCACTGGGACACACACGTACATATAAACACAAATGGTGTGGCCCCGGGCAACTGTTCCAGCGGTGCAGCTATGCTAGCTGAGGATAAATAAGCTGAGGCCTCAGTCTATTGAGCCGCTGTGTTGATATTCTGGTGAGCTGTGAGCCTGCTGACAGACCAGGCTGTTTTTTTGTGTCTGTGTGTTTTTCACAGAGAGCCAGGGCTTTAAAAGTAGGTAAGGGTCACATTTAGGAATGAGACAACAATTGGTGCCTCCAAACTTTTCACCAACAAGAAAGATTCGATAAACTGTTGATTATGTAATTTTATTTATTTTACGGACACCTTTTCCTGTCATATTTTTAATATCCTAGATTTAACCCAACAGTCTTAACAAGGTGCGTATGCATGTGTTTGTATGTATCTACAATCTCTACGCGATGTAACAAACCATGTGTTCACCATCAGGCTGTAACAGCTCTTCACTCCCAGAGCGACTACAGGCAGTTGTTTTGTAATGTGTTGTTGTGTGCGACACAGTGCATTGTCCCTAAATGTGTTTGTGTTCATTAGTCCTGTAGCTGCGCAGGGATGCAGAGCCCCCCACACCTCCTGACTGTCAGTGCCTGTGCTTGGGTCAGCAATCTCTGTCGCCGTAAGTTAGCCTGCAAGTGGAATGAAGCCCTCGAACCCTTTGATGCCCCTTTGTGTGCAGTCATGTATGCCTGCCCCCACCTCTCCTATCCATGCATCCATCGGCCAGCTTGTCTCTGCATCTTTCATGATACATCTTTGTGCCATTTTTATCAATTAATTGTATTTCCAGTATGTGCCATGACTCCCTGTTGGCCCAGTTACATCATTGATGTAACATTTCCTCAACATTAAGAAAATCAGCAGGAAAGTGTCGAAATGTTTGTTCTTGCCATTCAACCTTTTGTTAAAATGGATTTTCAAACTTTACCAAGTTATTGAACAGTCTAATATTTCGCAGAAACATAAATTTTTATTCTTTGATTTTTATGAAGTCTGTTTTTCATTTCTAGTACATTTCTCACCCGAACCACTTGACTAATGCGGGGGGTTGAATACATTTCAAGGAGTGTTTAAAACTTATGGTAAATTTCATTCACTCCATCCTCCAGAATATGACCTGGAACGGCATTTTAAATTTAACTAGAATATAAGTTTCTTCAAGATCAAAAATGGAAGATGAATTTGAGTGAAGGCCCCATAGTGGCAGAATACTAACTTCCTTTGCAGATACCAGTCTTACAGTAGAATTCTTTTTGATGCACAAACCTCCCAAGAGAGACCCGGGAGGAAATTTTTGAATTCCTGAAAAGTAGCGGAGATATTTTTAGAATGACAACATTAAACGAACCATTTGATCAATGGTGAGAGGAACATTCGGTGAGATCAGGCGAGATCAGCCTCTTCGATCCAAAGGACTCAAAGTGTTCATCGTCATGTGTAAGAAAAATGTTTTTCCCGTACGATTTAAATTCTTTATTGTCTGCATGGAATGCCAGATAGTAAAAGTTTTAGCAATGTAGTAGTATCACAAGTATTAAATAAACGTACAGTAGTACAATAAATGTCAGCATGTGAAAGAAACAGCAGTAATATAAACAATATACATGGGATGCATACCAGTGTCTTGCCTATTGTGCCTTGCTCAGCAATGTTAGTGCAAGTCAAATGTGTGCTAATTGAAAAGGAAAATGCTCATGTGCAGGCCAGACATGAATATTCCAAATTACTTCATGGCTGTTTGACGACCACTGTGCATTCAATGCAGCGAGTGAGCAAATTGAAATCTAAAAACCCAGAGGCGGCTGATTGCTCAGAGGTAGTCTACGATGGTGAGCTCCTGTCAGCTCTTTAGAAAGAGTTATTCGGTCTTGAGGGTAGAAGTGTGAACAGTGCGTGCAGGGAGATGGGTGCTGTCCTTGAGGATAGAGGCAGCCCTCCTGTGGACTCTAGATAGCTGCTCTGCCTGTCAGAGTCCAGGAGCCAGGCTCAGGGTAGGTGCTGGCTGAGCGTGGGTGAGTTTGTGGAGGAGGACCATGGTGAGGGTGGAGCCGTAGTCAACAAAGAGCATCCTGATGCAGCAGTCTCTCTTTCCAGGAAGGAGAGGGGATAATGGAGGGTGGTAGCTGGAGTGCCTGTATTGGACGTGTTGTGTCATTTCCAGTATCTTATTTTGGATTGCTCTCTAGTCGCCATCTTGCGTGTTAACTTTTTATTTTTTTCCAAATAAAACTAAAAAGAGTCCACAGATATGTTTTTTTTTGTGAGTGTGTCATATAACATTGTACGTACACATTTTTTCCTCAACATGTGTCACACTTTGATAAGCGCCAGTGTTCAATAAGGGGATACAGCATAAAAAGGAGTATGTATATATTGTCCTCTGCCTGAAGCGATGGTCGGCTCTTGTTTTAAATTTTCCTCAAACTTCCAATATTCTCTGTCTCTCACACCTTTTGCTTTCACTCATTTTACCCCCAAGAACATGTGGAGCCCAACAAACAAATATTTTGTGTTGCTTAGACCCTGCATCCCTTTAAAAGCTCCAATGTCCCTTCCGGGAAAGGTTTGTAGGAGGAAGACTGTTAATGTAAGCATTTTTAACCAGCATTACATGGGAAACTGAAGTACCTAACCATTTAGAAATGTTCTGAACCGATTTAAAATAATACCTCCTCCGCGGAAGAATTGTTGATCCGAGATTTAAGTGTAGACTCTGGCTCTTTGTTGTTTCATTATTTTCGGTAGAATTTTCAGCATCGCACCTGCACTGCAGTCTGTCCCTGGAGCTCCCTCTCGTCACACTTAAACTCAAACCATGCAAACCTGAATGTCCTCCTGACGTGTCCCCATTTAGCCTTTTATCCTGCGGGTCTCCTTGTTGGTCAAAACAGCATCCAGATTCGTAGGGAAAGTGTTGGTGGTTGATCAGATTCAACTTGTATTGTTAATACAGCTCAGGTAGGATTAGCAGGGCTTCATGAGTTCCACCAGGGGTGTGTGTAGAGAAGTTCATGAATTTGAAGGTTGAACGGCAACACTGAGTGTGTTCCCACCTTACCTATCTGTCATTCACTCCCATCCAGCTACAGTGAGCTCCGTGGTCTGAAACACTCCGAACATGCCATGATTGATCCGTTGTGGCTCAGGCTTAAAACTGCACGTCAGCAAATGTGTTTGGATGTAGTGGCTCACACGCACGTACACACACACACACACGCACACACACATACACATACGACAGCAGGGCTGAGGTTGCTGAAGCAGCATTTCTAATGTGTGGTTGTGTTGTTTAAGCCAGGGAAGATTTCTAACAACACACATTTCTATCCCGAGACAACATCTTGACAGCATTAGATTAATGAGATGTTCAGTCTCTTATGCAAAGTTTGTGGGGGGAAAAAAAACAACTGTCCATTAAAGAGTTGTTCACTGGTGGAAGGTGGGCTGGTGATGGGGGAATCAGAAAAGAGAAAAAAAAAAACACTGTAAATTTAAACAGTTGATGCAGTGCAATTTACCAGGAAAATCCCCAATCAGTTTTTGTTCAGAAAAATGGGGCAATGCTAGGCAGTTAGTAGTCTTTTTAGAACCATTGAAGCATTACACTTTTCTTCACTATCAGCCTCCAAATTATTTAATTGGTGAAACCCTTTGATATTGTAAGATTTATTTTATTGAGATACCCGTGCAGCATTCAGAAGACTCCAACTCCATCTAAAACAATCCTACTCCTCCACAGCGCCCGGCTTCAGCCAGGCCCAGGGAAGTCTGACCTGTGTTTGTGGTGGAGAGCCCACGCTGTCAGGCTGGTTCAATCTTGAGGAAAACCTCTCTCCCGGCATGTATTTAAAGGCTTCCTAAGAGATGGTTCCTCAGCTGGTGAACAACAGTATCCGCTGTCTGAAAGCGGTGCGGTGAAACTCATGAATATATTAATGAAAAGACGTAATAGTGATGCAGCTACAGATGTGAGATTAGACTGAATTAGCAACACAACAAATCAATTGCCATTGTAGAGTTGAGATAATACAAAGTGTCTGTTGACATCTCTGTGAGTGAGGTATTTTGTTTTGGGAGTTGAGACATTCCCACCTAGTCTTGGATTCCCGGTCATATGTAGACGATCTTGTTTATGTACCGAAAAGAAGTGCTTAACTCAGCTTCTACTCTGATCATTCGCACAAGTATCAGAGTACAATGAGGCTGAGATATTAGGGAAAAATGCATGTCATGATATGCATTGATACAAGCCAAAAATGGAAACCTATGAGATGTACAAGAGAAATACTAAATATTAATATGGTTCGTTCCCAGTATGTTAGGGAGGAATAATATTTCAAATGTATTTATTTTAAAGTCGTATGTATTTTCCTGC
This sequence comes from Fistularia tabacaria, assembly GCA_901007705.1. Taxonomy (NCBI): domain Eukaryota; kingdom Metazoa; phylum Chordata; class Actinopteri; order Syngnathiformes; family Fistulariidae; genus Fistularia; species Fistularia tabacaria. Next base: position 31,547 of record CAAKHD010013205.1, on the reverse strand, counting down.
TGAATTGAAGCTCATTTGCAGACAACTGCATTAAATGTAAATACATTTCAGATTTTAAGATTGTTTTTGATAGTGTACTTACATATGTTTTTACGTTTTTGGTTATTGTAAGGTAATTTCATGTCATATTTCTTGGTTAATTGTATCTAAATAATTTGATGGTATTGTTGTAGTTTTTATCTGTACCGGTAATTTTTTTCTGATTGGCGAGAATTTAGAACATTTTATGATTATAAAAACTGAAAAAATGTGCATTTTATTTCATACATTGGATTTTCTTAAACAATTTTTATTTTTCAGCGGGACAAGCCGAGCTATGCCGGTAAAATTACGCCTTAAATGAAAACTTCACAATATTTCTTATGTTGCACAAAATTCAACGTGAGCCAGCTCTACTCTGTCCAAGCGGCTTCTATAAACTGGAGGGAAAGCATTTGAATGCTGCAGTTATAAAAGTGGACCGGGCCCAGCTTAATCTCAATGTGAAGGTTGTGGAGTTGTGTGTCTGCTCGTCTTCCAGCGCGGTGTAAGTTTCAATATCTCACAGAGGACAGCTTTTAGTTTCAGGTTACATATTCCTATTGTGTGTGTCCGTGTGTTATGGCCGCATTATGCCCTTCGATTTCCCAGTTTGCACATTAATCAGAAAAGTGTATATTCGTACACTCTGTGATCTTCTGTCGTCTGCTCACTGTCGTCCCTATGCAGTCGGAGAAATCGTTCCCAGCAGCTCCCTGGAGGCGCCGGACGAAGCCGCCATGTCGGTGACCGTGCATGAGAATCGCAAATCCCGCACAAGCACAGGCTCCATGAACATCTCGCTCTTCCACAAGCCGTCGCATCCGGACAGTGTTCTGACGCACTTGAACACCATGAGGAAGCAGTGCATGTTCACTGACGTCACACTGTGGGCCGGGGAGCGGTCCTTCCCCTGTCACAGGTCAGATACACGCCCAAGATGCGATAAAACAAGATCTCAACATCATAAATGATTTTATCAAGCTTTATTATCCTCCTGTCTTAAGTTGTTATTTCAGTGAATTCAGTAAAAGGCTCAGCGGTCAAAAGTGTGAATTTTACCAGATGTTTCAAATCCACCTGAAAGTCAAGTTGGAATCAAGTAATTCAGAACTAGCCATCACTGAATTATAATTTCACCAGGCCACTCAAATCACAAGTCTAAAGACCTGATTCATTCGAACGTTGTCATCAAGGAAGTCCTGCCCCGATAATCAATGCCTCATCCATCCAATCGGCCCTGTGCTGTAATAGCTGTATACAGTTTCACCTCTTAAACCTCAGGCTGTCGATCCCTTGTAAGCCAAATTTATTGTCACTGTGGTCTGTCTATTGTCCTCCCAAGCACAGCGGCTCACAGTAAAGGACTCGGTCCCACAGATGACTGTAGAATATATGATTCTCCTGGTCCATTCGGGCTTCATTTTACCAAACATATCAGCCATAAGCAAAAGTCAGCTTCAGAACTGACGGCAGCCTCTTTGGAAACCTCTGTGGTTCCATTGTCTGAGAGGACTGTGAAAGCCTTTTGGACACCGAACACATGGCAGTGTCCATAAATAAACCTTTATGAGGCTGTCGCTGGATTTTAGTCTAAAGTCTTCATGTTGCCCTGGCAACGCGCTGGGGCTCAATTGTCACTCCTCAAGGTATTGGCGTTTTCTGCAGTGATGAAGTTTTACTGAACAACAGAGAAGAAACATCCTCTGCTACAATAAAATTATTGTCCACATGGAGGCAGATAGTTGTTTTTTTCTCAGACGGGTTGCTGACTCAGAAAGCTGTTATAATTTATTTCTCCTTCGGCCGTTATTTCACAAACAACATAAAACGTTAAATGCTTACGTTGTAACTTATACCCGAGGCATAAAGTGTGTCCATAAAGTCGGTCTAAAGCTGGAAATTATAGCAGAGCCAGTTCAAAACGCGCTGACAGCTGGTGGCACAGTGGGGGGTTCAGACATTTAAAAAACAAAACTCAAGTCTTCACATATTTCAGCAGCCAGACACTTTGCTGCTTGGTCTTTTTCCCCATGCCAGATATTTCCTTTGTTTTGTTGGTTTTTTTTTTGTCCATCATCACTTGTTATGAAAAGCAGCTGTTTTCTATAGTCAAGCACATCATTTATATTTCTACCTCAGCAGCCTTGTTTTCCTTGCTGATTTATTCCTAGTGCTCTCTGCGTGTGTCGTAAAGTTGCTGTGTTGTGTTCAAACTCCAAAATCCCCACAACTGACCTGCTCTTGACCCTAATGTTTGTCGTTCATTTTAAACTGGAGATATTTACAAGTATTCAATGGAATTTAGTTTCCATAATCAGAGAATTACTGATGGATAGCACATTCTCACATGCAGATCAGATTAAAACTGCTGGCTGTGTACCTGCAAAGCGTGTATGCGTGTGTGTGCGTGCCACTAATAGAGGTTTGTGTCATCAGGGCCGTCTTGGCAGCCTGTAGTCGATATTTCGAGGCCATGTTCAGCGGGGGCCTGAGGGAGAGTCTGGACACTGACGTCAACTTCAGAGACAGTATTCACCCAGAGGTAACTGACATTTTACACTGTACCTCTTTGTCTGAATCCATGTCTTTCCGTTAAATTCATTTAATTTGTTTTTTAAATGTGAAGTTGACCAAGTGGGCAATGAGGAAAATGATGTAAATTGTCAAAATTGCCAGAAAGTCCCAAAAAGTCAGGAAGATATGCACATGGGGTAAAATCCTTTTTTTTTTTTTTATGATTCATTAATAAAGCAACGTAATCAAAATGTATTAATTATTTATTCTGCTTATCCTACACCCGGGGCCTCCCGGGGCTGGAGACCGACCCAGCTGACAGGGGGGTTCGCTTTGGACTGGTTGACAGTCAATCACAGGGACCATTTTCAAGATCTTAAAAAACATTGATAAATTCATTATCTATACTGCTTATCCTGCTAGAAACACAATAACCATAGCTTTTCTCAGAAAATAAATTCATCGAGAAATTGGCAGAAAAGCAGTATATCTGTAACAGACGTGCATGACATCACAAAATATTGAAACTGACTTAAAAAACAGAAGTCCTAGTTCAGTTAAGAAGTAAGCCAAATATAAATATAAGGCAAGTAGTGAATATTAACATCCAGACCGAATCTTTTAACATGCCATGGCAGATCTTTTGTGAAAAAACTGGCATGCAAGTGGGGATATTCATATTCATCTCCCGGGAGAACATGGTTGCTTTAGGGCAAAATGAGAACAAATATTTTCCAGCCCTCAGAGACGTCACCTAAATAATATGAACTTCACAGCTGCTTAGATGTGTCCCGCCGCTGCGAGACTGAAAACACAATGGGACTGTTGCCTTGTCCAGGTGCTGGAGCTGCTGCTGGACTTTGCCTACTCATCCCGGGTCATCATAAATGAGGAGAACGCCGAGTCACTGCTCGAGGCCGGGGATATGTTGCAGTTTCATGACATCCGGGACGCAGCAGCAGAGTTCCTGGAGAAGAACCTGCACTCGTCCAACTGTCTGGGGATGATGTTGCTGTCAGACGCCCACCAGTGCAAGAGGCTGTATGAGCTGTCCTGGAGGATGTGTTTGCTTCACTATGAGACGGTGAGCGCCGAATAATGGTTGCTGCCAAATGTTATCACAGCTCTACTGATCTGCTACACAGAAAAAAATACCTAAAAAAAACAGGTAAAAACTCACTTTATATTAGAAAAAAAAATAAAAAATTCCTGAAAATGAGTAAGAAACTGCTCGGCTCTTGCTCAGGCTGTGAAATTTCTATAAAAATTGGTTTGGGCCCGTCGTTTAGCCAGGCCTCTGAACGATGGTGCTTAGCCTTCAATAGTTTCAATTCTGACAAAGATGTTTCTGTCTTCCAGGTGAGAGACTCTGAAGACTTTTACAGTCTGACTAAAGACAAACTGCTGGAGCTGATTCTTAGTGACGAGCTGGAGATTGAAGACGAGCAGGTGAGCGGTCCAGTCCTTTCCTTTTAAACTTCTAGACGATTTGTTTTGTGTCTTTCCAATGTTTACCTCTGCCCGTGTGTGATCGGTGGCAGGTGGTGTTCAACTCTGTGATGCGATGGGTCCGGTATGACCTTGAGGTCCGACGGCACCACCTTCCAGAGCTGCTGAGGGGCATCAGACTGGCTCTGCTGCCATCTGAATGTCTACTAGAGGCGGTGGCCTGCGAGGAGCTGGTCATGGCCGACAAGAGGAGCAGGTAATCCTCTCACCACTCAGAGGATCATTGGAGTGTGTGATGCATCACCTATGAAACAGTACAGCATATTGAATTGTTTTTGCTTTTCTTTATTTTAAAATAGCTGTTCAGTCTAAAAAACTGTGGGAAACACTATGAAAAGACTTGATCATAAGTCATTTTTTCTTTTTTTCTTTTCCTGAAAGAGGGAACCATCTTATTATACTCTCTAGTAATGGAAGGCCATGCAGACTTGTCACAATGCCTGAAAAGACTCTGTACAAGCAGAGACTGAAGTCTATATACTTTGTCCTTTTCCTCTCATTTTCGCTGAAAATAGTCTTGCAGCTCTCCAGCCTTTGTAGGTTTTGTGTGCACAGCTCATTTGAGATTGTTCCACAGAATTATGTCCCTCGACTTGGGTCTGTCGGGCTTTCAGAGAACACCAGCTGGGTTTCTCCTGTCAGGGAAGCAGAGGTGTGATCGGGATAATTATGGCCTGAGTTTTTTTTTTAACAGATGGAAAAGGATGTTTGCTGGTGTGAAGTGAAATCCAGCTCTTCTTTTCATGTGCGCACATTTTAAGCTGGCAGCAACACAACCTAAGCCATGGCAGGTCCACCCCCAGACTCCCCAGATGGCAGTAGGTTTTTTTTCCCCCTCATAAAATGAAGCCTCTTTTTCTCCAAAGGCACCTTTGCTGTGGAAAGTGCACTATTTTAACTTACGCACCTTTTTGGTTCACAACACACGATCTGTTGCACAAATCTGATGTTGGATTTTGTATGAGAGAATGAGAGAGCAGGTAATGTTTTCCTGCTCTGTGGAGGTCAAGTCACTGCATGCATGGCTGCACGGCGCTCTTGGGCCCCATCGCTGCAGGATGTGTGGGCAAAGGGGAGTTTGATTTGTCTGCCTGCCCTCCGTTCGATCAACATTTCTTTCTCGGCCTTCCAGATCGTCTCAATGTCCACAGTTCCCCTGAAAAAGCTTCTCTAATTACAATTCACACTGGAAGCTGGCAGCTCTAAAACTCTGCTGTCGTCTTGTTCACTTCCCTGGGTTAGTGACATCAATAAATTCTATTTTCAGACGAAGCTGCTTGTGTTTGCGCTTCTGTGAAAACAGTGTGACTTTGTGAAAGCTTTAGAATTTCCAGCTCCCAATATTTCCTCATGAAAATCGTAAACTTGCTTGAAGCCATCAACCTAATAATGCTATGAGACGTTGAGGGAAAGATTGCAAAGCCTACTTTCTATTGCATCAGTGTACAGCTGCGGTTTTGTTCATCTCGACAAGAAATCCCATTGGGACATTTTAGCTGCATTTCGTTGACATGGACTTTTTAATTTTGATAATTTCCCCTGACCTTTGTGCTTGTATTATGGATAAAAGCTTCACTTGGTTTAATCTTTTTTAAATGGTTGTTATTGCTGTCATTTCTTGCTTTGTGATACCACATAAACACACACAGTTCACACAGTTCAGCCACTTGACTTTTCTTTTAATTGAGTGTCTCCCTATCCACAGTGAAATTACTTTCTCTGCTTGTTTTTTTGACCTGACGCTGCAGCTGCATTCATTTTCTTTTGTCAAAATCAGGTTTCTCGAGCTGTTTTGTCTGACCGTCTGGCTCAAGTGGAGTGGAAACTCACCTGTGGAATGACTCTTGATGTCACCAGCTGGGTCAGACACTGAATCTGGCTCTTACAGCTAGATACGGAAACGGTCGCTTGCCGTAGCACTGTTAACAGTGCAGCCGTGGGATGTGCCATTTGTATGGTGCTTTGCGGTCACTTGATTCTCTGGCACACTTGGTATTTGAGTCGGATTCCAGTCCTGTGGTATCATTTAGAGGCGGCTTGAATCCAATTTGCGAGGCTTCCCGTTATTCGTTTGTGTTGTGAAGAGAACAAGAACAATGGCTGCAGCTCCTGCAGGGGTTAGGATATCTTCTTATCAGTTATATGAGATCTCGCTAGGAATTCACCTCTGAACAACGGACAAAAACAACACTACGGGCTTTTTATTCCAGACATTTTTTTTAAATGTCCTTCCAGGTGGTTCTCTGTAACTAACTTGAACAAATTTCTGCTATGTTTGGCTGATATTTGATTCTTTTGGGAGAATGGATCTCTACCAAGACATCAAAGTCACTGCTATAAATATTTTTTCTTGAAACTGTTGTGTTTTAATAAACTGAGATAGAAAAGGATGGTATGATCTAAAAATTTCTTGACCTGGTTTCTGTCCTTGTTTTGGCGCGAACATAAATAGTTTTGTTCCGTTTCTTCAAAGTTGAACTTTTGTCCCTTGAAAGAAAAAAATGTTCACGCATAAATAAACACAACTATCTCTGCAGGTCTATTGTGGAGGAGGCGATGCAGTGCAAAAAAAAAATTCTTCAGAATGACGGCGTTGTGACAAGTCCCTGTGCACGACCTCGCAAGGCCGGGCACACGTTGCTGATCTTGGGGGGCCAAACCTTCATGTGTGACAAGATTTACCAGGTACATCCACAATGCTCTTCTTATTTACGTGAGAAGCAAAATCTTGACTTCGGACGAGGTGTCGTAAGAGGCATTCAAAGCCGGTTAGGAACGGTTTGATGGTTTTAAAAATTGGCCGCGGCGTTCACTCCATTGCTAAATGAAGTTGAGCCATAGAGTGTTGCAAAGTGTGCACATTAGATTTAGCAACACTCGTAGTATTAACTGTGTAGCCAATAAGTCGAGTTTAGCAATAAGCACCAAACAAGAAACTCCCCACATCTCCTCCGGCATCTTCATCTGATCTTCTAGGAAAATACACCAAATAAACCCAGTTTATTTCCTTACATTCTCTTTTATTATGTATTATTATTTTTTACACATTATTTGTTATTCATAAAGTACATTTTTCTTATTCAAAAAGGAGTAACAAAAACAGGGTTCTGGAACAGATATATAGCGACTCAATTAATTTTAATGTGGAAGTTTAATTCGATATGCAAGCAAACTGAGTTACGAGCTCGGTCACGGAACCAACTCGCAAGACAGGGGGTTATTGTATATAATAAAAGTCCTCATCCTGACTCTCTGTGGACGATTCCTTTCCAGGTCGACCATAAAGCCAAGGAGATCATCCCCAAGGCTGACCTTCCCAGCCCACGGAAGGAATTCAGCGCTTGTGCCATTGGCTGTAAGGTGTACGTGACAGGAGGAAGAGGCTCTGAGAATGGAGTGTCGAAAGATGTGTGGATCTATGACACGGTTCATGAAGAATGGTCTAAAGGCGCACCCATGCTCATAGCCAGGTGAGTCATATCACAGGTTTCCAGCTGGAAGGAGGGTGAAGACGTATCATCTGTTACTATTCACTGATTCCCTGGCGGCCTGCTCTCCAACAATTGACAATTTTGTAGAAAAACCTAAGTGGATTATGGGAGAAGAAGGAACGAGCTTTTAGAAAAGAGATTCATTTATTTAATAGTGCATTTTGTCTGTTTCGTCAAATTTAACCTGTCTTGAGCGGAATATTGAAAACCGGGAGAGAATTTGATGAATGAAAAGCCAATGGAAAGTGCATGTGTAAGCAAAATGTCTTGAACAGCTTACGCTGCACTGGATAATTACTTAAAAATGTTTCCAATTGAAGCCTGCCAAAATGGATTACATTTCCTTTCGAAAATGCAGAGTAACGGCAATAGACTTTTGCTAATTTTGCATCCAATCAATCATTTTATTTATCTGTTTTTCAAGCTCTTTCCACACAAGTGTGGCTGCCAGGATGGTGTTCAGACACAGCCTAGTTTCTGGAGTTGTTCTGAAAATATCTTGACCTTGGTAATGATTATTAATTAAGTTAAAAAAATATTAAAGACGTCTCTCTCCTGTACCATTTTGGTTGACTTCCTGTTTCATAATGCATACGTGACACTAATTGCTAATGCCTTATCCCCGGTGTTTCGTGGTCCATTTTCTTCTTTCCTTACACACGAGTATTAAAAAGAAGGCTTTCAGCACAGAAACTTGGGATTCTCTACTTTATCCTACATGTCAGAGGTCACAAGTGGTTTAAGTGTCTGGTATAAAATTATAAGGAGTCACCACTAAACATAATGGCTTCAGTGCCACGCGAATGACCCCACTTTGGAGCACTCGTTGAACGCTGTATATCAAAATAATGATCATCCGTGCTTCATCACATGATGCCAATGTGTATTCTCATTCACTCTCAAACTGGTGGTTTGTATTAAACCAGGTTTGGCCACGGTTCGGCCGAGCTGGAGAACAGTCTGTATGTTGTCGGAGGTCACACTGCAATTGCAGGTGTTTTCCCAGCATCTCCCTCCGTCTCATTAAAGCAGGTGAGGGCAACTCCCCGTCGCAGTACAAAGTGCATGCGTAGACACATGCCCTGTTTTCTGATGGGGCTCTAAATCTATGGATTCCCCAGGTGGAACGCTATGACCCAGTCAGTAATAAGTGGACCATGATGGCTCCTCTGAGAGATGGAGTCAGTAACGCAGCGGTGGTTAGTGCCAAGCTGAAACTCTTTGTTTTTGGGGGCACCACCATCCACAGAGACAAAGCCTCTAAGGTAACTTTGTCATTTCAATGCCCGTTCATGCTGTATTTCTTCATGCAATCAGTTATACATTAAAATAAAAAAAGACAAAGCGCACAGACTACTAGTTTTGCTGTTTCTTAGCGTGGTTCTGTATTCACTGATTTTTCTCTCTTCAATCTTATCCATAAATGTTTTGCTCTCTACCTACAACACTGTGAATGTACGGAATACTTGGGGTTGTGCTCTCAAAAGTCATGTGTTTTGCCTTATGTGTCTCACTGACATTTTTTAAGTAATACAGCAAATGAATAGGTCGCTTGCTAGTTTCAAAGGGGGTGTATTTGAGTCTTACTAGCCATATGCTAATCCAGTCGGCTCATCCCTTGTATCTACAGGTCCAGTGCTACGACCCGGTGGGAAACCGCTGGAACATCGCGGCTGAATGCCCCCAGCCCTGGCGCTACACTGCGGCTGCAGTCCTCGGTAGTCAGATCTTCATCATGGGCGGCGATACGGAGTTCACGGCGGCCTCCGCTTACCGCTACGACTGTGAAACCAATCAATGGACTCGCGTGGGTGACATGACGTCCAAACGGATGAGCTGCCACGCCGTGGCTTCGGGGAACAAGTTGTATGTCGTTGGAGGGTATTTTGGGACACAGCGTTGTAAGACACTGGACTGTTACGACCCCACGTCGGACAGCTGGAACTCCATTACCACAGTGCCTTATTCTCTGATCCCCACCGCCTTTGTCAGCACATGGAAACACCTGCCTGCTTGAGGTGGAGACCCCAGGAGCCCCTACTTCCAGGTAATCTTTTTATTTACTGGTATTTGATACTGGGCTGACACTATTATCCAAAAAACATTGATATTTCACCAAAATTGCATGGAGAGACATACAATTAACAATCGTGATTGCCGTTATTTTTGGCCCTTTGGTACTTTTAACTGATGGAAAGGATAAAAAAATGACAGTGTTTATTTTGTAGACTCTATTTCAAGGAAGATTGAAGCTCGCCGACACATTCATGGGCTGATCCTTAAGGATTAAAGCTGCAGCCAACAATAAATTCCATTAAACATGAATCTTTTGATTATTTGGTGGATAAATCACGAAGATTCATGGTCTATAAAAAGTGAGAAAATTGTTTAAAAAAAAAAGAGACAATTTTAAGTTTCGTGTCCTATTTATGACCTAAAGACATTTTTGTAGTTGATCATTTCGTTTCAAAGTCAATTCTGGGATTGTCAGCTGCTTACAATATATCTCTTCTGTATTGCAGTTGAGAGAAAAAAAACAAACTATACTTAACAAGCTATTATCAAATGTTAAACTATTCAGGGCTTTTAAATTATTGGTGGTTTAAACTGTTCGGTTTATGATTTCACAGTTACAACTTTAAACCCGAAGGAAAATACAAAAAGATTAAATGCCAAGCACACAAATCTCCCTTTCGCTTCAACGAGCTCTGACTTGACAGATTTGTGTCCAGGAGGATCACGATAAATGATTCATGGCGTCTGGTTCTTTCTCTTGGCTGCTGCCTTAAGTGAAGTTGTGGCTTCAAACCAAACATCTGATTTATGTCAGCAGATTTCGAATTTCAAAATGAACTGAAAAACAAAGACAAACAGAAGTCCAGACCCCTGATGAAAGCAAGGAAGGCTCCCTTTCAATCTTGCGTGTTATTGATACAGTGACAGTTTGCTTGTAAATAATCACCAGGCACACCATATGTCCCTCTTTGTAATTGTGTTACCGTTTTGCGTGTGTGTGTGTGTGTGCGTGCGTGCGTGCGTGCGTAAGCGTGTGTGTGAGCGAGAGAGAGAAAGACATCACTCTGGTCAGTGGGTTCAAGCCTGTGGTTCCCACCATTAAGACTTGCTAAATGTCCTTAAAGCCTTCTGTCATGATCAATTTTTAGGACTTTTGTTTCTGTAGAGGTCATTGAGGCGGGACATGATTTAGATTTACAAAGCAGGAGTTTCCATGCTCTCCCCAGGTCTGCTTGGGGTTCCCCCCGGGTTCTCCGATTCCCTCCCACAGTCCAAATCCATGCAGGAGGTTCATTGGAGACCTCTAGCCCCACCACGTCTCAGAATAGAAAATGAATGAATAATTGTTTTTTTCCGTTTGCTGATATTGTGTCCTACTCTTATTTCTTTTCTTTTTATTGTCCTGCATTTTCATGGAAAGCAGCTTATAATTATATTTATGGTAATGGAATAGCTCAATGATACAATTTGTCATTTGTATGTGAATATAATAGCAACAGCAGAAATTACTCCAGATATGTGAAGACTTAACAAAACTTGAAAACATACCCAAGGAACAACAATACTTTTTCGAAAAATGTGTATGAAATTACCTTTTTCAAATTTCTGCTGAACATGCATAACCTTAATGCACATCTCATGAGGAGCAGATGTGAAAGCCCTGCATTTTCGGAGGCTGGGGTTCAACCCAAACTCTGTGGAACAGATGTTCTTATCACAAACACATTTAACTCTTTAGTCTACGTCACATTGTTTGTTGTAGTGTAGTAAAAGTATATGTCGGGAAAAAAAAACTCTGCAGTCGAGATGCATATAAATATCCTGTCCTGCATCCACGACATCAGCAGTCCCCTCCTCCCTCGTCAGCCGCCCCCACCTCTTCAAATATTCATGCTGTGAAAGTGGGATGTCAGGGCCGCCCTATATCCATCCTGTCCGTCCCTGTCTATTTCTGTCTCCTCGCCCCCTCCCCACTAAAATGTTTACACTACTTATTGGGCCCAAACCGAACATTAGACCCCCCCGCCCCGCTCAATACCCCCCCCCCTTTTTTTTTGCCAAATGGTGGATAATAAAATTGAATTTGTACCATCTCTAGACACATCAGCTGTGCCAGCATGTCTCCTAATGAACGTGGCTAATTGACTTTTTCCAACAGCCATATATTATTCATATCAAGATAGGATACAAGATTGACTTAGCCGCCTATTAGCCTATTAAGCCGATTTTGTCTTTCTTCTTTTTTTTTTTTTAGCATTTAAAAACTCGACTGACCCGCTTTCATGGTCTCAATACGAACCCTTCGGTTGAGTCGTTTGTCCAACAAATCCACTTCAGACATTGTATTATAAGTCAGGACAGCCATGGGTTTGCACAGGGGTGTTCGTCTCAGACAGATGCATTGATCCAGGTTTGTTCTTGGCATTTCTGCCTCACAGCAAGGAGGCTCCTGGCTGGATCCCACCTTTCTGTGTGGCGTTTGCATGTTCTCCCCCGTTCCTCCCACAGCCTAAAAACATGCAGGAAGGTCATTGGAGACGTGTGTGAGAGATTGAATGGTTGTTTGTCTCTATATGTGGTCCTGTGATTGACTGGTAACTTGCAAATCTCTTTAGATTCCGTTGTTAATGATTGAAAGATGACGTGATAAACTGCCAATCAGCAACTGCAGGAAGTTATAATTGCCTAAAAATGTGTCAGCTGAGGTGGTGGTACTGAAAAGCTGGAGGAAATCTGCTTCAAATAGATGGACAGCGGACTAAACGCAGGAGTCTTACACACCTTACAAATGTTCCTCGGTAAGAACAACGTATATTCATGCGAGACCAACGGTTTCAGCGGTTCTTCACTTCACAGGAGCTTCAGATCTGTTGCGAATAAAAGACATTTATTCCCACCACCTGTCACCCCCATTGTTACACACCAGCATAATCTGGCTACTTTGTCACCGCGCGGCTCACGATTTCACCGCCGCCGGTTTCAAAGCGGCTTTCAACTGGAGCAGAGCAATATTTAGCATGACGGACCAAATTTAAATTCACAGTCTCCCTGGTCTTAATGCAGGAGAGGAGATTAGTCCGCGCTCCGAGATCCAGCTGCAATCGCAGCCAATGAGACTCAGAGAGGGGGAAAATATCTTCTATCTGAATTTGAGTTATCTGTTGACGAGCCGAGTGTGAAAGTTCAAACAAACTACGAGAATCTTTTTTTTTTTAATCAGACTGCAGCGCGGTGCCTTTCATCGTGGCTTTCAGCAGGATAATCAGCTCAAGGCTTTCCGGGATGTGCTGGAGGAGGAAATGGGCGTAAACCTCTAAATTTGGTCTTCTATCGCTGCGAAGTCTGCGCTAGAGAAGACGACCGCAATCTGACCTTCCCCTACAATCGTTTTTTGGCACGTGGAGACGACGAAATCCGATGCGTCGACACTCTGCATTACATCAGTCTGCTTGCCATTTTACACAATGTTAGTTTCCGTCGCTCTTGGCTCACACAGCCGGTCGTAGCAGCAGAAATGTCTGTTTGGTTGAGGAAGAACACGTCCAGATTGTCAGCATTTTGGAACAAATGCAACACTCTCTGGTCACATCAGAGACCTTGAACAAAACCATTTTTGGAAATTGGCAGTAAATTAATAGTAGCATTTAGTTTCCTGCCATTAGCAAGGGGTTAAAAACTAATGCTAATACCAATCTGAATTTGCTCTGGAATGACAACATTGAAATGCAACTCAAATATCAGACCGTCTGATTCAGTCTCAAGTGCTGATGTTACCTTGTACCCGTAACGATCATCGGTTAGGCCTTAAAATCCAATATTTGAAATGTTTTAAAGACTCGTCAAGTCGCACGAAGGAATGCATCTGGACGATTTTGGTAATCTTGCCAACACAACTGTGAAAATAAAACACAATGTAGTTTGTCAGCGTTCCTTAGCATTTAAGTGTATTGGCCTTTGTTGTGACAGTGTGCACTTGACCGAACGTCTATAATAATGTCTCCCACCCTGAAGATAGTTTTATTATTTATTCCTGTAAAATGAAGCGCAAACCCAGCAACATAGAATATAGTAAAATAGAATGCACCTTTAATTGACCCACAATTTCAATTCACACCGCAGAAAGCAGACAGTGCAGTCTAGGTACTTAGATTATAAATGTCACAACTTAAAAACAGTAGCATATGAAGTGTCGTTAAAATATAGAAAATAAAAAAACGTAAACACTCTTGTGCAAGAAATAATGAAAATGTGTTTCCAAGGTCAGATACACAGCTCTTTTTGTTAGAAAGAAAATTTGGTGTAACAAAGCAGCAGTGTTGGCTTATTCCTGCAAGTAGTTTCTTATGGAAGTTCCGTCCACATGTTTATTGTGTGTGGCTGAGTGTGTCCGAGTCGGCACCCTGAAAGTCTCCTCTGTGAGTGTATGTGTGAGTCATTGCAGGGATTAGGAAGTGTATCCGCAGGCTGGCTAAGAACACGTCAAGATTATTTCACAATCCCATAAATGCGTGGCCGGTGGGGCTTTAAGGAGTGCAGCTGATGGGAAGCCGTTTGCAGTTTGCTGGGTAAAGAGTCTGACAGTTTAATTAAAGGCCAGGCCGTGGGATTTACATGGATTAATCACCTGGAGCCGCTTTTACGCCGCTGGAAGACCAATACCACGGCTGAAACACTACGATTGTTTAAAAGACCGACACCAGCCCGATTTCTCCTCCGCCCCGTTCATTTTAAAGCATCTCGGTATGTCACGACCTGGTGGGTATCGATCCGCCCTCCCTTTTCTTATACCAGAGGTCCTAAAAGCTGAATAGACCTCAACAGATTCACTGAAGTGTCTTTTGTTGAAGTCGATTTAGCCCCTCATGTCACGGACTAGTAAAATCCCGCTAAAGCCGGAAAGGGACAAAACACGCGCTTTTGAGAATTTGTTAAAGGCACAGCAGATTGGAAAAAGCCCTGCAGTCACGTGTCGGGATTAATACGTTCACTTGACCGTCCCTGTGGTCTAATGTAATGGTTTGAAAGTTCCGTTGAATCTTCCGTGAAGCGTGAGGGTGCCGGTCACCTCACAGTACATCTTTCATGAGGATACCGGTGAAGGATCCGGCGAGCCGAGGGCCGGCTCGCTCTGTCAGGCCCCTCTGCTGGTTGATGGACTGACCTGCTAAAGGTTTATTGATCTGCTGTGATCCAGCTGTTAGCATCCGCCTTCAGTAGCTCTGTGACCTTTGACAAAAACATCGGTTTCTCACCCATCAGCACAAACAAGGGGCTGAGGGATCTCGACTAGAACATCCCTATATCTTCATTAATCCTCCCGAAGGACACTTTGTGGCGATTGTTAGGAAGACATGGGATGCAACGTGTTGATAAATCTATGAAGACATAAATAAACAAGCTATCCCGTCTCCCCAGACACTCTGGATACCCTCCTCTGTCCTAACATGGAGGCTGATTCATATGCAAATACCCCCTGAATCCTTTCAGATCAGTGGTTGAGGGAGATGTCGCCAAAACTGAAATTTTATTTTATTGATCAGTTTTTGCAGCTCCTTTTTGGATATTTTAGGTGCGCGTCTTTGGATTTTCACCGAGGATGATACTTTTGCAAACTGGAGTCTCAACTGCCAACAGTAAGTCAAAGCGCTACTCCGGTCATCCAAAAATGAAATCATTGGGTTTTATCAGACGCCCAGTGGACAGTTGACATGGAAGCAGTCAGAAGGACGGCGTTGTGTTGTGTGAACACGATGTCGCCCTAAGAATTTACATTGTGTGTATAAAGTAAACATTTTTTGACAATGAACGTTATGGAAGAATACCTTGACGTTGCGAGTTTAATTGGTTCTGTGACTGAATTCGTAACTCAAATTGCTCGTAAATCAAATTAAATTTCCCCATGAAAATTAATTGAAACGAAATCCATTCCAGACCGCCCCCTTTCTTAAGTGTTTGTCAATAAGAAAAATGTACTTTTTAAATCACAAATAATGCATATATAAAAACATGACAAAAAACAAAGTAAAGTAATATACTGGATTCAATAAATGTATTGACCATGAAGATGGGACGATGCTTGGGGAGGCTGGAGGAGTTTTTCATTTGGTGCTCTATCCTTAACTTACTGGCTCCACACTGTAACGTGCACACTTAGCTACAGTTTATGTGTGAACTTCATTTATGTTCGGAATGAAGCTGCTCCTCTTTTTAAAACCATCAAACTGTCGCCGACCGGCTTTGAACAATTCCTCCGAAACATCACCCGTTGACCTGCCTGCCGTCTGCTGCACCAAATCCCTGTGAATGTCTCCTGCCTTCTCACAGATGATTTTCTCGCTCATCATATCTCGTTGACAACTTCTCATTCTCCTAATGGACGAGTCCACAACACACCCACCTCGCTGGCGTTTTTCCATGATTTGTGTCCGACTGTATCCGACTGTTTTTAAACGCCACTCCATGGACATTGGCGGCTCGCCCACTCGCTCCTAACTCAAGTCTGGGCTCCTATCAGAAAGCGGACTCCACTAATCCACAGCTCGGATCTCCGAAAAATTCATAGGTCGATTCACTCGTGAGTCGAGGTTCCACTGTACAACAAAAAAGTAATAGACTTTTGTTGCTTTCTAATGTAACCAGCTGGCAAACTTCATTCCCGCAGTGTGAGGCGCCGTCAGCCACCACCTCCTGTCCGGGAACATCACTTCCTTCCAGCTCACAATTTAACCTACAACCAGAATGGAGCTTTGAGTTTCTTTGGTTTCATTGCTGTTGTTGTTTTTCCCAGCTGAGCCCGAGGGGACGCTTTGACGGACAGGACCCACTTTTTGTCTGCGGGACAAGGAACTCTTGTTGTTTTATTCAGGCTCCTCCATTTTTTATTTGGATTTATAATTTCACGGGTTTCATTTATTTATACATTTCCCAGGCCCTTTCCTTGCAAATGAAGAGAATTCACAAACAGATCACAAATTATAGAGGATGTTGACTGGCTTTGAGTAACTACAGCGTGACATGCACGATTAAATGTGAATTTATTTGTGCTTATGTGCATATGTGCATAAGTACTTGAAGCTGATTTTAACTACACTTTTGCCATGAGTGGTTTCAGACCAGTGGATCGAGGAGCTCTGCGTCTTCTTCACACACTTTCTTGTAGAACCGCTTCAATCTGGCAAAAATGGCTTAAAAAGTAATCCCAGTATGCACCTTTACGCAGTATTAAATCACATTCTATATATTTATATTGAATCTATTATATAGTATATCTATTTTTGTCCTTGTTGTTGTCATTCTGTTATCTATTTTTATACTTCGTCCTTTTAATTGTCTATTTTATTGATATTTATCATCATATCTTGTTATTTTTTGCGCTGCTCGGACAAACAGATCCTCTGTTCCATTTCAGACGCCGACGCTTCTTTAGCTGAGGATTGAGGGGTGGACGGCTCCGTCCTGCTGACTCCACAAACCACGAGACGCCACTTTTAATCCAAAGCCGCAGCTCGCAGGCCAAAGCGCCTGGCGCCGAGCGGCAAGCAGCTCCCCTCAGGAGTAACGCTTCCTAAATAATGTGACCGTGACGCAGCGAGACACGCCGCTGGACGCTTGTACAGACAGTGTCTTCTGAGTCCACCTTCCGTTCTACATGGGATTCTTTTGACAACATTCAAGCATTCCAAAGACATGATGTTGGAACATCTTGAGATCCAGGCGTTTAAAAAAAGAAAGATATCAACAAAAAAAACGCCATTTCTTTGTCCCGAGATTCTCCAGACACTTCCTCCCCACAGAACAGCCGCTTCTCCACAAAGCTACAATCAAGAATTTTATCTGAGATATTAAGGTTTAACTGTTTTTACAATGGAACGTCAAGGTATTTAACTTAGGTATTATTGCATCCACTGGGTCTCGGATGAGTTCTGTGGAAGTTTACACGCGTCTTTAGTGAGTCCGTTCTTTCACAGCAAGTAGAGCCTTGCGTGGTTTTAAGTGTCAGGACTTCAAAATCAAAGTGGTTTTGTTGGGGTTTTTAATTTTGGTGGATTGAACCACTGTTATCCCCCCTCTTTCCCTGCAAGGCGGCCCGTCCTGACGCCTTTTTACCATCGTATATTGTGATTTTTATGCATATTCTACGACTCTCAAAGTCATCCCGACCCCTTTAACATACTTAAGTTTTTAAAACCCGATAAGCAGCCAAACTTAAAAAAAAAAGGCACTGAGATTCATCAGAGTTGTGTTTTGGAGCGTTCCTGAAGGAGGACAAAGCTTCCAAACAGTGAATTCAAGCCAAACTTAAAATTCACCACACTGCTGCTGCTGCTGTTTTTTTGAACTCCACATCTTCTGATGAGCTATCATGACAGTATTGTAGTGAAGCTGTGGCCAAATGTTGCCATGGTGGTAATGTTGCACAGCCCCGATCGGCGGGGGGGGGGTCCTTAATACTAACATTTGTTGGAAAAACTCTGAAGGACCCCGAGCTGAGAGCTTTGATGAAGAAGCCACAGCGGCAGAAACACTGCATTTCCCTGCGTATGTTTGCAGAAGACGGAAAAGGTCCGGCTGTTCATGCCTCACGCATCACGTTATTGATCCGCTATTGGCCGGGAGGTCGCAAAATCAACACTGCGCTTCAGTAGCCAAATCCGTGACGGTGGGTTTCGGTGAGTTTCGGTGAGAGCCGAAACTACAGGAGCCACCTGAGGCACCAGGGGCCCCGAGGTCCTTCATGACACCCGGTCTTTTCTGTTTGCCTTTATTTTGAGTGCCAAACACGTGAGAACCTTCATTTAAAAAAAAAAATTAAAAAAAATCAGAATTACATTTTCAAGTAATCCACGCACAGGAGAAGGATCAAGGAGTGTATCCGTGGTGATTATTATGGGATGTCAGACTGTATTAGCTGATGTAGCGGTATGTATCCTAAAGGCTTGTGCAGAGATGATTCAAACCTGTGTCAAAGAAACAAAGCACAAATTCAAGTCGCATTGAAATCCAAAGTGAGCTTTACATCCTCCCAGAGTTCATTTAAATTCTTAATGTAATTATTCATTATCCAGACTGCTTACCGGGTTGGCGGGGGCCGCTGGTCAATATTTACTCGACATTGAGGGTCTCACACGTTCCCTCACATGAAAGGTCGCTTCCTTTAGCTTTCCAAGATGGCTGCCTCTGGGAACCGTTCGAACCGCCTGTGTTCAACGACCCCCTTTTTCTTTTTTAGATTACGTGTTTTGTTCTTGATTTGATCCACCGCTCGAACAACAGAGGGGCAGAAGTTTTTATGCTAATGTGACAAAGTGGGTGTGGACCAGATGAGCGTCTCCCCCGGATGAGGTCGTCCAGACAGTCTTTGCTGTTTCTGCCTACGGTTTTGTCTTTTTGTCCCTGAATGAAGCAACAAGACGTTTCAGGGGAGGCCGCGCAGACGTCAGGTTTTGGAAAAGAAATATGAATCAAATAGTTTGTGAAATCACTTTAGAAATAAGGTTGTTTTTTTTAGTTTTTTTTTGTTTCAGGGATTACTTCCATACATTCAGTCTGAAGTACTCCTATAAAGAGAAGTCTGCGCCCGTGAATCCAGTAGAACATTCGACTTCCGAATACAGGCGGCAACATTCTTGGACAGTAGTGGATAGAAATGAAATGCACAGCTTTCTTCAGCAGCGGCACGAGCACCTCTTTGTGCCGCTGAGGAAGATGAGGACGACAACTCCTTCGCTTTTGTGGTCTTTTATGGGACGTTATTGACAAGCACACCCACAGCTAGTGTGTCCTTTGTGAACTTGCACTGCACAACGACGGTTTGTGAGTCGACTTATTGATCGCTGATAGAGACATTGATTAATTTTCTGGCCCGAAGTCCTGCAGGACCTGTAATATATTTGCAGATTGGGTCTTTGAGTGCGGAACAGG
Source organism: Fistularia tabacaria (assembly GCA_901007705.1). Lineage (NCBI taxonomy): Eukaryota > Metazoa > Chordata > Actinopteri > Syngnathiformes > Fistulariidae > Fistularia > Fistularia tabacaria. Next base: position 12,075 of record CAAKHD010013205.1, on the reverse strand, counting down.
AGAGGAGGATGCTTTTTTCTGCCCCCCCAAAACGTTCTTCAATGACGGGATGTTTTTAAGGATATAAAAAAAATTTAAAACGTGTGTTTTTTCGACTGATGGTTTTAAAATGACTTGGAAAAAATGTATAAAAGGAACTTTGTGGGATGAAAACTGTTGATACTGTTTTGTTTTTACAGGTCAAAATAAACTGACTGGCATTTTAAGGGTGGTCCACTGTGTGTGTGTGTGAGAGATCTGAAGTCAGGGCGTGCAAGATCTTGTTTTCGTTGCTAAAAGCTCTTTTCCAGGAAAGACTAGATAAAAAGAGTCATGGGCTCGTCCGGGATTTGAACCCGGGACCTCTCGCACCCAAAGCGAGAATCATACCCCTAGACCAACGAGCCATGCTAGCAGGGATCTCCCTTCATGTTAAATCACAAAGAAGGTCCAACCTCCTTTATGGCGAGTAAAACGAGAATATCCCACCAATTGTGCAGGCGCTGGTGGTATAGTGGTCAGCATAGCTGCTTCCCAAGCAGTTGACCCGGGTTCGATTCCCGGCCAGTGCATACCAATGCAAAAGATCAACTCTTCTCCGAGAGGAACACCTGATTAATATTTTTGCTTCCGGTTTCAGGTGGGCTTTTTGAATTGAAAAACTTCCATGGTTTGCCGCAATGCATGGCTCGTTGGTCTAGAGGTATGATTCTCGCTTCGGGTGTGAGAGGTCCCGGGTTCAAATCCCGGACGAGCCCCATCACCTACAACTAGCATGTCCAAAAAACCCCAAATGAATCTCCCTCTCTGAAGATTACTACCTTTTCCTGAGGAGACCGCCTGGTCTCCAAAACCTAACATGACGTTCTCATGGCCTCCTGTGGAGGTAGATGATTGCCCCCTCTACTGTAGTCTCTCCCAACTGCTGTTCCCTGGCACATGAGTGTGCCATCAGAGATCATCTGTAATGTGGTGGAAAAATTCCCACTTTCACCTGATTCATCCAAAAATTATTTGTCTTTATTAAAAAGAAAAAGTACTCAATCAGGACCCTCTTGTCATGAAGAACATTCTGACCCAGATGAAGGCCCAAGTATGAGTAGTGGTCAGAAGAAAGTAAAAAAAGGTGCTGCATCTCATGCTGATTGGAGATAATTTGCCAGTGACGGGGCTCGTCCGGGATTTGAACCCGGGACCTCTCACACCCGAAGCGAGAATCATACCTCTAGACCAACGAGCCACAGATGATGTTGAAAGTGTGATGACTTTCAGAACCTCTTGACTGAAAATCTGATCAGTAATGATAAAACGTAGAAGTAAAACCGTTAAGTGTTCAAATCTGGGTGCAATAATTTGATTGAGATGCGCTGGCCGGGAATCGAACCCTGGCCAACTGCTTGGGAAGCAGCTATGCTAACCACTATACCACCAGCGCATGCTGTAGATGATCTGGAAAGCCTTGCAGGTGGCATCTTCTGAGGTGTAAAGATGTGATGTTCTGAGTCTCAGTGGGACCTCGGCTCGAGGATATCTCTTCCTTGCTTCCGATTCGCCAACGTCTACTTTACCTTGACCAACTTCAATGCTTCAGCTGAAGATTTTCATTTCACTCTGACAAAGAAAGAAACACTTCAACTGCACCCATGGTTGACATGATGGTTTTCTCTCACCGACCCAAGAAAATAAACTGTGTTTTCCCCAAAACTAATTTTCCACCCGTTATTTGCATGACAGACACCTGGAGTTGGAGGCCATTGGGCTTGCCGGGGTATTGAACCCGGGACTTCTCCCACCTGAAGCAAGAATCATACCTCCAGACCAAAAGCCCCGAGCTTCATCCATTCATCAATTAATCCTCACACACATACCACCTATAGACATACAATCATCCACTCTTTCACTCACAGGCCACAGACATACAACCATTCCCTCATGTACAGACAAACAATCATACACACGTGAACAAACATTCACCTTCTCATCCACACGCCTCGACAATTTAAGGTTTCCACTGAACCTGGAGAGCCTGGAGGTTCCGGCCCCTGTGCAACCCCGAGTTCAGGGTATGCGGTTTATATCATGGATGAATGAATGAAGGAATGGTGCACAACACACCATGTACCTTCAAGCTAGGTTGTGTTTATGAGTATTTACTGTGAGCCTCTTTCATTCTGGAGTTCCTTACTTATTGGCTGAATTCAGTATCTAACCGACAGCTACATCCTCATCGATGTGTCCTCGTGCATTTCATTACAACACTCGTACTTTGACAAACAGCATAGTTATTTATTAAAGACAGAATCACTGTACATTTTCCAAAATAGGAAGAGGACAGATAAATAAAGCTTTTATTATTAAAAAAAAAAAAATCATCCAACTAAACAAAATGCACAGTCGAGAATACTTTGGAAGTTCAAATTTGTACATAAAACATATTTACAAAATCAGATGCTTTTGCCCTTTTTTTCTTTTTACATAAAATGAGGAGAAAAAAAAATAAAAATAAAACTTTGTACCTTCTGTTCTGAGTACAAATACATCTGTGAATGACATACAGTGCAAAACTGTAAGATCCGTTGTGCCGCGGGGGGTTAAGCTTGAGTTAGTCGGGAACTTTTTCCTCTTCCGGGATCCAAAACTGGATGTTTATGAACAAAGTCGCACGAGAAAAAAGAAAGAAAGAAAGAAAACAAGAGAGAAGGAAAGAAAGGTGGCCGTGTTTGTTTAACATTCTCTCCCTGTGGTTCTTCCGGCCGAAACCCAAGGAGAGACGAAGGTCGTCTGTCGCTCAGAGTCCTTCCTCTTTCAGGATTTCAGCAAAGAGCTAAAAGCTCGATTTTGGAGTTTTACTGCAAGGAAGATTTGGATTTCTAAAAATAGCACCAGTGTTCATTGAAAAGAACAAACACCTGACTGAAATCCATCATCACCGCGTCCCTCAAAGCTGCTCCTCGCCTTTTTGAAGGCTGGCGATGTGACGGCGATGCAAGCCGGAGTTTCCACACCGCCGTTTTGTTTTGTTATTTTTGGTTGAGCTCCTGAAAGCCTCCCTCTGGACACCTTGTGTCTATGAGGCAAATGATACATCGGCGGCGCTAATGGCGCCACGTCAATGCTGATGGCTAGCACCATGCGGTGATAGCAAGTGAGCATTGGCTAATATTGTGCTATCCAGATGCTGGCTGACACACACGCACGCACGCACGCACGCACACACACACACACACCATATCCCTGACTCGGTTGTGCGGATCGTCATGCTGGTGTTTGTCGTACAGTTGAGGGTTTCGTGTTTTGCTCAAGAGGCTAACCGACTGTTAGCTGGGCCCCTGAGGTGTGATGCTGTAAACAAAGGCTCTCATTCGTCGATCCCGATTTAGCGTAATAGCATTAGCTCGTGCCAAACCCCAAGAACCCGTGACACCGTTATTCGTGGAAGTTCTGTGATTGTTTCGATGTGAAGAAGAAGAAGAAAAGGTGAATTAGCTGATTGGTCCACTGGAAGGGCGGAGCCTGACAAGGACCCCCTCAGCCTTCAGGGACCGTCGACGATATGAGGTGCAACCGCACAGACAGGGGGTGCTGTCCCTGAAACAACCCTGCACACACAGGTGGGGATGAACATCTAATCTCTAGAGCAGGTCTGGAGCACCAACAGTCGGGGCTTCAAGGCACGACGGACGTATTGGAGCCGCCCGTTTCAATCCTCTTAAGGCCGCGTGATGCTGACACACACACACACACACACACACACACACACACACACACACACACACACACACACACACACACACACACACACACACACACACACACACACACACACACACACACTCAGTTTTTGGATTTTTGATTATTCGCTCCCTCTCTGGACGCACGTGGAGGCATAATCGGTGATAGTATTTTGGGGTCGGTAGGAAGCTAGTA
>CAAKHD010013203.1:70475-102773 GCA_901007705.1 Fistularia tabacaria | reverse complement strand
AAAACACAATGCAGCTCCCTCTGACCTTCTCTGTACTTCTCTATTAGCATTCTCAAAGCAAATACTGCATCTGTAGTACTCTTTCTAGGCATGAGGCCATACTGCTTCTCACAAATACTGACTTCTGCTCTCAGTCTAGTTTCCACTACTCCCTCCCACCCTATAGTTACTGCAATTCTGCACATCCCCCTTATTCTCCCCTTCCTGTCTCCCTGATCACATGAGCTGTCATTGTCTAGTCATCTGGAAGTTCTCCCTGACCACCAAGAGCCTTTCTCATCTCCTCCCTGAAAACCATACAGCACTCCTCCCCTTTCCACTTCCACCACTTTGTTCTCTGCTCTACCTTTGTCCTCTTCATCTTCCTTGTCACCAGAGTCATCCTACAAACCACCATCCTATGCTGTCTGGCTACACTCTCACCTACCACTACTTTTGCAGTCACTGATCTCTTTCAGATGACCTCGCCTATACAAGATGTAGTCTACCTGCGTGCTCCTACCTCCTCTCTTATAGGTTACCCTATGTTCCTGTCTTTTCTGGAAAAAAGTATTCACAACAGCCATTTCCATCCTTTTTGCAAAGTCTATCACCATTTGTCACTCTATGTTCCTATCTCGGATAACAAACCTGCCCATCACTTCTTCATCACCTCTATTGCCTGCAACCAACATGTCCATTAAAGTCTGCCCCAATTACCACTCTCTCATTTCTGGGGATATTCTGCATTAGTTCATCAAACTCATTCCAGAACTTCTCCTTCTCCTCTAACTCACATCCTACCTGTGGGGCATAGCCACTAACAACATTGAGCATCACAATTTCTAGTTTCAGGCTCATAAGTCTATCTGACATTCTTTTCACCTCCAGAACATTCCTAACAAGCTCCCCTTCAAGATAACTCCTACTCCATTTCTCTTTCTGTTAGTACCATGATAGTACAACTTAAAACCTGCTCCCAAGCCACACAGTATATCCACCTTCCTTCTCTGAATCATGTCAACCAACTCTCTACTTTTTCCTGTCATCGTCCCAACATTCAAAGCTCCTACTCTCAGTTCCAGAATCTTGCCTTTCCTCTTCTCTCTCTGCTTCTGAACACGCCTTCCTCCTCTCCTTCTTCGATCCACAGTTGCCCAATTTCCATTGGTACCCTGTAGGTTATCGGTACCAATGGCGGTCGTTGTTAACCCAGGCCTCGACCGATCAGGTATGAAAATTTTAGGTTTGATTCGTGTATTTGGTTTTGGCAAAAGTTTTACGCTGGATGCCCTTCCTGACGCAACCCTCTGCATTTATCCGGGCTTGGGACCGGCTCAGGGAGACCCTGGCCTGTGGCCCCCCGTGTCTGGCCCAAGGACACACTGGCCTGTGCCGCCCTGAGGCTACATTGGGAACTCCCTTTTACGTATTACGATTAACGTAATTAATCCGTAACTTAATTTAATAATTAGACCAATCAATGTCTCTCTTGCAAATACAACCTAACACCAAAAGAGGAAGATAATCAGAACACACGCTTTGACAGGAATGGACTTACAGTAATTAAAAATGTCAGCCTTAATGTATTTTGAAGTGGAACTTATATTCACTAAGGTGTCCCTAATCGGTTTAAAAACATAATTTCAGTAAAGTTTACTTTTCACAAAAACATCAATTTACCTGTCTTGTGTGTTGAAGAGATTTTTCTTTCTACAAACATAGATAAAATTGAAATAATCCAATTTATAGGCAAACACCTTTGTGGGAGAACTTGGTGAATATAATTAACTGAAATGCAAAAGCTCCTTCTGTTATCATAATTCCGTTCATTTAATACAGTTGAAAAGAATGGTGATTAATGATAAGGCTGCCAGATAGATGCCATTGATAGATGCCATTATTTGTCTCTGAGTGCTCTAAAAGAGGAAGGAGCTCAAAGCAGATATTATTTCATCTTTACTGAGCAGCCACTAGTTAATAAAGTTTAAAAGATGCTGATGTTGGGACTGCCAGGCAGGCAAGAAGAAGATCAAAGAGAAGATTTTTGAATGTAGTGAAGGAGTACATGAAGTTAGTTGGTATGAGAGAAGACGACACAGAGATTAGGATTAGATGAAGGAGGTTGATTCTCTGTGGTGACCCCTGAAGGGAGCAGCTGTGAGTACAAGGAGAAGAGGAAGAAGTTTATTAACTTTAGACAAGAGGTAAACAGTTCAAAATGGAGTCTCCTCTAAAGTGGATTCTTTCTTTATTTTAAATTGTAATTACTTCTTTATCCAATTTTTGCTATTATTAAATTTGTATAAAAGTGACTGTGGGCATGACTATGAAATAATCTGCATTTCTAATTTTACCCTGTGTTTCTATTTGGGGATTTTCTGTGGCTATTAGCATGACTGAGCACTGTAACAGCTGACATGTAAAGCCAGATAAGTGATAATCTAAAGTAGACAGGAACAACATTAGAAAGCATGAAACTGTGTTGGCACACAAACAAGTTCAAGTACTGAACTCTTTCCTTTGAAAGCAACAACAAACAAAGCTTACTTAGAGTGCTTGTTCTTATCTTAGGAATAGCGAGGACACGCTACTGAACTTGCTAAAACCAATCAACCTTGCTCCTTAATCTGTCTCTTCCGGTTCCCTGTCCTCCACCCTCTCATAAAGCCATTAGATCAGGCAGCGAGGAAACTTGGCCTCCTGCCCTTGGGTTTACTTGAACCCATTGAAGATTTATGTCGGTAATTGTGTTGACATTACGTAAGCCTGTTTTGAGAGGTTCCTCGCACACAGCATCTCTGTTCTCAGGGCAGCTCTCTGCCACGCTGAATGAATTAGGGTCCTTGTCTGCAGACTGAAATCCAAATTGAATCAAAGAGGTGGAAAAGATGTCAGGAAGGAAAGGTGGCAGTCGTTTCTGCATTCCGGTGTATGATTTTGGGACTCCCAGAGAGGAGCTGAAGAACATTCAAACTGAGCAAATTTACCGAATAATCTCCTCTCTCTTGAATACTTTTCTTAGAAGTCCAGCCAATGAAATGGCACTGTGGGTGCTTAAATCCAGAGTTACATCATTCATGGTCGTGGCAGAGAAAGAGACATCTATGCTAAGAGGTTAATTTCGGAAAGAAATACAAAATAAACTGACCAGTGGCTTCTTATCTGGATGAGTAGCACATTGTTGGCTGGCAGGCATATGCAGTGGGGGCTGTTGCTACACTCTCTTCCATAGCCAAACCAAGCACATGCAACCGGTGTCTTTACATTGAAACACCTGCAGAGGGCCGCGAAGCACCGGCTGAGTCTTCGTTCTATATCGTGAGAGTGACTCAACGTCCAACTGTTTCTCTGACAGGTTTGCAACCATGGGCCGAAGAGCTGATGTGTCTGAGCTTCTGTTTATCAGGGAGATACATTTAGTTGAAATCCAAATCACTTCTGTGCTGTATGGTCAGGGTCTTCAGATATCAATGTAGGTGGCCTAATCCAGACAACACATGCCACTGTCAAACGTGAACTCAGATCTTCTCTGGGAGCTAATCTACAACACTAGATGGCAGTCTTTCCCTGTAGCTGCCGGATGCCTGGCTGGATGCCCGAACAGAAGGTCTTGCAGCCAGTAGTTGTGGAATCCGAGCCTCCGGTCCACCTTGGATGGTCTCACAAAGAAATTTTTTTACAGTCGAAGCACTGCCAATGACTCTATCCTGAAGGAATCCTAGAAGCTTACGCGAATAGGGTCACACAGACTGAAAAAAATGGCAGGATAAAAAGGTGGTCCTCTTTAGGCCCTTAAAATTCTTTGAGAGTTTTTCTATGTATTTTTTTTATGTTTCGTAACTTTCAATCAGGTAAAACTGTAGAAATGCAGCTTAAGTCTTGTGAAAATACCTGACATGTGTACAGAGGTGCTGGACTTTTTTCCATTTGTTGCTGATTGACGCAAAACTAAAAAAAAATCAATTTTAAATCACACAGCAATGTCTCGGTGAACTGTCGGTGAGTTGGGTTCATTAAAAGCGTGTCTCGCTGAAAATTGTGTTATAAGAGGCTTTTGTCCATGCATCTCCAGTGTTATAATTTTTTCCGTATCAGTCTTTGATCCCAATTTCCATGGCAATGTGACCATTGAATCAACTCCAGCTTGTAAGTTGAAATCCTTGAAAATTGGTTGTCCCTGTTTCCTGGAATTTTTCCACCTAAAAATGTATTTATTAGACAAACTATGTCCTTTGTCCTCTAAGAGTTTCCAGGCCATCCATTATTTTTAACAGAGTTACCCTTACAAAAGGTATTATTTGGCTGAACAAAGGTGGAGAGAATTTCCAGTAAGAGAAATACCCTCGAGCTATGAATTCAATAACGGTGGCAAGATAGCTAACAGAACACTTCCAGCTTTTCGAAGGGGGAAGTTGGAGGGAAAGTTGCAAAATACATAAAAAGTATCTAGGCAAGTAGCATTGGACAGCAAATATCAGGACACTTAAAATGTAGATTTTTCCCTTTTTCTCCGAAAAGTCCATGTAGTGAGAATCAAGAATGACGGAAAGATAGCTAAGATGTCTGATGAGAGGTCTGGACTACAGTGAAAGAACCAAATTACTTTCCATTAGGTGCCAAACAATATTGCACTTTATCACAATAAAACTTAGAAAACTTTGCATGCTTTTCCTGAAAAATAAACATGACGTCTGCAGTGCAAGCTGAGTGAACAATTTCCACCCGAAATCATGACTCATTTAATGAGAATGTGCGTAATGAGCGGTCCAACAATGGGTGATAACACTGTCACAACCTTTGAAAGGTAAATATGAATCACAGTTACTCATGTGGATGTTTTCAAGAAGATGTTGCAAAACTAAAATGTGTTGCACAAGTAATGGTGAGGGCAGTTGGGCATGGTGATGTTTGTTCCCTGTGAGGATGTGGCAAAGACAGATAAAGTTGGTGTCCATGACCATGACAATGCACTGATGGTGTTGCTGTGAAATTGGCAGCAAGTTGTGTTTCTGGTTTGGGCTATCTGGACTGAATAAATGCCACGGCATCACGTCTTGCTTGTCAAGAGGTGGTTAACCAAAAAGATAAGAATAATTTAGCTTCAGGAAGACACAGGGAGGGCAGATACTCATAGCTGACTCGGTATTGTCACTTCAGTGAGCAGCTGTTCTTCTCAGTGTCTCACTACGTGGTCATGGAGACAAACTGGCCCTCTAGTTTATTTTTCAAGCATAACCAAAAGGTTCTTTTAGACTTGGATCAGGCCTCCACACGGTGCTATGAATGAGCAGTCACATGCTTTTTTTTTTCAAGGCAATGAGCCCAAAAGGATAAACCTAGAGACCTCAGCAACATTAGAGAAAGTTGACGATAAATCTCATAAACTGCTTCCTGTGCAACTTCCAATAATTTGTCAAAGTCATTCACCACTTTTTGGTTACATTCACATAAAAACATTGCAAATTGCTCTTTGGCACATCATATTTATTAAATATAATGGTGTGCTATTTTTCATTGTAGTGCTCCACCTGCTTAAACCAAACCGTACACAACATCTGTCATGCATTTATTTTCACCCTCCCACCTGAGCTGTAAATGTAGGAAAACCCCGGATATGTAATCTGTAGGTGTGATGTTGTTTTTTTGTTTTTTTTTCGGGGGTCTGCACAGTGGAATCCAGGAATCCATGCTTATTTGATCTGCTGTCATAAATTCGCTTTCAAGAGCATACGACTCTTGGATTGTCATTACCTTGCTGGTTCACAATCGTGACTTGAAAGCATCCGCCACATCATAATTGAACAAAGGTCCAGAAAATAGAGACATGTGGGTGACAGTGCAAGATATGGATCTCCCAAATTATCGCTCACAACCAAGAAGAAAGGGCTTTAATTTAATTATAACAGACGACAAAAATAGAGCTGGACTTGGGGCCATCACCGGGTAAGTGATAACTCACAAGCACTCTTACTCACATTTTTCCTTTGACCCAGGATAATTCAAGCCTCTTTTGTTTTAACAAGGTCTGTGTTTCTAGGAGCCCCCTTCCGCTGATCCTCAGTGCCCTCCATTCAATGAAAACACACACACGTTTGGACTTCTCTAAGAGGGGGAAATGTATTATGAGCAAACTCTTTCTGTAGCCTGGATGATAATTTGAATTCAGGATATGAGACACCAGCCCTGCCAGGGAAAATATACTATGTACCTTGACAGCTTGTGCACGGACCTAATGATGATAAAGTGCTCCCACAGTGAGAGCAACAAACTGCATTTTTAGCATATCAAGAGCATATAACTCTGCTGAAGTTCTCTTTATAGTCACAATTTTTTTAAGTTAAGATTTATAGTCAGAATATGTTGGATGTATATCTTGGCTTGAGATCTTTGGAAATGTCGAATACTCCGGTCTTTTCGAGGCACAGAGCATGAAATCCACAGGATGAAGAAATGTGCTCTACCTTCTGATGACCAGAGGAGCAAATACTTTTCAGAGGGCAACAGCTGGACCCTGTTGCTTGGATGCATGAAAAAGTGTCATATCTTGAAAGCCGGAGAAACCGCAAGGTTTCAAATGGATCTAATTGAGGCACAATGAAGACACCAGCCATGCCATGTTATAGTATCAGGAGTATCAGGTGGTGTGAGCAACACACAGCATTTTCATCCTGTATGCTTTTACATTACTGTGGGATTGTATTACACCCAAGCGCTCACACGCATGCGCACATACACACAGATACACACAAAGACGGACACAGAGAACTTTGTGACTTGGCAAAAGGTTACCATTAGGCAGAAAAGCACACCAAATTGATTTACATTTCAGCTTTTAGATTTTTTTCTTTGGCATTTGAATAAGTATTTTTTCAGCATATTAAATTATTTTGTCATTATGAATTAATTCTTATTCATCTTATTTCCTTTCATTTTTTTTTTTTGCCAATTTTCTTTATTTATTCAACTGTTGGTTGAAATTTCCGCTAATTTGAAAATATTTCAGTTGCGAATATTCTCTTTATTGCAATGTCATCTCATTTTAGGAAATATCATCAGGCATATTGGCTTACTGACTTGACAGGCTGCTATTACACAAATTAAAAGTAAAATAAAACCAAATTAAACCTCCCACTCTGTGATTCTTAAGGGAAGAGGGAGGGAATTTGCTTTTCATGCTATAATGTACTATAACACTTGATCAGATTTCATATCAGTAATCACAGTTATATACCGCTGTATGTTCACATTGAACCAATTGATAAATGGATTATAAAGCAAATAAGGAATTATGTTGATAGGTATGACCAGCCCTGACTAATAGTAGGTTCATTGAGAACCCTGAGCTCATGCAAACTGGCCCAAGTTATTGTGAAACGTCACACAAACTATGAGCGCTGAAATCTATCAGCATATTTACTGGTTTTGCAGGTTTTGATGTGGAGCAGCCAGTCATGGTCAAGTACAGCTCTTCCTGGCAATAAGAAAGACTCATGTCTGAATGGCCAGAGACAATTTTTAAGCATATTCTGGTCCCAGCAGCGGTCTCACCTCTGAAACTCTACCCTTCTCCACATGAGGTTCTAGCTCAGAGCTGTGTCTTCCCTTAGAATCAATGGCAGCCACTTGGAGAACGTTTCCATTTGACTTCTCTCACGAAGCCACATCCCCTAATCATGGTGGGTGTCTCACCTCACAGGGAGCACCGCCTGATGCCTACGGTTCTCAATATTTCTTAAAAATGTCATAGACAGTCTCATAAAAATGCGAGAGAATCAAATTCTTGCATTTTCTTGTCTGATATATTCTGACTGAGGAGAGAGGAAAAAATGCAATGCTAATAAAGCGCAATTATGGTCTAACTAACGGTACACTGGACCTGAAATATGAAACTCCTCACAAGATGAGCCTGTCGGGTTAATATGGTGTATAATAATAAATTAGATAAGATAGAGAGAAGCTGGCAGGTTTTAATCAACGGAAACTCTGTAATTATATTCATATTAAAATGTCACCATCTCAGTGGTGTCTGCTCCATACACTCAAGTGCACATATTGCATAAATACATTTTTGTTGCTCTATGTTTAAAGTCCTCCAGAGTTTAATGAAGACCGTAAATATGGATGTTGTTTGTCATTCCAATCTCCGCCTTGTTTTTCCAAGAAATGTCAAACCACAAATATTTTCTCCATCTTGCTTCCTCATCCTCCTCCTTGCTTTTTGCTTTTGCTCCATGGTGCTGCATGGCCTCGGCTGCATTATAGCAAGATTTCCACTGCTCTTTCACTCAACCTGCACTTCTCAGTGAGGAATAATTGCACAAACCTGGCAGGTACCGATAATGTGCAAAATCATTTTGTATGTTTCAGGGAATGATTGGATGAAAGGTCATTTAAAGCGCAGACAAATCCTTTCTGCAAACGAACTTGGCAAGCAACAACTTCGTTGTCAAGAACAACGGAGCAATTTAAATGAACCACACATAAGTATCAGGAGCTGCTCTGCTGGTTGGCATGTCCAGCTGTGTGGGTTTGTGGGTAAAAAGGAACGATTCTACATGTGTGGGATGAAAGTGTCCACTCCAGCTGACCAGGTCGGCGTCCCCAATGCATCTCTCTGCTCTGTCTCTGCCCTCTGCTACCGGTCAAAACACGGCTCAGCCTTCTTCTGGAACTGAACACCAGAAAGCATGCTGAGCAGATGTGAGAAAACTGCCCAGAGGTTCTGTGCTGCTTGAACAACACTGCACATGGCCATGTGAATAATAATGAATTAAGGAAAAAAAAAAAAGAAAAAAAAAAAACCACTGATCACGTTCTGTGCAGCATGCCGAGGCTCTGTCTCGCTGGGTGGAAAGGTCAGCCTGAGAGACAGACTGAGGCGCTGAAAGCACCTTGCTGTCCTAACAAAGGTAGATTGTCTCTGCCTGTCAGTCCTTTTGGGTTGAATAACTTAGTGAGAACGCAGACATCCAAATCCCAGAAGTCCAGAAAAAAAACACAGCTGAAAAATGTAATCCTTGCAGGAAGACAAAGGTAAAATAAGCTGCCAGTCCCAACAAGCTTTTGTTTCTGCTTCATATTTCACACTTTAGTCAATAAAGAGAAAAAAGATTGTGTTACCAGACAGCTGGAGAGCCCACTCACATATCTATTATCTATTTCCCAAAGAACTGGAGGTGGATGTTACCTTACATACCCTGCCACATGATGTGACCTAATAAACCAAAAATGATACAATAGAGATTTGTTTTGTTTGTTTTCTCCCCTTCGTCTTTTCTTACATACTGATCAATATAACTTTTGCACATATATGCATGTCAGCAGCCCTTGTCCCTGGGGAGATTGACTGGTGCTGTGGCTAAAGTTGAAAGGTGAAAGTTAAACTCCTCTAGTTGTTTCCAAAATCGGGGTTGTGACCCCACCATCAGCCTAATCTCAAGAAGTCAAAAGGTGAATATGGAGTAGAGAATAGGAAATCAAAAATACAAATAAAGAGAAATTCTCCTTGATTTGGGGTTTTATTGAAATATTTTGTACATTTTTTAAATCTTTCAACTTTGGTCTTGGTTTTGAAGATTAATTCTAGATGATCACTTTATATTGAAGGGTCCAAAGAAAACACCCCGACAATCATTATTATTGGTCATGATTTGCAAACTTATGATTGGAAGTTCCAGGAAGTGCCAAAATGCATGCCTTAACTGTTAAATCAATTTCTAAACCAGAACAGAAGTCTCTTTTCTTGGTAATGCTCAAGTGCATAGTGGAGCCCCATCCTCCTGGCCCTAATGGCCGATGAATGTCATGTTTGCTAACCGGGCATGGTTGCACGTGGTTGGTAGCTGAGTATCAAGTAGCAAATATCGGACTCTCTGAACTATGACAGAAATTATCTCTGATGACGACAAAAACAGACCATCGAAGTGTGCCTGCAGTTTGGCAGGGGGGTTGTCCTCACTGGTATACATTCCACCCGGTCCAGAGGTACCAAACAACATTTCTGTCTAGCAGATCACTTGAATAAAAGAATAAAAAAAGTCTATGTAAGATAACTTGCGATGGCATTTTCCCAATATGTGGATAGATGTACTTTATGACTGTTTTATAACAGATGGTTAGATTGTGTAAGCTCAAAGAGTAGAGCTTGCATATAGTTCGCACATATTAGATAATGGGTGAGCTGTTTTACCCCCCACAGTTACATGAATCAATCCAAACAGTAAAATAGTGGTCAGACATTCAACTGATGTCCTGAAATGTTCTTTAAATGACTGCAAATGTTGTGTGGCTGCCAGAGTGAAAAATAAAATCCCAATGCTCAAGTCACAAAAACATGTCAGAGGCAAGTTGGACTGACGAAACACGGACAGCAGTCATCATGAGTATTATGATCCCTGGTCTCTTTCAACAATCTTGAAGAGAACTTCTCATTTCAAAGTTGACTGCTCCCAACTCTTTCCTCACCACTCTCTGTCCTACATTCCTGCTGGCCCTGATTAGTCACTAAGCCTTTTGCTCTGTTATTATTGCAAGAGTATCTCAGGTCATGAGACTTAAACACCAGCAAATTCCTGCCCTCTGGACCTCCCGGTCTCTCTGTTAGGTTCTGTCCATTAATGCTGTGAATTACCAAGCAATGCCAGGCATGAGCGGAATGGACGTCCAGGCGTGGGCTTCAATTTCACCTCTGCGCATCATAGTCAGACACTGAATGTTCCGCATGTTAAATGAGAGTGGATACACCTTTCTGCAGGCCGCCGTGATGCTCCATGTGATGCTCACAGAATGGGGAAATTCATTTTTGATTGATCGAGCTGTGGATTATTTCAATTGGTTTTCACAAGAACTTGAATGTTTAACTGTTCTCATCAATTTCACGTGTGTCTTTATTAATTGGTTTCTCAATTTGTTGTAAACAAACTTGAACTTGTTTACTTGCGACGGCCCCCCTCCCGAATTCCTCTGTATATAGTTATCCTCCCTTTTAATTTTAGCCCTCCATTAAAATCATTAAAATGCTTCACTATGTTTGTGTCGATTGACTGACAACATGATGGGGAACACTGACACAGATTGTTTGCTCTGACAAATGAACAGACTCACACATGTGCAAAGGAAAGTATCTGTACATTGCCAAAAGTTGTCTATGGAAGAAAGCAGAGTAACGGTTAGACGTTATACATAATAACTGTGTAATCATCACTTTCATGCTCTAAAAATCTTACAAACAATGTAAGTGGTCTCAGACTGTTATCGTGGTGATTATCAGCAATGCAGATCTCCTGTTTCTCTTGTTCCTGCTGCTGAATGGCTTGAAAACACACTTGGCTTGACCAGTGACATTCATGGCGCTGGGTTATTTAGAGTGGGGATGGATCATATTACTCAGGTAAAGTCCGAAGGAATGCAAAATATACTGTACATGTTATCAACTCATGAACAGGAGCCGATGAAAGGGTGACCTTTTCAGTGATTAAACATGATGTAACTGATGACAGTGACAGTCTGGGTGCCTCATGAGACCCAATGGCTTCAGACATAAAAGAGAAAATTCAAATAAAGCACTTAGGAAAGGCCACGAGCTGGTACTACAATGAAATTCCACATCTGATTAGTAAAGGACTGACAGTCAACAGTCAGTCCTCAGGAGACCTTGTGGAGGCCCGAATAGCGTTTCAATGATATAATGTCACAGTAGACACTTTGGTTTTTGCACGGTGTCATATTATCATAGTATGTATGGCGACGATTTTGGAGTTCTGGCAGGAGGAACACATATTGTATTTGCTTGCAGTGAACTTGACCTGTGACCACTAAATAGTTTGTTTATTTTGGTCTTTGCTACTTGTTGAATCAAACACATACATAAATAATAGATATATATATATGAGATTTAAATATAAATAAACGAGAAACAGTCATATAAAAAATAAATCCAAAACATTTTTTTCATATCGACCGAAAAGATGTAGGGGTGGCACGGTGGCGCAGTGGTTAGTGCTTCGGCCTCACAGCGCTTTGGCCACAAGAAGGACGCTGCTTCGATTCCGACAAGGGGACCTTTCTGTGTGGAGTTTGCATTTTCTCCCCTGTGTCTGCGTGGGTTTCCCCCGGGTTCTCTGGTTTCCTCCCACGGTCCAAAAACATGCAGCAGGTTAATTGGAAAAAAAATTGGGAAAATTGCCCTGTCTGTGTATTTGGCCCTGCGATTGACTGGCGACCAGTCCAGGGTGTACCCCGCCTCTCGCCTGATGACAGCTGGGATAGGCTCCAGTATCCCCCGTGACCCTGAGTGTAGGATAAGCGGCAGGCGATGGATGAATGGAAAAGATGTAGGCTGAAGTATTGGCTTATTTTGCCTGCCCTTCTTACTTTGAGTTTCCATCAAATCATTTTAGAAATTAAGAAAAATGCATGTTTATTATTAATACAATAGGCAGTTTACAAGCATGATTCAATTTCATTTTTTTAAATAATATCATTTCTAAATACGATTTTGAGTAGTTATCTTCTCTTTCTTCATATCCTTCAGATTTTCCTCGGATACTGAATCTAAGATCAAAGTGTATTCCAAAACGATTATAATATATGACAGAAGAAAATGGTGATAAGGGGGCTTGGATTGAAGTGGAACAGACTATCCTGCTATGAATTTGCTGTGAGCCCTTTCTCTAATTGATCTTGAACCTCAAACTATTCTCACCATGAATATTTCATTTCACCCTGCTTTCACTTACTCGTCTCAGGAACACTTACTGAGCCTCTTCAGACTGAAAGATCCCGATGGCTCCAACTAATGTTGTTTCAGTTTCCCCCTTATTGTAATAAATTGCTTTCTGAACTCAAACTCAGCAGCAAGGTTCTGTGGTCGACTGTCTTTGAAAGTAGCATGTTAGCTCTGGGGCCAAACACCTGGCTGATCCTCATATGGTCCACATGAAGGAGCCTCGGCCCCTCTGACACCGAGGGAGCCTTTTTGAGAAGACACCTGACTGCAGGTCTTATCCCCCATCTGTCTGTCCGAACCTTGCTTATTTGCCAACTTGGACTGTTTACCCTCCAGCGAAGATTACACAACCGGCCCATGAGACAGGACCGGTAATCACAGTTATCGTGCTGTGTTTTCTTGCTTTGTGTTTGATGTGACAGTACGGCTGCCTACTTTCACAACAGTGAAAATGGCATGCACTGAATGTCATCTGTGAACCTTCCTTCGTTATATCCAATCTTAGTGACCCGGCAGTTTGTGCATGTTTCTGTCTTTGTGAGTCGAGAGTAGCACAGTAATTAACTCCTAGGTACATCGATGTTGAAAATGGGATATTGCATCACAATAATCACAAATGGCCGTTTTGAGGTGTCTTCAAGGTAGCACTGCCTTAGCATTGTTTTTCCTTATCGGGAAAAGAGTACATCTGTCAGTCCACTTTATTATTAAAGTGTCATAACACAGTGAAGGATTTTTAGGGAGACTATTTATGGAATGCAAAGTATGCAATCTCTCTGCAGCATGTTGCTTGTTATGTTATGGTGACGATAAATGTTTAAATAATATATGTAAAATGCTTTTGTAAGAACCTAGTTATAAGATGGGCATTTTGCCAAAGAGCAAAGAAAATACTTTATTTCATTTTCACCTGTTCTCTTCATCAGCAGCCTGTGTTTTTTTTTAATCTATAAGATTTTCCTCTCCTTTGCAGGACAAGTAGAACTCATACTTTGGGCATGTCAATGAAAAGATATGTGCACTTGGATTTATATTCTTTTTCTATTCTTGCAACCACACGTTAGGTAGCAATGTCATTGACAATAAATTCAAGTTTCCTACTAAATCTGCAGCAAATGCTTAGCTATCATTAACAGTTTCTGATAAATGGATACATATGTCAATATGGTCCTTTAGCTATTTGGCATTATAATATAATTATTCCCACAAATTCCCACAGCTTATGTCAGTGCATCAACCAGCCACCCAGAAGCAGGACTGACCAGAACCAGCTGAGACAGAGAATATTCTGGTAAATGCAGAATATTTCCACCTAATCGTGTCCAGAGTCAAACAGAAGATGTTCAGTATTTTTTTCCTTGTGCAGAACTGTGAACAGTTGCTGTCCGGTCTGATTCATGGAGGTCAGGCCACAATATTTACATTTTCTGACTGACTTAAAGGGCCAAAAAGCACAAATATAGATCAGAAGATCTATGTATACTCAATATAAACAAGCTTAATAAAATGTTTGTTTGATTGTGTGTGGTTTATTGCTTAATGATACTATTAAAATAGCTTTCAACACTTTAACCTGAACTTCTGGACACTTGTTATTCTGCAACCTTGCTTTAAACATCATTTAAATCACAGATCTAACCCCCTCCCACTCTATGCCTGCAAGAGAATCTTTAGTAGAAGACTGTAATAACACTACACAGAAAATGGGGTATCCATCTATCTCTCTCTCTCTATCTATCTGTCTTCTGTAAATATGTATGTGAGCATGTGTATATCTATGTATATATATATAAACATTTGTGTGTGTAAAAATTCATCCACAATTTTCCACATTATAAACACCCCTCTACACATTTACATATGTCCACACACATATACATGCAGTACACAGTTTTTACATATAAATCCATACACAGTTTTCCACACTGCCTTCATCAAAGTTCATTTAGGGAAGACTTAGATGAAAAAATTCATTGTGTCTCTTTACTTGTGGCTATTCAAATGAAATTTAATTCCTAAAAGGTCAACTGGCACTTTTGTCAGTCATGTCTACCAGAGGCAGAGTTGGACGGTGCAGCCTCTCTTAATTCTTATTGCACGAGGGAATCGGCTGATCTGCGTGTTCGTTGTTGAAGCCATTATCTAAGAGAGTTTTCACCAGGAATCTCATCACCTCATGCTTTCAGACAACAATACCAGTAATTTATTATTTTTGAACATACAGCAGTTTTATTACCACATTCCCATTTCAGACCTCCCAGTACGCCACATTTCAGAAGGCAGATTTCTTTTCAAAGCAGCAAATTTACAAAAGAATTGGACAGTTAATTATATTGTATTTTCCCTTAAAACAAACCAAACTATTCCAAACAACACAGAATAGAATCTGAAGTGCTCGTCACAAACAAACGGGAATGAGAGCCGGACTAAACAGAGGAGATGTCACAAAACTAAACAAAAAAATAAGGATTTAAAAACATTTTACCCACTGGCTTGTAAATGTGGTGAAGGGAAGGTTTCAGGAGACAAGCAAAAGTTCTCACTTCCTGTTTTGAAACACTGTTCGAACTAGATATGACTTAAAATGAACTGTAGCGTTCCAACTAAAAGAAGTACAGACGTATACTTGAATTGCAGAAAGTGTGTATGCATCACAAGCTTAGACAGTGCAGTAAGGCCCTGATGACAAATATGTGTTTGGTGGCTTCTAACGTCTAGGGACTTCTAAGTAAGCTATGTGGAAAATTAAGGTTAAATTATATCTGTTGATAAGCTAGCCAGCACAAGGAATAATAAATAAATGATACACTTACACATATCCTGAGGGAGAGAAAGAAAAAAAGCCAAATAGCTCCAAAGATAAGATCTGTCCCATAGAAAACTTGATTATAGGATCAGAATGAATTCACTAGGCCACTGTACGTTGGGAGTTGCTGTAACACACATATAAGGGAGGTTGGTTCTTTGTTTGTATCATTGTGAATGATGGATTATTATTCTAGGAGGCATTATGGTTTGTGATTACTTTTCCAGCCAATAATCTAATTGGTAATAAGGCGCAATATCGCAGGAGAGACGTTGTGAAAAGAGTCATTGTCGACAGGTGATGGCAAGGGGGCGCAAATATCAGGACCTGGTAGGAAACAAATTGATCTCAGATGGACAAAGATGAAACAGAGGCGCAGTGAGAGGGGGAGACAGTATCTGGAACTGGATGTTCCACTGGAGTTCACGACACAAATTAAATGAATATTGAAGCCAAACTCCTGGCTCAGAGATTTGTGATGAGAATTCGAATAGCTGCTCTTTGATTCCTCAGGCATCATGGTTTTATCCAGAGTTTTCCAGGCAAGATGATGTAATCCTGTTCGGATCGGCCAGTTCTGTCATTGACTTGCAGCGGCCATCTTGCATTATCTGGCAGCCAAGCTTCAGCATACAAAAACTGAAAGCAAAGGACCCAAGTGTTATACGGGCTGCCTAAATTCTCAGGATTGAATTTCCAAGGATCAAACATTAACTATCCACAGTCTGATGATGGCTCCTTGATGAAATCGAACACATAGGTACAGAGCTTGGTTCTCTTCCAACTATCCTATGCTCACATGCTGGACCAAAGATCTCTTCCTGCATATGTGTTTCCAAAACAGGATATGAAAATGTTCCCAAAAACAAATAAAATGGTTGGTTCCACTTAAATCATCGTGTCAACCGTGTTTTGGTCGGGTGGGAAGGTTAGTCTTTATTTCAATGGAGGATGGATTTAAGTTAAGTTACCCAAATAATAACAGATAAGTGGGTGATAGGAGAAAGACAGGATTTTTTGGGTAAGAGGCAGAATGGAGGATGTTTAGCCGATGGGGCAGTTCTTAAAAAATAAGGACGAAGGAAACAACAACAACATCAAACAGGGCCTAATTCCTAAGTTTATGTAATAATTTATTACTGTTATCTTGTGTAATGAAGAGATGTCAGACTTTGTGGTACAGTAGGAGGGAAAGCAGTAGGGTGTCAGATGATGTGGGTTTGTGCGAGTCCACTCAGAGGACCTCATACAATGGCCCTCTCTGTCTGGACCACTCGGTCAACTATGGTCCGATACTGTCTCACATACCCCATCACCATCCCCCTTACCACCAAATATGCTCTAGGGCGGCAGAAATAGGGGGCTTGTCCATCTGCATAGATCCTTTGGTTTGCTTTTTTGCTTTTTTTAATGCAATTTCCATGCTGAACCCAGTCTCCTCGCTGACATGGCCAGTCCGGTGACCTTATGGTCAATTCGACCTTTCTTGTTGAAAGAGAGTGAATAAAAGCCATCCAGCTTTGCTCAGCGTAGGGAGAGTAGTACTTGGTGAATATTAAAAGGTTACACACTGCAAAGACTTGGGGGATTCTAAGGATAGTGCAAAGATGGGGGGAGATTTGACAGACAGAAGTAAAGAGGCTGAAACTTAATTGGCTAAGACAGGATCATCCGAATCAGTGAGATTCTTGATTGCAAACACGCGACAAAAATAGTGCTTGAAAAATGTACCCGAGGTTCACACAGCCTTCCACTGGAATGACGGTAACGCCCCCTGGCCCTTTAGGATCAAACGCTAATCGCATCTCTTATAGGATCTTGTGAGCAAAACCCAGGAACTTGGATCTCTTGAAGGCAACACATAATGTCGGGGGGCGTCTCCTACTGAGCTGTAATTACATTATGTCAGACTGCAGCAAAACACACCGCCGTGCCTGAATATCAAAGTGACTCACCTCTTTCCCACACACACATACTTTGCTCTCTCTCTCTCTTAACCACCAACCCATCAGCTCTGCGTTGGGGGGAAATCCAGCTGTCTCCATATTTTATGTTTGCGTTGTTCATGCCTGTTGCCTGCGCTTGCCACATCCAATCCACAAGTTTTCATATTGCCCACTTCTTCCAGTACCCACAGTACCTTCATGTCGTGAGAAAAACAATTGCTGTCATCTTGTAATTTGGCCTTATGCTCTATATACATGCACTGATTTTTTTTTTCTTTCTTTTAATATCCTTAGCTCTTGACTCATTATTGGTTTAATCGGAGCTAGGATATCATTGTGTATCAGAACATTGTTAAATAAACATGCAGCAACATGTTGCAGATTGTTTTCAGATTCCATGACTGACCTGATGACCTTGAGCCTCATGGTGAAGTTTTCATCGTTTTAGGGAATTTATTCTAGTTGCTTAAGTATTTCCAGGGAGCCTCTTTAGGTTCTTGGTGTTTTTTTCAGGTTCTTTTATCACACTGTGATAAAGGGTGAACCTCAAACCAAGGTAGCTTTTGTTCTTTTTGCAGCAAAGCTGGATTCCATGTGGTTTTCTCCCCTCAGCATGGCACGTGGGGTGGACACATCTCATTGACTCAGCATCGAATGTCTCGCGGCATGCCATCCCATAATCATTTCAATCATACAATGATATTGTATCCATTGTAATCAGAGCTCGGGCTTGTCTGGAAGAAGGCAATTTGGTTGAGATGTGGAGCTGAAGGTGAAGCTTCGGCTTGAGGTGAACTCCTCCCACGTGCGTGATCATGAGTGAAAATATGCGATTTGGCCATGGCAGTCCCATTAGCGTCCATTCCAGAAGCAGAGGCTCAGAGCTCGCTGAAGGACTGTCATTGTGAGCATCTGTTTAAGTGTTATGTAATGTTTAATGAGGCTGCGGTTTTACTCTTTGGCTTCAAACCACGAATGAAAGAGTTGTACCGACCTGTCGAACCCCTCACGCTTAGGGGCTCTAAATCTAAAAGGATACACATACAGAGACACACAGGTTGAATATATCATTTTCACATTTCCGTGGGTCAGCACTTTGGTTTGTATGTATGATGTGACTTAAAAACATCTCTTCAAAACCACCCCCCAACACATACACATACACACACACACACACACACACACACACACACACACACACACACACACACACTCACACACACACGCACACGCACACGCACACACACACAAACACACACGGTTCGCACCACTCCCTAATCCGTGCAGGGGGTTCCGCTCCAACCCCACCTCTCCTGCCGCATCTACAGTACCGAGCTCCCCCACTCGTCGTGTCCGAAACGCCGTCCACAGTCGTTATTCTCGTCCATACTCCTCGGCGGTGTGTGTGTGGGGTTCTGGGGGGCGGACACCGACATGCCGCGCCACGGCGTCCATGCGACCACGGAACCCGAGGTGCATCATGCGCTTTGGAAGGTGCGTAAAACTTACCAGAATCAACCTATCTCGTGTTAAGATAAGTTAAGTTAAGTTAATCTAATTTTTGCGATCATTCTAATTTACTTTTTTGCAATAATTATCCTTGAATGCCGCGGGAATTGGTGTTGTATTGAAAATTCAAAATGAATTTGAAATTTTTTTTGTTTTTTTTTTGTTTTATTTTCCTTTTTCCTTTGCGTTTGAAGACATTAATACAGAAAAAGCCAGCCTCGATATGAAAAGAGCCACTGCTCTTTTGTGCACATTCTGTCCATATTTGGATGAACACATGGCGTTACGTCATATACACAACTGGTAGAGTCGGTTAAACTGAGATTCATTGTCCTCTCTAATCACTGTGTGTGTGTGTATCTTTTTCCCCCCTCTTACTGTCTAAACCCTGAGATTATTTTTGAGCTCTTTTATGGCTCTGTGCAGAGCAGCAGCTGTTACTGTATTGAGCAGCGGGGACAGGTGGATGGGTGCGCTGAGGCAACAGGTGCCCGCCAGCCTCCTGCTCCAGGGGTAGACCATGCATGAAGCTAAATGTTACCTTGTGCAAAGAGAAAGCAGTGAATTTAGAATATATATATATATATAATTAGCAGGCTTTAAGGAAAAGAGTGGGATAAAATAAGGCGGATGGGGAATTCCTTTTTTTCAAAGTGAACGGATCAGACAGATGCTTCAGGCTTCGGCGTTTAAAGAACAAACTGTGCAGCCCCGGTTCCAAAAAGAGAACATCTGAAATGCACTGAACATTTCAGATGATTTAGGAGGATCATACAGACGCATATTTTGAATTTGATCCAATTCAGGTTTAGAAACTTGGAAGGTATTTCATGTGAAAATGCAACAATCTAAAATAAAATTCTTAAAATTCTCTTAATGGCATTCTGTGACAGTTAAATGAAAATGTAATGAACTGTTTGGTGATTGAAGTGCTCTGCAGTGGACAATATTCAAGTTTAATGTCATTCAATGTTTAGAAACCATTTTTCATGAACTTTTGACCTTAATCCTCTAATTTTCTCACATATTCCCGCAGATTTGTTCCTCACTTGCTCTTGGAGTCTTCTAGGGTCACTTCAGAGTCATGTTTATGCTGGATTTACACCTTAAGACTAAAGACTTAAGACTAAACACTTTGAAAAGACTCGTGTAAAACTATCAAATTACACCAGCTCACATCTTAAGACTAGTTTTTAGAGTCTTAAGTCTTAGTGTGGATTTTATAAAGACTGTGAGTCTCACTTGGAAAGACTTTGTAAAGATTTTGAAAAGACTCGTGGAAAGCTACAACTGCATTCTTACAGCAATTTTTCCATCATGCAATGTTTTGACCGGGTGTTTACAGAGCCTCAGCTCTTTCAGAACACTGCTTTTCCTTCTCCACTTGGTCAAGATATTGTGGAGAGTTGAGATGGTCGAAGCCGGGCTGTTCTGCTCACAGCTCCACCATCCGCTCCTCTTTCTGGAAGCTCCTTACTGATGGGGACGTCCTCTGCCGTTCCTTTCATCTATACCGTCTCCGGCGCCAATCCCGCTCTCGTGATTGTTGGTCTACCAGGTTTCCTTTTTCCGGTTTTGTGGAGCTCCCCTGTTGGTTGTTGATTCAGTCTTCACCGGGACGTAACACTGAGACTTGTGATAATATGAAACATGTTTGATAAGACTTAATGCTACCAGCCCACACTTAACGACTCAGATGACGGGTGCGTGCTGCCACTCCGCCAAGACCCCAGTACGACTCTTTCCTTATGATTTCCTCGTGACTGCCAGTTTGGTGTAAGCTTATAACCCCGGCATGAGTCAACTTTGGTTTATTTTTCTGGAATTTTCCTCCCCAATTTTTGGAAATTGCATGCTAAAACCCTATAAATTTCCATGGGATGTTCAGGAACGCGCTCCAGAGTACTGTGATATGTATTCTATTTCGCATTGCCTAAGGCTTAATTGTGTATTTTGAGTTGTGCTATCATTGGAGCCGCTATACATGTCATTTGACCTACCATGAAATGTATTTTCCATCCCAGTCTACGTCAACAGCGGCCATCGGGGTCTTTCGTCGGGGAACGTCGACATGCGTCGCCTCTGAACTCGGGGTCGCCTCCCCCGCCGGCGCAGCGCCACAATGCCAGTCCAGGCAGCCCAGTGGACAGAGTTCCTGTCCTGTCCCATCTGCTACAACGAGTTCGACAGCAGCGGCCACCATCCCATCAGCCTCGGCTGCTCCCACACGGTGTGTAAGACTTGTCTGCACAAACTGCACCGCAAAGCCTGTCCTTTTGATCAGACGCCGATCGGCACGGACATCGACCTGCTGCCGGTAAACTGCGCCCTGCTGCAGCTGGTCGGAGCCGAGGTGAGTCATGCTGAGCGCGTTCGCCCTTGTGGTAAGCCGCTAGTTTCAGTAACTAAACAAACTCTCTCGTGTTCTCTCAGCTCCCGGATGTGCAGCCGGTGAGTTTAAGCAGCGAGGCAGAGATTGAGCACTATGAGGCCTGCAGGGTGTGTGTGGAGGAGCTGGCTCTTTACCTTAAACCCATCAGTGGGGCTAAAGGTACGTGTGTGTGTAGTTTTAGACATTTTTGATGATAAATTAGTTTTGCATCTGCGGACATTTATCAACAAAAAAGAAGAAGCTTTTCGCAACAAATGTGCGGGGGCTGGAAATCGTCCGCCTGTGCGACTTGGCGTACATAATTCTCACACCTCTGCGAAGCTTCTGTGCTTTTATGGTGCTCAAACAGGAAAGATCAAACTAACTGAAATCAGTGAGATCTCCTTAACTTGAGGATTTTTTGCAAATCTTTTCATAACGTTCACATCTGAACTGGGAAAAGACAGGATTTGGTGTTTTTAAATTTAAACCTGATATGCTTTTGGGTTTTAAATCACGTTGTTTTGCTGGTTCTCGAGACGCCGTGCTGCTCGGCTGTGGAAAAATATGCTGATATTCCCGTTCCACCAGGCATGGTGAACCTGAGTCCTAGCCTGCTCAGCCGGCCCATGCAGAGGAAGCTGGTGACTCTGGTCAATTGCCAGCTGGTGGAAGAGGAGGGCCGTGTGCGGGCAGTACGGGCGGGACGGTCGCTGGGAGAGAGGACGGTCACCGAGCTTCTACTGCAGCACCAGAACCCTCAGCAGCTCTCTGCCAACCTCTGGGCTGCGGTACGGGCGCGGGGCTGCCAGTTCCTGGGGCCTGGTGAGGATGACTTTATACATCTTTAAAAATCAACTAAAGATTGCTCATCAGCAAGGAAATCCCAAGAAAACCACTTGCATTATTTTGTTTTTGCACTTAAACAACATACATCACACAAACACCGGAGAAAAGTTAAATGTACCTTGCTACGTACAGAGAGACGTAGCATTGCTTTACTTATTGTGGCGAAGCACTACCGCTATGTTTTACTGTATCAATCCGCCACTTTGTGATACCTCAAAGGTGTCATGCACAGAAAATAAAAGTAGTTCCCATAACCAATATTTCTGTGAACATAACACCAATCATTTAGAAATAATCACTGCTTCTTTGTCAGATTTGCGTACATATATACCTATATATTTGGAATTAAAAGTGACCTCTGAGTGTCTTCTTTTTATGTATACAGAATCTTGAAATGTAAACAATTTCATGAACCCTGGTGTCCAGTGATGATTACTCATAGGGCAGATTCTGACTGGGAACCTCACCGTCCCCATCATGATATCAAAATGAGTTCGTTGAAAGTCTGAGGACACCTGATTCAAAGGGGTTTTATTACATATCAATTGAGTTATTGGAATGCTTTTGTGTAAATACCAATCCCCTCCCGCCCGAGCCATATCTGTGCATATCTGACGGTGCTGAATGTCTCCCGTCCTCCTCATCAGCGATGCAGGAAGATGCGCTGAAGCTAGTTCTCCTGGCACTGGAGGACGGCTCTGCTTTATCCAGGAAGGTGCTGGTTCTGTTCGTGGTCCAGAAACTGGAGGCTCGGTTCCCGCAGGCCTCCAAAACCAGCATAGGCCACGTGGTGCAGCTCCTCTACCGGGCCTCCTGCTTCAAGGTAGAGAAGACACACGCAAAGTATACAATCGTATTCATCTGGATAATTATTGTGAATCTTTATTAATTATCTCGGGAGCTAAAAAAAAAGTAGATTTCGATGGACAACCTCACCTGCAAATGCACATCTCCTCTCCCCTTTTTATTTGTGTCTTATTTTCCTCTGGCATTTTCAGAACTGCCTCTCAACATGCCACAAGCTAAACTACTAAACAACTATGGACAAAGCCTCTCTTTATTTGAATTAGTCACGGGGAACCTTGGAAAATACCCCTTTTCAAATGTGGATTTCTTTTCCAGTGGAAGTGGCGTAAAAGCCTCACGATTATTAAGAAGATGTGTTCCAGTGGATGAGTGTGTGTGTGTGTGTGGGGGGGGGTTGTCCATCAACGTACAGATTTTTGCACCTGTTATCTGATGACAGACATAGCCGGCAGGGCAGAAATGTCATCTATCTATCTGTATTTATGCGTCTTGCAGGAGGGATATGCAGTAATGAGGAAAGGTCAAAGCTCCCGAAACCCTTTTTTTTTTTTTTTTTTTTTTTTCACAATCGGAATGCAGAACTGAGCTCGAGAGTTCAAGAGGTTTCAACCTGTTTGGATTTCGGTTTGTTTTTCTGACCCCAGTGGCGTTGTGGTGTGTGTGTTGGTGTCTTATCATGATTACTCATAGGAGAGATTCTGTGAGAAGCGAAAGGATCCCTTTATTTGAATTGACTGTGAGTTGAGTGTCAGTCTGAAGACGCCAACACATACAGGCAAGTCAGGTCAGATTTTATTTCTGTGGCGCCGGATCATGACTGTTAACTCAAGACACTTTTCACGTCGAGCAGGTCTGGACCATGCTCTTTAGAATGATTTGCAGAAACCCAACTGGGGCAAGCACTTGGCGGCAATGGCGAATGGGTTGGGATGGACAGGCGCAAATGATCTTTTATTACGAATAACAGTAGCGCTGACAGGTAAATTGCAATGATATGCTATGATACATTAATAGCTTTAATATATATAAAAAGACATGGCAATGGTGGACCACTGCAGTAGATCAAGCCACGCCCCCGGGGAACCTGCGAAATGAGGAGAAGAAGACATGAGGTTACTATCGTGCATTGATGAGGGGACTTGAGTGCAGACAGGACAGGAAGAGTGGGAGGAATGAGAAAAGCGCATCATGGGAATTCCCTCAGCAGAGTAATGAAATGGCAGCATACCTTGGGCCTAGCCTCGCCCTAACTATGAGTTTCTCAAAGAGAAAGGCTTTTCAGCCAATTCTTAAACAAAGAGAGGGCGTCTGCCCTCAGGATGGAGATTGGACGATGGTTCCACAGAAGAGGACCTAGGTTATGGATGTTCAGGCTCCCGTTCTGCTTTTACAGCCTCCCGGGACCACAGGCGCGTAGCCATGCGTCCTGGGAGCGTAGAGATCCGCATCCTATAAACACCTCTTTTCATTCTTTTTCCTCCTCTATCTCACAATTTCACCTTTCCCGGCCCGTCTTATTCCCCGTCCTCTGCCCTGCTGTCCTCCCAGGTGACCAAGCGTGACGAGGACTCCTCGTTGATGCAGCTGAAGGAGGAATTTCGTTTGTATGAGGCTCTCAGGAGAGAACACGACGCCCAGATCGTCCACATCGCCATGGAAGCCGGCTTGCGGATTTCGCCCGAGCAGTGGTCCTCTCTTCTGTACGGAGACCTGCTCCACAAATCACATATGCAGTCTATCATTGACAAGGTGCCGCTGTACTAAAAGACCAAGACGCATGTAACTGCCTCCCCCTTCCACACGTGCATCTGCGTTTGTTTACGTTTAAAGTCCTCCTTTTTTCCAACGCAGCTGCAGTCGCCAGAGTCTTTTGCGAAGAGCGTCCAGGAGCTGACAATCGTTCTGCAGAGGACAGGGGATCCCGCTAACCTGACGAGCCTGAGACCTCAGCTCGAGCTTCTTGCCAATATCGACCACAACCCAGGTACGCGGTTTTATCTCACAGGGAGACATCCATGAGTCTTAATAGCACTTCTCTGGAAAGTCAGATTTACATTAGAGTGTGTGTGTCAGCAGGGGGATATCAGGATAATACACACGCTTCTCAACATCTCCATTTCCCATTAGCACGGTGAAAATGTTAGGTCACCAATGTCAGTATGTAGCCTTAGCAACTAAAGCAGCAGGAATCCACTGGTGTGATACCCCGGGCCAAGTTTGAGTAAACTCAAAATATATCTGCAGACATCTGTGCTCTGCAAACATGCCGTTGTCTGAAGGATTATTACGAGACAAACATGTTCACAACAACTTAACTGGTGGAGGTTTGTGTACCACAACCCCCCCAGACTCTCCTCGTAGAGTAATCAGACGCGTTTGCCTGCATTTCTTTCATTGACATTTCACTTCCTTTTGCATCGTCGTAAAGCCTTTTTTTTCTCTGCCTGATCTGTTTGCAGATGACCTGGCGCCCTCATGGGAGGAACTGGAAGGTGCGATGCTGGCCGTAAAGCTGGTGGTCCACGGACTCGTGGAATTCATACAGAACTTCAGCAAAAAGAGCCACGACAGCCCACAGGTACGGCGGTACAATGCTTGAAATGAAACAAGCTATGACGATCGCTAAGGATTTTTTTGTACAGTGGAACATCAGGAATACAGAGATTCTGTAAATATGTGTGTGTGTGTGTGTGTGTGAGTCTGTGGGTATATATGATGTGTAGGGTATGAATGAAGATTTTTTTTGCATCTACGTGAATAACATCCAGCCAGCCCCCCCCCCCCCCTCGTTCCCCCTTGAGATTAGATGTGAAAGTGTTTCTGAAATAGACGATCATATTGTCGCTGTAAACTTGAAACGCTTCGACTCAGACCACTCAGAGCGAGAGTTCTTCCGTTATACGGTCCCGCTCGGTGGGATCTTTTCCCGTGACGTATTCTAACACAGTGTGAGATGTCACGACTGAGTAAGTCTGACAGAGACGCGTCTTTTCGGGAGGTTAGACTATAACCAAGCCAACTCCAGCTGACCTTGAGTTGGCCTGTCTCCAGTAAACATGACCAGGGGTCACCATTTTAAAAGGTCAGCCTCAGTAAGGACACAAACAATCTAAGTGTTTACTGCAGTAATACTTTGTTGCCTTGGAAATGAGTGCTTTACCGCTGTTTGTGATATTAATTTGCTATTAAGTGTCACGAACTATGCGTATGCATAAAAGATTCGGCAAATAAGGTCATAAGGGTGTAGAAATCAGTGTAAACATTGACTTTCAGCTTGAATTACATTTACACTCACTAAATGCAAATTGATTCTAGTATTTTAACAATATATGGACTAAGACTGTACTCAGCAAAAAGGAAAGGGAGAGTAAATGTATATTGCGTCTGTGTGCATTTTTGCAGCCTCAGGCTAACACAAAGTACAAAACCAGCATGTGCCGGGATCTTCGTCAGCAGGGGGGCTGCCCACGAGGAACCAACTGCACGTTTGCGCACACGCAGGATGAGCTGGAGAAGTGAGTTAGAGCTCACATTTTTACAGTATTCAAGATCTTTTCACAAAAAAACAAACAAAAAAAAAGCATTGATAAATGTTTTCTGTTAAACTGTTGAGTATTTTATATTTCCCATACTCTGAAGGCTTATTAACTTTATCCATGACCCTGTTTATTTATACAGACATACTGTATTATTCTAACAACACATAAATAAAGAGTTCAACCTTTGTGTTTTCCCTCCTCTGTTCTACCTTGTTTTCACAGATTCAGACTAAGGAACAAGAAGAGCAGCAGTGTTAGCCGTGCATTTCCTTTAGTTATGGGCAAAACCTTCACTGTGGAAGGAAGCGTTCATGCGGACGGGTCCGCGGGGGCTGGGCAGGGACCCAAAGCTACAGGAGACAACGCAACGGCCCGGATGGAGGGGGTTCCCAGTCTGACTCACCCGCAGCTGATCTCCAGAGGCCTGGACGTGATGGATGAAATGAAAAGACCAGTGCCAAATGGATCCAGTCTACCCAATGGGCTCTCTGCCTCCAATAGAACCATGTCAGGGCCAGCAGAACAGTAAGATCGTCCCAGCTTTTATGTCTAACCCATCAATATCTGCAGAAATCAACCCATGTACATTTACAAATAAGGTTACGTTGAGGTCCGAACATATGCAATTACCTGCTTGAAGTGCTACCGCTTCAGATGAGCTTCCTACTGAGGCTGTTCTCGTGTCCTGCAGGAAACCCAGCTCTCCACCGAGGACTCCCGTCAGTCACTCCTCCACAGCTTCCACTTTGACCCCGCTTGGACGGCCCGGCGGTGGCAGTCCCACTTCCAAACATGCTCAGTTAATGCTGCGAGCCCCGCATCCGTCTCAGGCATCGGACCTTTACTATCAGGAGCCCCGCTCCGTGTACGACAGCGGCCATTACCAACCAACCTGTGAGCGTTTTCTTTTTTTGCAATAGCAGCAGCCATCTTTTTTTCCTGAAATGTTTATCGTGACATTTCCCCTCTCTCTGCTCCTCTGCAGCGGGTTCCTATTACCCATCCTCTCTACACCCCCATCACAAACCCTGCATGGCTCGGTTTCTCAGATCTTCCAACGTCCAAGAATCTATGCTGCCGCCTTCTATTGGCCCTCCTTCGGCCTCCTATTCCAATGACTCTCAAATGCCGCAGCCGTCATCGTCCTCTTCCTCGGGATACCCACCTCACCCACCTAGAGATCGGATGGGACCCCATCCCTTCCACCCCCACTCGGGACAGCCTCAGTATGGACCACTGGCCCCAGCCCACGGGGTTTACACGCCCCTGTATGACAGCAGGAGAGTGTGGAGGCCTCAGGTGAGCTTTTCGCTGAACCTCCCGGTGCTGGATATTTGGAACAATCATTCCCGTCATTGATTATGCATATTATCATCGTTCTAGCTGTACCACAGGGAGGATGCAAGGAGTAACTCGCTGCCTCCAGAGGTGCTTCACTCCTCCGTTTACCAGCCCCCACTCAGGGAGAGATTCAACTCTCTAGACAGCAACTACTGCTCCGGAGCCGAACACCGGGCCGGGCTGCACAGGGTAGGTGAGGGGAGGGGGATCCAACATGCTCCGCCCCTTTGACTCCCCCACATGACCACAATATTGGTGAATATTGGTTCGGATATGTCAGCAGGTTGAGATGGAGATGTGGTCTGAGGTGGAGGTGTAGTGTTTTTCACTGTCGCTTAATGCTGTTTGTGTTGTATTTCATAAAAACGTAATCCCTGGATATAATTATGAGCCTCTGACCATCAAAGGTAAAATAGACTTTCCATAGAATGTGTTTGTGTATGTGCATGTGTGGATGAGTGGGGTTTAATGTACTTTCCCCCGTGTATTTCTGCTATTTCCTTTTTTCTTTTTGCTTCATTCCAGCTTTTAATTAGTATAAAGCCTAGATGGGGGACACGCAGGAGAGGATATTTGGTGGTTTTGTCCTCTCCTTTTCATTTTGTATACCGCTCACTCTTCAAAGAAAAAAAAAAAAGAGGGAGAATCATAGATCCCCTGAGATGTCGGCGTATTTCTCCTGGTAACCGGGCTGTCAAATTACCCAGTGCACCCCTCTTCTGAGGCAACGAGAGCTGTGACTCGGATGGCTTTTCTGGTGGTTTTGATCAAAGCGCAACCCGAAACACATTGACAAATGAACAAAAGGACGAACCTTTTTGTCATACAATGTAACTTGTACAATACAATGTCGATGTATTATGCCTTCAACTTTAGTATGACTATGCCCTCAGTGGTAATTTTAGACAAATAAAAATAAAGGCGCATTGGTTAGCACATGCCTCACAGCAAGAAGTTCCGTGGCTATGTGGGTTTAGAATGTATGTTTCTATTACATGCGAATGAGAGGGTGAATGGTTGTATGTCTCTACATGTGGCCCAATGATTGACTGGCAACCAGTCCAGGGTTAAACTCGCCCAATGACAGCTGGGATAGGCTCCGGCCCCTCCTGCCCCCTGCGAACCTGACTGCAGGATAGATAATGAATGAATGAATAAAAATAACCCTCCTGACACTATGTTCCTTTGCTACAGGCTGATACGAGGATACAGCTTTCTCCAGTTGTTTTAGGCACCTTTTAATTTTCTATTTTGACTAAAGATATCCACATTGATGGCTACACTGATGGGTACTTCTCCGTACAGCACTGTAAGCTGGGAGGGAATTACATGCCTTGCTTGTAGCTAGCATTGGTTATTGCCTCATGGCGATAAACCTGGTGAACTGAGCCTTTCTCCCAGGAGTAAATATTGGCTAGATCATGGTTTCCCAAAGAAAATCGAATACTGCAAGCCTCCCCAGGTGTGCTGAGGGGACTTGGTGAAGTGCAGCAGGTGTGAGGATTGGCTCACAGAAAGGGATATTAGATGGGGCGGGCGTGACATAGCACAGATCTGGGATTACGCCTTCATCATCCATATCATCTGCTTTTCAAAACAGAAAGCCTGAAATAACATCAGTGTTCACAAAGTGACATTTTAATTTCCTTGTGGATTATGTGCTGGGAAAATTGAGTCCTTCTCATTGAGTTTACCTTGGCAGGCTCTTGTCCAGACCAGAGCAATGCTTAAAAGTATTGGTTAGTTTTTATCTTCTCCCTACTTTGACATTATCGCTCGGCTTTCCTCTCAAGCCAGTGTATTTCTTCTGTTGGTACAGCTTTTTCAAGCTGAATATCAACAGGGTGGTTAGCACCTCTGGCTCAGATCACGAAGATCCCTGGTTTTATACCGACGTGAGGCTTTTCTGTGCGGAGTTTGCATGTTCTCCCCGTGTCTGTGTGGGTTTCCTCTGAGTTCTTCAGTTTCCTTCCGCAGTCCAAAAACATGCAGTAGATTCACTGGAGACACTGACCTTATGAAAGTGGGAGTCTCTATGTGATGTGTAAATGAGAGAGTGAAAGGTTGTATGTCAATATGATTTGTAAAGAAGAGAGTGAACGGTTGCGATCGACTGGCGGTCCAGGGTGAACCCCGCCTCCTGCCCGATGACAGCTGGGATAGGCTCCCGCCCCCCCGTGACCCTGAATGCAGGATAAGCCGTGTATATTATGGATGGACGGAGGAATATCTAAGTTCTATTACTGTGTCTGTATTTGTGTGTGTATGTGTGTTATGAGGTGGGGATGAAAATGCACAATATTTATTTTTGCCCTCTGAGGAAATAATCCAATGGATTGAGCCAAAACGAGCCATTTAAAAAAAAAAAAGATGGAAGCTATAATCCGTGCAACAATTAACGCATTGATCCATGCAACAATGAATGCATCGTGAGTAAACACGCAGACCCATTTGCACTAATTGATGTGTGTTCTTCATGCGCCGAACAGAACACTTTACATCATTTCCCACCTTCAGTTTCTCTTTCACACCCACATCATCACACCATCTCACCTCTACCTTCCTTGCCAGCCACAAAGCTGCAGCACGTTGCTTCAGCCTCCTCTGTAGTCCTCCCACCTCTCACATAAATATGTTTCTGCCTCCCCCCACTCACTTCCTTCTCTCTCACATCCTCTCACGGCACTAACATGACGACCAGAATGATCGGCTCTTATGGTTTACCAGCAGTGGCATGCTATGCCACGTTTATAAACATTTGCGGGACACGGAGGGTAATTTATTTGCATACACACCGCATATATATGGTTCAATATACATATACAGACTTAGTCATTTACAAACAATTGTTATTCTTCACATTTCTACAATCAGGCACTGCTTTCTGAAAAAAACCCTACTTGAAAAATGCCGAAATACTTTTGAATGTTATTGTGATGCTGCATTGTATTTGGGTCAGGATCACAGGCCTTAACCGTGCACAGCAATGGTTATTTCCCCTCGAATACCGGGAGTCAAATTGGATGCATTTGGATTTTAAGTGAAGTGATGCTCATTCGCTGCATTTTCTTTTCCGGGAAAACAACTTTATATGATGTTTTCAGCCGTATTCAGAAATTATAACAAATTTCAATTGTGCTGTGACGGATTCCATTTCATTTTTCCATCAATTTTAAGCTCAGAGACCACGAATACTTAAACCCCAACATAATAGAATGCCATTACTTAGGGCCTAATGTAATTTTGTTCATAGTGAATTGTACATTTAATATAACACAACTCCTTACTGATTCTGATCCTGTTTTTGTTTTGTTTGCATCAATATCTCATTGCCTCTCCAAGTGGAAAGGAATAAAAAAAAGGTGGAAAGGTATAAAAAAACTGGTATGGCACATCCATCCTCCCATTGCCAGGCAACTGACATTCACAAAGAATAACATACAGTCTCATAGCAGGCTCTCATTTAGAAGATGAAGCAATGTGATGAGACCGCCTGCGTTTTATACCCTGATTTTGGCCGCACTCTAAATAACATGACGCTAATCCCTTCAGTTTCAAGCGCTGCCATTCTCTGTCCCAGTGTATAAAACAAATCACGTAGGTGTGATTATTATGACAGGGCTTGAACACCACGTTCTCTGCACTACTTTTGTTACTTACTAATTCAAACCTGAGAGCCACAGTGACGATTGATGACGTGGTCAATAATCGTCTCCTACATTTCACTTCAGCCCCGTGCTTCCGCTCTCGCTGTGGTTTTTGCTACAAAGCCCAATGTCCTCCTTCTCTGGGCGCTGCGCCGTCACTTCACCGGTCCATGCTTGCTTAGGTCGAATTAAGTTCTAGCTTTAAGATATTATTCAGAACTGTGATTATATTTATTTTTTTTAAGAATCCAAACAATTAAACAAATCGTAGCTTCCTTTTAGTCAATTCTATTGTGATACAACATCATACAAACAGCACTTATATTTAAAGTAATCCATATTACCATCAGAACATAGATTGTGATGTTACTCTCTGGCCAATACTGTCTTGTCAGGACTACAGCCGTGTTCCTCTGGGCTACGAGGATCTGTTCAGAAGGAAGCAGGAGCAGTGGGCTCATCATCATCATCATCATCACAGCGCCAGCAGGCCCTCCCAAGCCTCCCCCATCTTCACCATCGACTTTGGAAGCGAGGTAGAAAGCAAATACCAGAGACATCTCACTGCTTGTGCACACAACCCCCCAAACCAGAGCATAGTTAAAGGAGTCTGTGCTCGTGTGTGTTTGTGTGTGTGTGTGTGTGTGTGTGTGTGTGTGTGTGTGTGTGTGTGTGTGTGTGTGTGTGTGTGAGTGTGTGTGGGTGTGTGTGTGTGTGTGTGCGCGGGCGCGTGTGAGCGCGAGTGAGAGTGCGAGATTGTGTGCGCGCTTGTGT
>CAAKHD010013203.1:43041-61926 GCA_901007705.1 Fistularia tabacaria | reverse complement strand
TTCGTTTTTTTTAAAAGAAGAAAGCCCGGTTAACACAATCGGGCCCATGGGGATACTGTATTTGTTAAAAATAGGGCCCCCCCCCCCCCCCCAATCGAAGCAAATGACTGTAAAAAAAAGATACAAGAGTACCAGTTCCAGAGGATGTTCAGAGATGGTGCTTTCAGTTTGTGCATTTCAAGCTGGAAAGAGAAGTTCCAATATAACTGATTTAGTTTTATTTTGCGTGACATTATCATTGCATGTCTTGAGGTGTGATATATCTTTCACAGTCATAAATTTATAAATACCAAGTATATCAACCTCAGGAAGTCTGTAAAGGACAAGGTTCTCATCGTTTGAGACCTGGTCTTGTTTGGTTTCTTCAGGGAGATTGGCCTTCACATCGGGAACAGCTACTGATTTGGTGGTTATATAAAACATATAAGTGGCATCACTCCCTGTTCCCTTGATTACACAAGAACCCAGAAATACTTAAGCTTTCACCACACAAGGTTTTTTTTTTCTAGATTGTACAATGTTCAGAGGTCATGCTCATGATTGAAGGGTCTTGTTATCTGTATTGTAGTAAAATTATAAATGAAGTTGAATATCTAACCACTGTGAGCCTCTCCCACTTATTTATTCAAACAATGAAGGCCAGCCAGGCCACAGTACTGTTCCACAAGGATCTGGATAGATTAATGTGGTTTTCCACATATCTTCCTGAATTGGATCAGCTGTTAGAATGTGTTTAGGTAAAATATGAAGAAATGTGAAATGGTATCATGACACAAAGCCAGGGATGCAGAAATAAATTAGATGGTGTTGGATACCTTGCAAAAAGACAGGGCAAGTGGTTTATGAACTGATGTGAGAGAAACATATATCCGACACCGTTGGATAACAAATCACAGAGGCTCAGTTCTACTTTGACTTAGACCGAAATGGGATCTAGGGTTGAGAGCTGTACGAGGAATATGAAATTTTGACATTTTGACTTGCCTCTATGATAAAAAAAAATGAGGAAACAGCGGGTACGACTTAGCCTTTATTCGGCGTCAGCTTGGATTTTTTTTTTCTAATTAAAATCGCCATCCGAGGGGACATTTATCCACGACGGGCGACCCGCAGGTTAGACAGACTTGATGGAACATCAAGTCATTTGGTGATGAGGAGGCGAGAGGGGCTCGCTTGGGCGCATGCGCAGTGGCGGTGTCAGCGGGTTGGTTGAGCTTGTGTTTACAGCTCGGGTGGATGCTGTTGGCTTCTGATGTTATTAGGGAAAGTACAATGTTCTACCAATTTCCGGCGGAATAAAAAGAACAGTGGGAATAGAGGTAAGGTAGTTTGCACGCAAAGTTGTATTCTCATTTGTATTTGTACTCTCAGTTGCGAAGAAACCTACATTTGTGTAGACATTCATTTCCATGGAAGACGGCTAGCAACGTTAGCTAGCCAGCTATATTACAGTAATGGCCTGTATCTAGGCTCTCCAGCGAGGGCTATTCAGGAAATGTCTTTACAGGGACACCAAGAACACCCTTTGTTGGCACGTCACATCGATTATGTCGCGCAATTCTGTCACTTGTTCATCATGATCTTCAACGTAAATATCGATCTTTGACACGAAGAGTGTTGACCAGCTGTCTTAGCTAACAGACAGGGCTAACGTTAACTGGTACCATAACTAAACATTAAAGCTTGTCTCGCCCAGTAATATCGCGTGATTGTCCCGAATTTGTTCTTTTTTTTCCTATTTCCTCCAACAGCTGTGGCCTTGATGCTATATCGAGTTCCCATGAGGGGCAGGGCTGACATGTAGCAAGGCAGCCTTGTATCCAGATTAGCAAACTGGTGTTTGTGATACTCGCATCAATCATGACAAAAAACATCGTTCCGGACAAGGGTGTATTATTTAACCAAGCCTTGTGCATGCTGTGTGGCCTTTTGTCACTGATAACAGAATCTGGGCGGACACACCAGGTGGATATAGTTTGTGTGTGTGCTGCTTACTGTCGTAATGCAGCGTGTGTACAGGCTGTGTATGTGTGTCTACTCTTACTTTTAACAGACATCACTATCAGCTGATCGTATTTGTTATTGTTACCTTTTATGTAACAGTATACATTTTTTCCCCTGAGCTGATCTTGACTAATATTCTACTTTTATCAGATTTTGGTGATAAGGATCAAATATATGTTTGAATACAAATCAGAAAGAAGTCTACCTACAGATAATCTTATAGGACTCTGTCCTTCAAACTATCAGATTGGTGCCAAAGGTACCAGTTGGTACAGGAAAAGTGAAAGAACCAACAACTTAAAACATGTCATCTTTAGCAGTAACTCTCATGTCCCCTTAGGCTCTGTTGTGATGTATCAAGAGATGAACAAAGAACCGTGCATTTTAAGATTCAGGGAAAGTGCTCAGTACATCTTCTGTAAAGTCCTGAATTAAGGAGTTTGACATTAACCCAAAATAATTATCATTAGCTACATGCCTATTGAGAATATACTGTACAGGGTTAGCTTGTAAAGTAGCTCTCAGATGAGTGAATAAAGAGAACAAATCATCAAGGTTTTGATATCTTTCTTTTTTCCAGAACTAGTTAGAAACTTAGCATGAAGTCACAGCTTGACCTCATGACAGCTTCTTTTCTCTAAGCACTAAAGTTGGAATTGTACAGTATCAGTCAACCCAACACATTGGATATTTCTTCCTCATATCCTTAATCAGGTGTCATCAGATAAGAGTGAATTTTCATGTTATTAAGATGTAACAAAGAAAGATGGGGCTGTCAGTATATTAGTAAAACGGCTAGGCTAACTATGACCAACCATAAGTCCACAAAATTGTTGTTGTTAGTTTTCCATTTATTTTTATTTGGTTTACAACAAATGTTTACCGGTGGAATAAATCTGGAAGTTTATAATGTTGTCACACACAATCAACATTTTAGCTCTCTAGTTTTTGTCGGATGATTCTCTGTTATTGTTACACGATAAGGAAGGAATGATCAAAGATTGTTTTCATAAAATCAAATGTAATTGCAAATGTAATGCTTTTACATCAAGTCTAGGTATATATTTGTAAGTATGGAACATTTTTCATATGCTGCTAAAATCAACAAGTTTTCACATAAATAAAATGAGGTTCATTCAACCATTGTAAATTAAAAGATGCCTCAGGATGCAACACTTATCAGAATCGATTTGCAAAATGCCCAGAGATTTCCATCTCTCAAGTTAACCACACTGTGCAAACGTCCAACAGTGTGGTGATGAGATGTCACTGACACTATCTGTGTTCAGAAACCTTTTTTTTTTCGCAAATCTTTCAGGTATAGAGATGTTGAATTTGTTCAATTTATTAATCCTTGATATTGTAACCTATGCCATCGTGTATGATTTGGAACTCGGGTAATATTCTGCTACTAAATGTGCCCCCTGTTCAACTACTTCCGCAAGACTATAATGAATGTGCTTAAAAAAAAGATACAAATACAGACATTAAATATTCTCTGATTTGCTGCTAATTATTCCGAAGACATTACTTAAAAGTGTTTGTTATTAGTTAGGCTGCAATGACCACTTAAGGAAAAAGAAAGCATTGGTAATGCTGCACTGTCATGCAGAATCTCAGAATCTTGCGATCTTTATTTGGAGGAAAATCAACAACGTAGTCCTGACAAGTAATCATTAATTTTGCACAAAGCATACACACACTGGTGAAGCTTCATCAATGAAATGCTATGATTTTTTTGTGCATCTGAGGATATTGGTTAACCGCGCTGCTGTCCAACTCAACCAGCACTTCAGATGTCAAAGAAAGACCTGCACCATGGGAGGAATGTTTTTTTTCAGTCATGTGAGATGGTTTTGTTGTGTGAGACACTCAGAGGTCTCATTCCTTGGATCTGCATCGAGATAAGCGCTAGATGCTCCCCCCCGTTCAAACGAGAAGGAAATGAGGGATCGAATGTGTGAGGCAGCTTGTCTCTTGTCTGATTTCAACAATTGATTGCTCACCAACTTGATGCTTGTCATTTTTACATTTTCTTTCTGTCTGCTTGCTTGCGAATTGCACTGAGTAATTAACCTTGTTTTAGTGCAGCATATTCCATCGCTTTCTGTCTCCTTTCCCTTTGTGCTGGCCACTGCCTTATTTCAATTCTATCTGGCTGACTGAAATCACTGCTGTGAGGCCAGTTGAAAAGGAACTGTGTTGCAAGCCTGAATGCTCTCTGTCTGTGTCTTCTTTTCCCTTGTGAGGTGCTCACAGGGTCCAGCTGGTAGCCCAGAACAGCTCGTTCAGCCGGGGAGGGGTGGGGAGAAAATGAAATAAGACAACTGAGGCTACCGCATTTTTGTGTGCTAGGAACGACATTATATCCTCTTCTTATAGTTTCACTTGCATTAGTTTTGTGTCTATTTTAGATATAAGGGCAGAGGGAGATCTGTCATTTGGATCCATAGCTGATATGTACGTGATCTATTCATGTTGCCATCACTCTGTTTGCAGTTGAAATTGAAAAGCTCAGCTTTATTACTTCAATACCTTGTTTTTAAAAAAAGGCTCGCTTGTACCTCCGAGAAAACACACAAAAACACCTGCTTGAAATGATTTAAATGAACAGTACTGTCTAGACAACAAGCCAGAATACCAATAAGACTGGATGCCTTTCAATTTAAATTCTAATGTAGACAAACCCAGACATTATGCCATTAAGTCACTACAATGGTTTTTTACATTAGATCATGGGATATGGCTTAATTATTTGGTTCATTGATTTGTTAGCTTATAAGGATTACTAATTGTTCAGTGCCGCATTGCTCCGAGATCATGTTTGTTGAAAACCTCACCCTAATGTTGATCCCAGTTTTACTTTTATGTGAAATAAATCTAAATGAGCACATTTTAATATACATATGTACATTTGTAATATGCACCTCATTTATTCATTTCTGAATGTTACAGAAAGAGATGCTCTTGAATAGTTGTGTAGTTGTAGAGTGCCCCCAACACTAAAGCATCTTTGGACTTATACAGATTAAATGGGTGTGTAATAAGTTGGGATGATCAATTACATTATTTTGTTAAAGGTCATCAATCGATATGTGTTCCCATACAGTTGATATTTACATGTGAATTATTCAATAAAATACGTCTGTTAAAACTTTATGCCGCTTCTCTTTGAAAATGCGGGCAATAATATTGATGTGAATTTGGGGACTGGGAAGTACAAATGTTATACTCTGACTCTTTTATTATTTTTTTTTTTCCAGACATAATCAAATTGAGCTGCGGGGTTGAGCTGTTGGAAAAAAGAATGCGCCTGGAGAAAAATAATGAGACTGAATGAAGAAATGCTCCACTGCTCTGGTTTCCCAACACAAGTTAATTTTGTCAAGTAACAAACAAAAAGAGCAACGTTGGTTAAATTCAAGGATCTTCACTTCTAAAAGTAGAAATTACTTTCAAGTTGGACATTTTGAGACATGTCAGGCATCCTCACAGTGCATGGATCCATTGCCTTGATCGTGGATCCTGCTAGAGCTATTAAAAGCATGAAAAGGTTGATAAGGGCCAGTGAAGCTTGGGAGAGGCTTGTTGCTGAGGCTTGGGAGGAAAGCAGGGTGACAAGGCAGCCATTATAACCCTTCTGGAGCTGCAGTTAATGGAGTGTGAGATATGTGTGTTTATAAGAATGT
Source organism: Fistularia tabacaria (assembly GCA_901007705.1). Lineage (NCBI taxonomy): Eukaryota > Metazoa > Chordata > Actinopteri > Syngnathiformes > Fistulariidae > Fistularia > Fistularia tabacaria. The sequence goes on along the minus strand of CAAKHD010013203.1, from coordinate 56,233 downwards.
GTGCCCGTGGGCTAGTGCGTATTTGGCATCACGATACAGCTGCCTGTGTGGAAGGATGTGTTACAGAGCACAAGGAGGAGTGGGCATGTGTGTGTCGAGGTTCCACCCATGGGGCTGATAGAGGTTTCAGTTCTCAAGTCTCTGCATTTGCAGTGTCCTGTTGTAGTGACAGGGAACATCGGCATTGCCACTTTTTGAATTCAATCTTCAACCATGTACAGCATTTAACAGATTTATGTGAGATGTTACTCATTAATAGTCTTGTTGGCATCAATGAATTGAAAGGTGGTGTCTAATGACATGAAAAATGGCTAATGGAAGAGGCTAATGGAGGGCTTTTAGGGTGCAACTGAAAGAGCCTAGGCTCTATTTGTGGGTCATAAAGCATATGCAAAGTGATCACCACAGTGAATTTTCATTTGCTAAAGGCGTGGCTGATTAACATTTCCTTATTTTGAAGATATATATCACTATATTGCCTGACGTGTGGTTCAAAAGGGTATTCAAAAGTCCCTTCTTTGTGTCACAGGTGTGCCTCAGGTGTTTTAGGTAAAACCACGATAAAGTTGTCTGCAGGTCATCTGTCATGCCCTTTAAGAAGCCGGTTGATATGTGACACACTTGTCCACTGTCTCCAGGGAGTTGATCTGTTATACTTCTCTTCTGGTGTTTGAAGAGTGAATTATTACCACATGAAGCGATGAAGTATCCCACAGCACATAGCTCTTCCTTTACGTATACAATGACAACACAATCAAAATGGAAAAAATACTAATTAAAGTAGTATACAATTGAAAAACTCTAACTACATATCCATACATAAGCACAGACATATACACACTTATTGTTTAGCTTTAACAGCATTAAGTAAAATACAATATTGCTAACTTTACTATTGAGGTTAATTTGCAATTACATGTGGATTCTCCGACATTGATAGAAAAATGGAAATAGCATCAGTGTATACCCAAAGGTTATATTCATATTTTCAATCAGGATTTTTTTTCCATATGTGGTATCGTCTCCCATGATTTATGTGGCTGTATTCTTATGTTGATGTGATGTAAATGGGAAGAAACGTTGTGACAAAGCCAAAGTGGTGAAGCTCAAGACGACTGAAAGTTGTTTCTTCTTGGTGTGCTTAGACCGCTTTCGATGAAAATATCTTTCATGTGTGCTTAACTGACTTTGCATCAAAGGCCAGCCCTGACCTCATCTGAAGTGCACAGTTTTGTCAAAAGTGAGCTGCACTTGAGATAGTGCTACACTAGGAATTTTCATTTTCAGACAAACACGGATGGTGGTACAATGAGAGGCACAGGTGGGTTTGCTTACTCTGCAACATGGCATGAGCTGGAAAAATGATCACAGCGCCGGGTCAGAACTAGCAATAATAGTTTTCATTCCCTTATGGCCGGTAGAGCTGAGCCCAGACTACAACTCTTTATGTTCTGGTTAAAGAAATTGCCTACATGCTGTGTTTTTTAAGTTAAGTTTCCTCTTGAAGTTTCTCCCCAGAAAGCATTCTGATTCTCTGATTCTTCATTTTTTAAAGCAAAGTCTTGAAATAAATTAACTAAAATCTTCGAATGTGTGGGACTTGCAATAGTCATTTCGGGGGGAAACTTGAAAGAGAGACTTTAACAAAAGAACAGGAAGACAAATGACCTAAAAGATGCATGGGTTGTAAAACCTTTCAGGAAACACCATTTTCCTTACCTGTATTACTTCCCATTCATCTCAATCAATTTTGTGAGCAGCTTAATATTAGCTATAATTACATCGTTTTTTTTAATATTTTATGCAATTATAAGACAATAAGTGCAGTACAATTTTTGGGCCGATGCCATTTCTTTTATTCTTTGTTTTATGTTTCTTTTTAAGCCCGACTGCAAGCGGCACTTTCCTCCAGGGATAACAAAAAGAATTGACATACTGCCAATCTGAAACGCACTGCCCGGCCTGGTTAGTCACAATCATTTGCCGTGTTCGCAGTTTGAAAATAAATCCTCATGAAGCTGATCAAGACAAGGTCACAGGATGACCTAGAACAACTTGGCTGTGATTTCTAGACAGACACATCGCAGTTGTGTTTATAAAAATAATTATTGGAGATCTTTGTGCTCCACAATAATCCCTTGCTAGCAGGTGTTATAGCTTTAAGAATGTGATTCCACTTATTTTTTTATACAGAAAAATGAAAGTAGGTGCGAGCCAGAGCTCTTGGCTCATGTCTGTGTTCTAGTAGTTTCTTTTGAAACTGTAACTGAACTGTTAATGTGCCATGTTGTCATCTTTCATGAGTTCCCACTCTTAACTGGCGGAACTGCTCATTGGTTTTTTAGCTTTTGAAAGTTCAGATAAGCCAAATTAAATCACGGTGCAGATAATGCATAATGAAACCGATTAAAATGGGTCAGTAGGTGAACTACCCAATTACTCGTCACATGATTCTAAGTACACAAATGGTCTCGACCTTGAAGTTTCCTGCTTCAGTATAATGCTACAGTAGACTTAGGTCTGGAAAGGTCATCGCAAATCATTTTCATGCTGTTGTTCTTTTTCTTTTTTGCAGTCAGAGTGAAAAAACAAAACAAAACACTACGGCATGACAAAGAACTGGCCATTTATGGCCCTAGTTTCAAATCAAATGTGCAGGGAAGCGCAATATCAATATTGGTATCAGCAAGAAGGATGTAAAACCTCACGCCACAAAGCCTTTGAGGCTCATTGTCGAACAGTATAACAATGTTATCAGCAGCCATCCACCTTATTAACGGCTTTGACCTTTATATTGTAGACCTTCTATCCTATTTCTTTTTCATTGTTGGCACTGCTTTCAGAAAAGGTACAGCCAGATAAGAGGGGGGCATGCAGGAAAAAGCAACTGAAAGCTTGAGAAAAAAAAGTGAGAGGACACTGTCAGAGGGGGGGGGAGTGGCTCTGGGTGAGGAGCAATGAGTGCAGAGAAAAATGGAAGGTTCTCGGTGGAATGACGGGGCAAAGAGTAGTAAAAGAGGGCGATGCAGGAGAGAGAAATAGATGGTTATGGTCTTTTGTTGCACCTTGTCAGGGCCTTTTATCACACATTTCTACCTTTGTTAGACGCCGCAACCTTTTTAAGAATTAGTCTTGCCTTTTCATAAAAGTTCGGACTCATTTTTATTGCGATGTCTCGCCGATTTGACCCCTTTCTTTTTTTGGATAGAAATTACGCGAAGCGTAATCCACAGAGAGCAAGTGAAGTGAATCCCGTCCATCTGACAAACTTAAATGATTTCCGACGTATCGGGAAAACTGTTATTCTATGGGAGTGCAAAGATGATAGGTCAGGAGGATGAATAGAGGGAGCTGGAGAGGGAGCAGATGTTGATGTGCAGGGTTTCCCGCCAGTGGTTTTGGTGGCGGAACAGGGTAGCACACACGCACAGAGGGGGAAACACAATGCAATTAGAACATTTAGATCACTATTTTGCTGTATGTTGGATCAATGTTTTTGCTGCTGGTAAAACCTTAGCAGGAAGGTGTTGGGGGCTGGAAATGAAATCTCAGTGTAGGGCAACACTGACACAGAATGAACTGTTTTTTGTGGTGGGCTCACTTGTCTGTTAGTTCCTCGCATTCACATGCATGTTTCCCTTTCAGAATTACACTCTAACTACTCTGGCTTTGCCTTGTATCAAGCTATATATAAATATATAAGTGTTTTGCTGAGATGGATAAAAAAAAAAAAAAAAAAGCCCCCAAGTGACCTGCACATCCTGGTTTTCTGTGATCTGCTCCTGCATCCTTGCTACCTTTGAGCCTTCTGCTGCCCCCTCATTTTCACCAGACAAGGTTTTTGGCTTAATATTTCTTTTGCGCACTTTTATTTTCTTAAATTCACTGTTTCTGGGTCCCGATAGCCTTCAGCTTGTTTTTTTTCCAAGATCTTTAGGACTGAATTGTATATTTCCATATAGTTGCTTGAGGGTTAGTTGCCAAGTTGCCAAATCCTAAGTTACCATAAAGATATGCTTCTCATGGATTTCATCCCATCATGACTGTTTTCCTGCTTCTTTTCTTCATTTACTTTTTTTTTCTTTTTCTAGGTGATTTTGCTCATCACCCCCCCACCACCTCCTCCTCCTGTGTTCCATTCATGAGCAACGTGGCTGACTTTAAGAGCAAGCAGCCATGGATGACAAGGGCTCGGTGGGGAAGATTAGCGTGTCTTCGGACTCGGTGTCCACTCTCAACAGTGAGGACTTTGTCCTCGTGTCCCGCCTGGGGGATGACACACCCTCTTCCACTAATAATGGTAGTGATGACGAAAAGACAGGACTGAAGGTAAGGATGGTTGGTTGTATATATGGATGGGCCTTGAAGGGAGAGAAGAGAAATTTCGGAGCTGGGCTCAAATAAAACAGGAGGTGTTGAATGTAGTACTCTGTACTTTTATTACAGGCATATATTTCTCACACTTAGATGTTTCATCATATTGATTATTTAAGTAGGATCAGCTCTTAAAATGATGCTAATGTAGCTCCTATTTAGCGCCAAAATTATAATTATCGTCAATATACGATGCACAGAATAAGCCAGAGTGAGCTCTTGGCTCTTTGTTATCTTACCAAGGTATTTTTAATGTGTTGATTCCTTCAGAGTGTTTAAAAGTGCAGGGCAGTTGCCATACTTCATCCAGATTCCCGTTGTAATGGACTGTGTTCATCACTCACCCATCAAAAGCTCCTCTTTGTCGTTTTTTAACCAAACAGACATTTTAACATCCAAACTAACCATTTCATCTTCCATATTCTCACTGTATCTCCTTTTCATGGTTAGCTGTGTGTCTCTTCTTTGATCCAGGCAAAGAAGACCTTATAACCTAAACTAACTGCGTAATGATGCTGCCTGTTTGCTAAAGAATTAATATGGTCCTTACACCTCAGGCCTTTTCAGTGTTTTTCTATTCCTTTGTCCTCATAGGGGACCGACAGATCACTCACTGAATGTTCAAGACAAGCAAGCTTACATACCATCAGTTTGTTGAAAACATCTTTCATTGGCAAATCGTCAGCCATCTGTGGTTGAATCAAGAGCTTTTACAGCTGCAAGTCTGACCTGTAGTACAGCCTCCGCCATTCAATCTGGAGCTTCATTTAGCTCTCACTTGGCTGTATTAGCTTACAGCGGCAGTGTGGCAATGCAGCTGTAAGTGCTCTGAACTCATTGTCAGGGGAAATAATGGTGTTTTGTGACCTGGGCGTGTCTCACCACAGAGAGACTGAGGACTTTCTGAGGGCTGAAATGCAGTCACCGGGGCAAAAAACCCAACAAAAAACCCCCTGTCTGTGCCTTTAACAGGTTCAGGCTATCTCTCATCTGCCCCTGCGTTGATAGCCATCTTTCAGTTCAACCACCTTTATATTTTTTTAATTGAATTTATTCAAGAAGCTGCCTTTCTTTCAAACTGTGGCCGTTGTCTGACACACATCAATGAGCCCGTTGTTTTCCAAAAGGAAGAAAGTACTGTATTATCTTGATGTGTGATAGTATCCAGAAGATGGCGCCAGCAGAGCATGGCATTATTTATGGAATTGTGGAAGGAAGCCGCATTTATCATCTGATAGTGGGGAAAAAAGGAAATATGTTATTCAGGTAGTGATTGGATCTGATTGGCGATTCTGTCCTTTTTTTTGAGAATTGATTTCAAGGCGAGAAAGGCATCTTTTTCCGTTTTACAATTTTAACACAAATGGTGTCATGTTACTGTGATTATAAACACCAAAAGAATGAACACTCTTCTTGATTTCTGAAATATATTATAGACAGGCAAGACAGAAACAAGATTTTTTTCTTCATCAGAAAAAAGAAAAATCATTTGTCTTTTCTGCAGCATTTGAATGTTCGTGTTAAATTAGTGACACATGACAAGTGATGACCACGCTCCTAATTTTGTGCACCCATTGCCCATTGTGACTGGTCATGCAATGCTCAGGAGATCACGCACATCAGGTTGCTTAAAATAGGAGCCAGAGGTTTGTGAGGATCTGCTGTGGCCACTGGACTGAGTCAGATGGATGGACGGCAGTATCAGATTCAAATCTATTAATCGCAAGCTACAATGGTGAAATCACTCCATTCATTGACACCCGCTCATGACCCGCAGACATGATTTGTTTCTGTTTTTTTTTTTCACAATTATTGGCAACACATTCTTTGTAACCCCCCCCCCACCCCCCCCAGTCAGCCCATCCAGTCAGAGAGGAGTCAGTGTGTCTAAACTTGTTGTTTGTTATGCAGGTGATTTCTGAGGAAGGGGTCTGCTTTAAGGTCAGTCTCTTCTCTTGCAATGTCTGCCTTCCTTTTCCTCCTCCTCTCTCCGTATCACTTTATTGCTCGCACACCATCTCTCACTTTCTGTAACGTGTTTGTCTGTGATTTCTGCCCCCTATATTTTTGCTGGCTGTTGAGAGACGACCGTAGTCCCCTCAGTACTATAGTCTTAATAACGGCAGTGATAGACATTCTCATGTGTAGTTGTCCGTGAAGGTTTTCCTCCCGGCTTTTCAGCAGTGACCTTTAATTTCTGAGTGATTCAGGTATTTCAGAAAGCAGCTCCAAAGCAACGTGACAATAAAAGAAAAATGTTATCATGTGGCGATAGGACTGATGATATAGATGTTTAAGATGTGTCCGTCAAGCTCTGGAAAATTGCCCGAGTCTCAATGGTTTTGAACAAACCACCGCATACAGACGGCTTGGTTATTATTGATGCCGTTCCATCGTGGTACCCACCTGCAAAAATTGAACCCCAATAAATCACTGTCAAATTTTTTGGTGTGCACCACAAATTGTGGAAAGGCTTCTTCTTTGGAAAGGAAATATTTGGATGGCTTGCTGCGCTGCCCAACAACTTCACCTGCAGTTCGAGTCTGCTCCTCCCCGTCTTACCTAACATGAAGCTGCTGCCGCTGTTGGGGAGGGGAGGGGAGGAAGGGGTGGAGGGGGGGTCACTTCCTTTTATGGCAAGTCTTTTCTAAAACAGGCTCATATAGGCAGGTCCAGCTCTTGTCTCGTCTATAACACATCTTACATTGACTGACCTCATGACTAACGATGAAATATTATGGAGACACATCTTTGACTCCCAGCGTCAAAACGTGGCACTTTTTCCTGAAAGCACACTTTTATCACTTCAAATCAAATACAAGGATGCTTCAAAAGAAAGACTTTCTGGAAACAGAAATCTTTAAGAAAAATATGTCTGTTTCAATAGGATCTAGGAAATTGTTTTGATATGTTATTACTGTGGTGATTTCTGTCAAGTCTGAATGTATGTGGTAGTACTGTATGTCCATTTTGGGTCTAAATGTTTCGCTTTCTATGCTTCTCTTCTCTGCCCCCCCCCCTGCTTCATGGACTGCGTGCATGACTGCATGTGTGTTTCTACTCCCCTTGTGTGTGTTGTGTGTCAGATTGTGGGGAATGGCAGTGAGCAGCAGCTCCAGAGGGAGTTAGAGGACGTACTCATGGATCCATCCGTAGCTGGCACCGGTCTTGGACCAGACCCTGGAACCGGCAGCCTTTGCGGGGGCAACCATGAGCTGCTTTCCAGTGTAGCGTCACCCGTAACGCCAGGCTCCGATCCTCTAAGTGCGCCCCCACCCAAGGTGGAGATGATACTTCCAGTTCAGACGGCTCAGGAGAGCGAACTGAATGAGAGGTCGTATCGAGGTGGGTTTGAAAACTGACACAGCTACTCGTCATATTAACTTTTTCAAGGCCCCGGTGTTCTTTTTTTTCTCCTCATTTTAAATATTGATTTGTTTCTCTCCTTACTGTCATTTCACTTAAAATCTAACATATTATTCTAGCTATACTCCCCTCCAGCTGTTGAATTCCATCTTGTGTCTTCCTGAAAAAAAAACCCAATAGTGTGTCACTGTTGATAAAAAGCTATACAAGTAAAATAGTGATCCGCTCACGCAATAATTTAACTGTCACATTACAGCAGATGAATCCTCATCCGAAGGCAGTCCTTGCAGTCCCATCCCAGATGAGGACAGCGTCGTCTTCAGCCAGCTGACGTATCTCGGCTGCGCCTCGGTCAACGCCCCCCGAAGTGAAGCGGAGGCCCTACGTATGATGAGCATCCTCAGAGGGCAGTGCCAAGTCCCCTTGGACGTCACACTTTCTGTGCCAGGCGTGTCCGAAGGCACTGTCAGGTAGGAGGTTCGATAAAATGAGCATGCGGTCCAATTCTTCAGCATGCTTGCAACGTTTCTCCCTGATGTTTTTTACAGGTTATTGGATCCCCACAGCACTACAGAGATTTCCAACTACCCCATCTACAAGATTTTGTTCTGTGTGCGAGGCCATGATGGCACGCCGGAGAGCGACTGCTTTGCCTTCACTGAGAGCCACTACAACGCCGAGATCTTCAGGATCCACGTGTTTCGCTGCCAAATTCAAGAGGCGGTGAGGATTCAGTGATTCATTGATGAGCTCCAATGAATAGAATGAGAAGTATTCATAGTATTTTCAAAATAAGAGCCACAAGGACACTTGCGAGCATTCAAAAATAGGGTGGAGCAAAACACCTCTGATAAACACCCTGAACTTTCCGCTGAAGTTTTTCACCTCCCCAGTTCCGCCCACGTTGTATGGCACGCACATGCGGGCACTCATCCTGCTCGCAGCATTCGGCTTGACCTTGTCCTGAAACGTTGATCTCCCGGTTGCCTGTCTCACAGGGTCAGCATCAGCGGGGGAGCTACCACAGTGTTTGCCAAGAGGTTATGTCATGCACTGCAGGCTAAACTTCACTGCTCATTTTCACACCAGATCATCCCTCTACACAGTGAAAAAAACAAAAAACAAACCCAAGCTAAGATTTGGGGAAGAGTTCATCACTGATCAAATTCTGCATTTAAATGAAGTTCTGTCACGGGTTAAGTGTTGCCTCAGAATGTGCCCATGCTACATTTGCTATTCTTGCAAATGCATCTGTTTCACACTCAATTCAAACTTGAAGTTTTGTTTTCTCTACGCTGAGGTCTTCAAATGTTGTAAGGTCAATGTATTTTAAGATGATATGAACTGCAACTGATTTTGATGATTTTGAGAGAGGCACTGAAACTTGGTTCAACAGGGGTGAGCCTTTTTTTGCTAATGTGAAATCTTTCTCATGGTTACTATTAATCCTGTTATTATGAACATTGATCTGAGTCGTGCTCCACGGATTGAGTAACAAGTTATGGATAAGGCCTGCGCTTATCACATACTATTCTATTGGGCACCCCCCCACAAACACCCTCTTCTGTTTCTTGCCTATGTCAGGATGTCTCTTGATGTCTAGTAACTGATGCATTAGCCAGGGTTTTTGTCAGCTCTTCTCACATTGCATTGCGTAAGAACCGAGCACATGGAGCTCATAGAAATCCTAAAATCGATCTCCGCTTATCGCAAAGGTAAATTTGTTGAAAATGTTGCTTTAAGCAAAACACCCTGCACAGTTTTGCCTCAAGGGACGCCAAACTCATGAATAAAGGCAATATTTGGGCCAAAACTATCTTGATTTAATTTAATTTAATTTTACATCAGGGGGTTTCCTTTAAGCGGTAATTTGCATGACATATTTGAAGGAGAAACTGAGCAAGGATTTGGTCCACAATTATTTAGCAATATGACTGTCCTCATCTAGAGTCCATGTTCTTCACAAAAAAAACAACAACCTAAAAAAGCATATTGGAGACATTAAAAAGGGATCAGTTTTGATTGGAGCGATGATAGGACCAGCACAGAACAACAACCCTTTTGTTCAACAGTGTTACAAATCACAGCGGGGGGCCCTCCCCAACAAGTACTCATCCTCATTTATTGCACCCATTCCCCGATTGTTTATTAATAGACAAGCCCCCTGCGATGACTCGCCATCCTTCACCAGCACAGGGAACAAAAGGCATTGTGTGGGAAAGGTTGGAAGCCGCTTTATACCCTGGCTTTAAGACAAGCAAAAGAACTCTGGTATTTATTGATAACAGCAGTTTCCCCCCACACCATCGTTCGGCCTCCCACCCTGTTGCTCTGCCACTGACCAGAGTGAGACCTGATCCAAAACCGCTTCCCTTTGGGCCTTTTATTTCAGGAGGAACACCGTCAATTATCAACATAATACTGCTGCGTGCTAACAAAGATTTTCCAGCCTAATGAGAAGCTCACCATCATGAAGATCTTGAAGTTTATTTAATGAACATATCTAACTCAGTGCTACGACATTTTCCACACTTGGCAATCACGAGCTCCCCAACCCCAGCTTGTTTTTCCAGTTTTACAAGCACATGCGATTTATTGGTTTTATAAATGGAAGGGTATTGATACTTAGCACCAAAGCATGGTTCCGATCAGTTGTGTGTGTTTCAACAGGCTCGTCCAGATGTTATTTTAATAGTGCACCTTCCACACGCCTCAGGTGTTGGTTTTTGTCAACCAATCGCTCGTGCGTGTTTCCGCCCGGTCTCCGCAGGTCAGCAGGATACTGTACAGCTTCGCCACAGCGTTCCGGCGGTCGGCCAAGAAGGCGGTCCTGTCGTCTCAGCAGGCCGCCCCGCACACCCCCGACAGCGACATGTTCACATTTACCGTCAGCTTGGAAATCAAGGAGGATGATGGCAAGGGCACCTACAGGTGCGTCACACCTTCACACACTGTGCATTTTGAGGTACAGCTTGGAATCATTGTTCACAATACATACCAATGATCATCATGGGATAGAGATGATAATTTCCTGGAAGGGAGAAAAAAGTTAAAAGTTGCCTGCATTTTTTTTCGCTGCTGGATGATTTCAGTGATTTACCACTCGGCACAAATGGGCTGGGACTTTTTAAGTGATGAATTTAATAAAAATAAACAAAGATAACTGATTGAATATACTTGCAGATGAAGTTGGCCCAGTGTCCTGAGTAATCCTTTTTTTTTGGCAGCTTTTGTGCTGTGGGTCATTATGGTGTTGATGGAATAAGCCTTTACTGTGAGGTGATTCAGCGAATCAGATTATCCTCCATCCAGCTGCAGGGTTAACGCTAATATTGTTTTTCTTGGAAAAAACTACAGAAACATTTAATACCATCATCATCATCATTAGGTGAGTCCAAGACCGTCAAATGAAAAACGGCTACCGGTGGACCCGGGATGATCTCTCTATCCTTGCATTGAACCGTGTCGCCCACATGAACACAGGGACGATGGGCCTCGTTCCTTTTATTAATTTAAAATGTTAAGAACAAATTGAGGGTCACTTTTTTTTTACAGTGAAGAGTTAACTTCCTGGCTCGGCAAAATGTGCCCATGAGAGAAGCCTGCACTTAATGTAATGTAATTGTAAATGCACTGTCTGTGACTATATTTACAGCAACAGAAATAGCCCCCACTTTCCCCCATGTTCTCATTTGATGTTACTGAACTCAAAATAGATGAGATAGTTGTAAAAATTAGGATCTGAAACGTGAGCCACATCTCTGCAGATCAAATAAAGAGGTGCATAATGAGTGATTTACCGCTGTGTGCTCACGAAGAGTACATGACACTGGATTCTTGTTCTCACTTGAATTACTTTATTTCATTGAAGAACCACCTGGAACCGCGGCAGCTTTCAACTGTTTGAAATAGACTTGGACGTGTTCAGTGCTTCGTCCTGATCAAAAGATTTTTCAACAAATGAGAAGCTACAAGGTGTCTTCAGGGATTTGTGTCAGTGTGAGTTTGGCGAGTCGATTGGTTATTACAGTTCCTGTCCGCAGCCCGTTTTTTTGTGAACAGGGAAGAGAACCAGGTTTCTTCATGTATCGCTTTCTTTATTTTGGTCAATTCATGTCCACCTAACATTGTGTAGCAAATTCTGCTGGTGATTAGACTGAGTCCATTTGTGAATTTGCTTTAGAGTTTACAGAGTTTAAGAATTTAAAAATAGTGCTGAGATTATTTGTTTTCTTTTAAAAGAATGGAAATTCACCCAAGTCTCCCATCAAGCTGTCTGCAAAACTTCCAAAACGTGGAATAATTTTCAGCTGTTATTTTCAACTATGAATAAAGTCTTACCTGCGATTTCATCAGCTGTTATGATGCTGTGGAGAATGTGGATGTTCACGGTTGTGTGTTTTTTTGCCAGCGCTGTGGCAAAAGACAAGGACAAGCAGAGCTTCAAACTTCGCGCTGGGATGGACAAGAAGATCGTCATTTACGTTCAGCAGACCTCGAATAAGGAACTGGCCATTGAACGGTAAATTAATTTACACTGACACTAGTGTCCCAACTGACGCGTGTACGTATATGCTCTTACGCACCCATGCCGTCATCCGCAAGCACACACACCAGCAAGATCTGAAAAGTAACTTCATATCAGCATCCCCCAGAAGCCCCAGTTTGCTGCACCGTGCCACAGGATCACTGAGCATCGTGATTTTAAATTTTTGGTCAGGTCAGATAAGGGGATGGCTCTTTGGCAGCGAACAGAGAAGTGAAATAATCAGACAAACATGACCTGTTTAGATACTTCCAGTTCCTGTTAGCAGTGCTGTTTTGCCGTTATTAACACGATTTCTATTAGAAAAACTGCACAGCTCAAGAATTCAGTCCAGAACAATTCAATGGATCATAGTAAAGGGTGATGTTACTTGTCACGGCGGGATTTTTTTTTATTGTGCACACATCCATTAGACTTGAAATGTAGTACATTATGTTTTATATATGATATAAAACATTTCCCAACTTTCATAAACTCCTTAAGCAAAAAACACAGAATAGCCCTCTATCTGTATGTCACCTCTTTCTGGGCTTATTGTATGACAGTTAATGATGTGAATCTCTTCTGAGGCTCTCATTTTCCACTGTTGAATAAATCCTTCAAATTTAAACATTCCCCCGCCTTTTTTCGTGGGCTTTTTTTCACTGTGATTTGTTATTGCTCCATGCACACGGAGAAGACAAAGATCTCATCTCTGTGTTTAATTTTCTCCGCGCTCTGCTATGTGTCAGAGGGTCAGTACAGGAATCTTTTTGCGGCAACATATGTTATGTTTTATTATTGTGCTGTGTCTGGTTTCCACTTTAAACCCCCCCCCCCCCCCCCCCCCCACACCCCCGCAGCCGCATTGTATTAAAGTTTTTTTTCCTCTCCTTCTTGTTTTTTTTCTTTTTGTTTTCTGTTTTC
>CAAKHD010013203.1:25354-35845 GCA_901007705.1 Fistularia tabacaria | reverse complement strand
ATAATATTATATTTTATATATATATATATATATATATATATATATATATATATATATATATATATATATATATATATATATATACACATATGCAAACATGCAGACTTCACACAGAAAGGCCCTGTAGAGATTATATTATATTTTTATATATGGATATATATATATATATATATAATTGGAATTTTAGTATCCTCAAATTAGAATGCAGCAGTACTGTTCTATTGATTTCAGTCACAGAACGCTGTATCCAACACTATAGCCGTTATCCATAATTTCTGACCGCGATCTCCTCTCATTCCACCAAATGGCACATATGATTAAATAAAAATACAGGAAATGCTGCGCTATTTTCCCCTGGGATATGTTGTAAATTGCTCTGATCAGGCAGGGGTGACTTTACTTTGAAGGAGAAGCTTCTCAATTCTGAAATTCTACTAAAGAAAGGGGGTGGAGGACCAAAGTCCTGAAAAAAAATTGACATTTTGATTTCCATGCCTCAGTTATTAACTGGGCTCTGGATTTTAAAATGTTTAAATCAATGCTAAATAAACCTTCTCCGGACAATATACGTTTGGATAGTTTATTCTGTGGGGGCTGTTCAGCTCTAACTCAGTTGTCTCAAAAGCTTGTCAGATTTTACATCCTTTGTGATGTCACAAGAAGGAGGCCTTTCCTGTGCTCCTTTTCCTCCCTCTCCATCCCACTGAACTCAAACCCAAAGATAAATTCAGAATCCGATTGTGGTAAGGGTGGGACATTTCTGGCATGCTTGAAATAGCCAGCCAATCAGAGCAGAGTGATACCACTGAAACAAGCTAATATTCGTAAGAAGATCATAAATGATATATTTAATATAATAATAATAGTTTTATAATAATAATAATATATATATATATATATATATATATATATATAAAGCTATAAAAGCTACTGCAGGGCCATGGACAGATACTGTCCTTTACTGTGAGGATATATATATATATAGCCTGCAGTAGCTTTTACCGTCCTCGGCCTGTATTTTGAAATGAAAGTATCAGTAATAGGGACATGCTGTCCAGTTCTTTGCGAGAAAAATTCAGAACCACCAGCGTTTTTTGATTGGAACGGTGAGCATTTATCGAAGCCCTGCTCTGTGCTGCAGTAACATCTACGAGTGTGAGTGTCTGCCCTGCCTTCTGTCTGTGGGTCACCAGTGATCCATATCTACAAAGTTATTGATCCATTTCTTTCAGAAATGCATTTCTTTCAGAAATGCTTTGTGGCTGAACTCACACTTTAGTCGATGCAGCACTTTCTTAAGGGCAGGAACTGCTGCATACTCCAATCTAAAAAATAAGGCAGACGAAACAGATAGAGGAATGTAATGACAATGACTCTTGATGTAGATGTAACATTCGGAGGTGATGCTCATTTACAAGTAGAAACTGCGCCTTTAATATCTTGACAAAGAGAAATAATAAATATAGGAATAATATACAGGTAAAAGTCTTGAAGGTCTACGGAAAGTTTGTTGCTACATGATGAAATATGGAATTTTTGCAGGTTAAAAGGTAAAAAGGCAGGGCTCATTTAACGGAAATATACCGTGGAACAGCCTGTATACTGCTGGCCAGCATATCCTTATCTTAGTGGTGGAGTGACCAGGCCGGTGGTGGGGGGGTTTGCTCCTTGGACCAACAACAGAAGTAATGCTGACCTTGCACCGAAACCTAAAGCTGCAAATAGATCACAAGTTTGATCTGCGTGATCACAAGTCGCTCAGATGTAGAGTCCCATCAGTCATTGGGCGAGAGGCAAGGCTAAACCTTGGCACGTAACCACTTGATAATGGGGTCACATATAGAGACATCCAACAATTCATCCTCTCACACCTACAGATAAGTTAAAGTCTTCAATGAGCCCACTGCTTGTGAGTTCCAGAGTTCTAACTACTGCACCATCATGCTGTCCTGAAATCACTCAACACCTCTCAAAGTTTCTACCAATGAAGCGTTTGAGTAGTTGCGAAAGATTCGTCATCAGCGCGCGAGTTACATGTTAGCTGAGTGACATGATGGGGGGTTGCTGATCGTATATTTGCATCTCCTGAACTGAAGTTGAGAAAGCGACTGGTGCTCAAACTGTGAATGTGTTTGTTTCGGTCCATGTGGTGTGCAGTTGCCATCTGGTTTTGGATGACACGACGTGCTCTGCGCATTTTGAAGATCAGTGCTGTCAGGAGCTGTTGCAGTCGTGCTCGCAATGTGTGATGTTGTATTCTGTATTTCACGGTGTCTGACATTCTTATGAGCACATGTGCGTGTTTGATAACAGGTTGTATAGATTGTTTCATAAGAGCAAGGTGTTGCCTGAGCTTAAAAAGTGAGGTTGGAGCCCTGATATTTTTCCCTCTTTGGCTGATTAAAAAGGTTTTAAGTCAGTTGAACCTCATTTTCCCCACTATCCAAGTTCCCATTTTTCTCAAAGAGTAAGACAGTTGTGTACACAAAGTGTGCACTGCACAGACATGGATATAGAGCAGAGCAAATATGGAAGTTATCATAGCATCAGAACCAACTGTCAATTTCAGTCAGTATGCTCAGTACTTTTTGCTCAGCTCACATAAACAAAATTAGAAATTGTACTTTTCAGTCATGATACTGTAATCCCAATTTGCTGGTGTGAAAACCAAATTTAGGGAGAAAAAAAAACAAGCGTCACTTGGACAAATAGGACTTGTATATTGAAATAGAGAATAATAACCTCCTGCCAGGTATGTGTGAGCTGTAGGACTGCTTTCGTCCTATTCAAGTCGCCAGGCTCTGAGGTAGAGGTAGTTTGACAGCTGAAGGGATTGAGTTCAGCATGTTGAGCAGGTGACAGGACATTGCATTCTTTCAGCCTCATTATTTTAAAAGCTCTCTTCCTGCTATTTTCTTCCTGGTATATGGTAGTTTTTCCTCCTCCTATCTGTGTTGAGCTCCATTCCTTTGACTCTCTCTGCCCCCCCCCTCTCAATCTCTTCTCCTCATCCCCTTCTTCCAGTCCTTGTTGCTGTTCTGTCATTTATTTTTAGCTCCTCGTGTAGTGGGCAGAGGGTATGAGTGAAAGCATGAGAGTGTGTCTGGATTGCGGAGAGGAGTGCATGGCTGGTGCGTTTGGGGATATGTGAAAAGGGTCTCTCACGTTACAGCCAATTGTCGTGCATGAGGCAAACTGCACTCTGCAGAAAGTCATTAGCTTGACGACGTCGACTAAATCTGACAGTGATTGCTTGTCCGTGATGCTTCTAATTTTAGCAAAGGATGCGGAGCAATCTAATGGTCTCATCATGTCATGTGGGCAAAAAATAGCATAATTGGCTCTCTTCCGAATTACAAAGTTGCTGGGGTTAAATACCGGTTTGAGGAAATAGGCTGAAAACATATCAGTAAAAACCCAACTGGTTTTTCAGAGCTTGCAATCACAAAGCTATCTACTTGGAAGGAAGTACTGTGAGGTTAGGTCACGCTACCTGAGTATGGCTGAATGTGTTGAAGTAGCCCTCTTTAAAATGCAGGTGCAGCATTTGCAGATTCGTGCAGAAGTAGCTGCATTATTCACTTGATAGACCGAAAGACTTGTATAAATAACATTTTATGATTTTAATTTCACTCCCATCCGTTTTTTAACTTGAGACATGTATTCAATTATTTTTCCTGGTTAATGCTTTCTCAGTCGCAATGGGATTCAGTTACAATATGGGTTTTGTCATAAAATTTGAATCAAAGATAAGTAAGAATCATTTAGATGTCGATTTTCTCCCTGGGCAAAAAGAGACATATGAGTTATCTTGAAGGATAAGGTTTCAGTATTTAAATCCATTTACAAATTTCATAGGAATGGAATTTCACTTTCCAGGCCCAGTCTGACCTGTTTATCAGCCTACCTTAATGTATACTAGCAGCCAGCTGTTTGTTTCAAAAACAAACATTCGGCTATTTGTGTCTGAAACACCTCTTTGTTTCGTTGTAGCTTTTTATTTGTATTCTGGCTGCTGTCTATAGCTGTCGGCAGTTCTGGTCAGGAGGATTCAACAGACGGTATTTTTACCTGAACAGTGAAAGTTAGACTAATAGGAATTCAGTCTTAGTGTCGACTGCATCATTCATCTATAGCTGTTATATAATGCAATCAGCATAATCTTTATTATGATTGTTTAAAAAAATGAACATTTTTATTTAATAATAACTTGTTAATTTCTACATTAAAAGAATAAGAAATACTGTAATATTTTGTAAAAATGACTAAAATTTTTATATTAAACAGTTTGACTACATGATCGGTGAAATAAAGGACTGAACAATTTTCTTTTTTACCATCTCCTCATCTTACTTTTTCTCGTTTGTACATCTCTTCCATGGAAAGTGCTCAATAAATATGTTTGTTATAATTATTATGATTATTATCATATGTATGGACATACACGTATGCATTTGTGTATTTATCTTTGTTTTTCTCTTTCTCTCACTGGGAAAAATGAATAAGGCTAGCAGCAGCTAAGCATTGCAGTTGCAAGCTCATGGATCAAATATATGAATAAAGCCCTAAAATAGACACTGTTAATGTTTAAGTGATGCTACCTCTCTGTTAACACATGTTTTTACCATTAATAGAGACAATAATGTTATTAAGTAATAACACAGGGTAAATTATGGCTAATAGATGCCATTACACAGTTAGAAGACTGTTGCTCGTTCTAAGAGAGGCTAGCACATTCAGATTGTATATGTTGACAAATGTTAAAACATGATCAACTAGGTTCTAGAAAAAAACATAGTGGCTGAATGTACTAAGCACTAATAAGTAGCGACTATCTAAGAAAGCTTACATAAGCTTATAATTAATGAGACATGGTTCAATCCTACCAAGATTATAAAGATATATATAGCTATACTCTCTCTCTCTCGCTGTCTCTTTTTCTCTTGCTCTCCATATATATGCATTTATAAATACGTTTGTGTTTAAAAAGATACACACACACACATACGTACATATGCACACACACACACACACACACACACAAATGTATTTATGTATGTATGAATATATATATATGAACACCAGGAAAGCTGATATTTTATAGGAGTCTGCTACTAAAATTTGTCTTATTTATTTTTACATAGATGTTTTAAGAAATAGTGTTGCGTCTCAGAATATTTTTTATTTATTTTCACTTCAAGCTGACCTGCTCCTTTGAAGGCCTCCAATTGCAGATCCAGTTTCTATTTGCATTTTAATTGCTGCATTAGCGTATCAGCGTTTAATTACACACCAGCTGAGGAGGCGAATTTAATTACTTGTACTGTGCTTTCATGTATTAAAATCTGTTTTTCAGGTTTATTAGTAGATAAGATATATAAAAATAACTGAGCTGGAAAAAATAGATTTATCACGTTAGGTTTTATTTAGTGTACAGTAAAGCAGCAGCATGAAAAAAAACCAAACAGATTCAAGAAGGGACCATAGAAATGAGGTTTACATATAGATTTAGAAAAATGGAGCACTTGAAACCCGATTCAACTACAAATTAAAGATTTTCTATGGAGCATCAGGGTGTTTAACACAGTGTAGAGTACATTTGAAACCGCACCTTTAAAACCTGATTCAAGAAGCAGAACACCGTATGATTAGAGGAATCATTTAATGCACTCGTTCCTTGAAACTGTATGTCCCTTACTAACAATGGGAATGTTTCCTGCAAACTGCACTCATACATTCAGTCAAACAATAAAAAGTACTGCAGCTTCTGCACTGTGAAGGGGCCAGTGTTCAAGTTCTGAATCCAGAAGGTATTATTGTTTTGAAAATGACAAGTAGCTGCCAAAGAAACATTTCACATCAGCCTGAGCATTATTTATTTTAAGAGTATTTTTAGATACCGATATGTGTGTGAGAAACACAGGCACAGAGAAAATGGGAAGGGATGAAATTGTGGAAAAGGAGGCAGCCTCGTGCCCTTGCAGTTGATCATTGGTTGGAAACACAGGGAATGGGAGGAGCCTCTGAGCCATGGCTTTTAGCTTGAAAGGCAGAGGGAGAGACTCAAAGAGAAAGACAGTAAAGGAGGATAAATGAATACAGGGAGGAGGGGGGATTTCTCCTGCATCGGTATGCCTGTCTACCTCATTTCCAGTCCAGACGAAGGTGCTGCTCTTTTGGATAAAACTACCAGCCGAGGTGTGTTTGCATGTGCGTGGGTGTTTTCGACATCGGCCATCCCATGCACTGCCCTCATCCACTCAGCTCACAGCAGATTGCTGTGATCCTGCTGCGAAGGACCAGATAGAAACTGAGAAAAGACCAGCCGGACAAATCATAAATTTGAAAACAAAGCAAGGAGAATCGAGAAGAGGAGAAAAGAGGACAGACGTGAAAGAAGCGCTGGAGATGTCGTGTTTACGTATGCAGTGCCGTTCCCAATTACTCTATTTTCCCTGGAAGCTGTGTTTGTGACTCTGGACTATAGACAGACAAGACGGAGCTCTCAATTCTGCTACACCTTCCTGCAGCTGCCGCAGATCTCGAAACCATCTCCGACATTCTATGGAAAGGAGGCATTTCAAGCACAGATTGGTCTGGAATTCACTACAATAAGTCACCTTTCTCCCCCCCCCCCCTTCTTTTCTGCACTCCGCTGGGACATTGCCTCACAAGAAGAATGGCACGGGAGACAATTAGACACCCTTTTTTTGTGTGTTAATCCTTCTGAAGGACTTTGTTACTGTTTTGTTTTTATACATATATATGTAAATATATTTGTGTAAAACAAACACAGTTCAGTAAGGAAGAAGAGGACTTTTCCCCCTCATATTCCTCCTTGCATTTGAAATGGCACATCACAGCAGTCTTGCCATACAACGGCAACATGGAGTTTTTTATTTGGATTGAGATTACACAGCTCATTTCACCACCAGACAGCTATCGTAGGAAGTAGTCCTTGGGTTCTCTTTACCCTTGAAGGGCCCCTCCAACACAAAATTTCTGTCTGAGATGATGAATTCCTCCCAGGATCCACTGAATCAGAGCTTTGCTGACCATTCAAATGTCTCTGCTCCGTTTTGCCTGCTCAAGATAGGCTATTCTCAGATTTTGTCCACCTGCCTCCTTGAAGCGTCCATCATACTTCTCCTTACCGTACTCATTATTTTGGGTAACTTAGTGGTGATATTTGTGTTTCACTGTGCCCCTCTGCTCAGCCAACACACCACCAGTGCTTTCATTCAGACGATGGCATATGCTGATCTCCTCGTGGGCGTCAGCTGCCTTTTCCCATCCCTGTCCCTCCTCCATCACCTCCAGGGCCTTGACCCCAGGTTCACCTGTCAGGTTTTTGGCTATATGGTGTCTGTTTTGAAGTCCGTGTCGATGGCATCTTTAGCGTGTGTTAGCGTCGACCGCTACATTGCAATCACACGTCCTCTGACATATGCCTCGCTGGTAACACCCTGCCGTGTGCGCGGCTGCATCGCTCTAATATGGTTGTACTCCGCTCTGGTTTTTCTGCCGGCGTTCCTCGGATGGGGGAAACCTGGTTACCATGGGGACGTGGTGGAGTGGTGCGCAGTTAAGTGGAGGACTCGTCCGGCTTTCACAAGCTTAATTGTTGCGCTGCTCTACGCCCCAGCTACTCTGACTGTTTGCTTCACCTATGCCAACATCTTCAAGATTTGCAGACAGCACACCCGAGTGATCAGTGAACGGCATGCACGTTACAGACCCCAACTGCAGCAAGGCCCTGGAACACTTGTGGGATCTATGGTCAAGGACAACAGTGGGTTAGAGCAAGGGCAGTTGCCCCATTTATCCCAGTCGCAAAAATCCCAAAGCCATCATAGACCGTATCAACAGCCCACATCATCGTACCCGGACAAGCGATATGCAATGGTACTGTTCCGCATCACCAGTGTTTTTTACATCCTGTGGTTGCCCTACATCCTCTACTTTCTCTTGGAGAGCGGAGGGATCTACCGACATCCCGCAGCATCGTTTCTCACAACTTGGCTGGCCATCAGTAACAGCTTCTGTAATTGTCTCATCTACAGCCTCTCTAACTCTGCCTTCAGGAAGGGCCTCAAACGTCTCTGCTCCTTCTGTTTACAATGCAGCAGCTCCAGCTTTGCGGTCAGGAACACCAAAAAGGCTTTTGTAGGTTCTGTACAAAAGGGATGTGCAGGTCCAGGGTATGGATATGGACACAGGGAAAAAGGGATTGGCACAACTTGTCATGTTTAGTGAACTTGTACATGCATGCCCCTGTACTAGTATGGCTTATGAATTTGCTCAAAGAAGCCTGATGTGATTGCAGTAAAACGTTGCCTCGGAGGGATAAAGTGTGCAATTTAGAGATGCGAGAAGGTATTGGTCTGCCTCTGCTCTTTCCGTCACATTCGGAGGTGACACAGGCGCCCTCTCTGCACACGCTACAGCTGGAAACGACAAGGAGACGGCGTAGAGAGAGAGCAAACCCATGAAGCATAGAGATGCCCGTATAGCCCTGCAAGGTGTCTTTACAAGTAAATTAAAAGTCAGCATACTGGACACTTGCAAAGGATGGACAGGGTTTCAAGGGAGAGAAAATATTTTTGAAAGACCTTCTGCACATTTGACAATTTTTTTCCCCTTCAATTTTGTTTTACTAAATATGAACCTCTAACTTATTTTGTCATAGTAACAAATCAGAATGACAGCAAATTGTCATTTAGAAACTGTTGATGTGCATGTGAAATAAATGTGTCCAACAATATGATTTTAATGTAAAGAGAAATGAATATGAGTGGAGGATTTGTAATGGACTGCTTCGGTGAATAATCAAACCATCAGCATTTACATACAAAAGCATTTACATACAAAGAGTAAGTATACAAGGGATGTAAAGTGTATACCACTGTATGTAAAGAGTATACAAAAGTTCTTGATATTTTTATATGTTGCAACGTTTCATGTTATTCAACTCATTCAGCTGATTTATTGAGGTCAGTGAGTGATCGGGAAATCATGTGGGTCGAAATGTAGTATTTCTATTTGCAGCCTGATTATGGTTTGTTTGAAAGGAAAGTCCATCAAGGAACATTGGTTATTCAAAGATCCAATTGGTGTTTGAGATAAATGTGTGGGTTTTCGGTTTTTTTTCTCTCATATGCTTCAGGATGTTTTGGTGTACGATTGCTGATTTAACAAAAATATGGCTCCAGTAGTTTCTACATTATTCAGTCTTCTAAAATAATTAATTTATCTTACTTAAAAGCATTCCAAAATAAAGGGAGGGTATATATTTGACATCACATGTATTACAATAGATGTTATGTAATTTGATTGATTTGAACTTCAAATGTTAGGATGAACCCTTGATGTGTGAACCTTTCAACTCACCATTGGTATTAACAGTAAGTTAGTTTGAAAGGAAGGTAAATATTTGGTTCTAAGTTTTCCTGGAAGAACAACTATCGTATAGCTAGCAGTACAGAATTGTGTGCTATATCACACTTACATTAATGTGCTTACATTCAGCAACCAGGACACGCATTACCTTGAAGGCGGAAAAAATACACATCTGCTTCAGAGGATGCACATGTTAACATAACAGACGGAGAGCGCACTCAGGCAGCCAGGAGTTGCATATTTGCATGCGTGTGTCCACGTAAATGCACATGTTGCAGTCCGTTTGCATCATCCCTTCAACTTCTGTAGTTCTATGTGTCCTCTTCCATCCAAATGTGAAATTCATTAACTAGTAAACTCAATCAATAATCGCCCAATCACATCCCGGATGAAGACTATGTTCAAAACTGAGAGATTTTGCTGACAAATGATCTCCAGTATTTAGAAAAATCGGCGCTCACTTAATGTACGTATAAATACTCCAGCTTTACGCTGTTTTCTATTTAATTTACCAAAGAACATTCCAAAAATATAATAGAATTATTTGTTTTAAATAACTAATATATGAAGATTTTGTAATATATTGGGTTTTACCTGAAGCAAGATGGTTCTTTGCACTTTGTTGGCTTGGTGGTGCCTCATGTACATCTTTATTATGTTTGGAAATACTTCAATGTTTTTTTTTCCTTTGCCTTGATATGCAGTTTATAAATGGGAAAGTCTTTTCCGGTTATTTTTAGAGAGGGCTAAGTCAATAGACATATGACTGTTTTTAACAACGTTTAATAACAAAGACTGTTCGCAGTGTGCGGGTGAGGAGATGAAAATGTACTTGAGCAAGCCTTGGAAACTAGATTTCCCTTTCAGTGCAAAATAGCCCCCCGTGGTGTATTTGAAATAATCAAACGAATGGCTGTTAATTCAGCTACTGTTTGGTAGTCTGTAGTTTGTAGTCAGTACTTGTGACTCAGCACTGTTGGATTTTTGCATGTTTTTGTTTGTCCGTGTGCAATTTAAACTGCCCCCCCCCCGGACCCCGCCTGCAGGCCCCCCCCGCCGCGACACAACTAAGTCATCCCGCTCACGAACACC
>CAAKHD010013202.1:82048-116425 GCA_901007705.1 Fistularia tabacaria | reverse complement strand
TAATTCTTTGTGTAAATAAGCATGTTTGCTAAATACCCTTCTGAACTGCATAAAAAATGGCTGACAGGCTTGAGATCTTCGTCAAAATGTAAACATAATTTCCTCCTGAGATTTTCCTGTGCGTAGATGAGAAGTGTATTTTAACTGCCTCACGAGGTTGAATGTCCATCCATGATTGATTTGAAACAAAATCTACCTGAAGCACAAATGAAGCTTCTGATAAAAATCAAGATATAACTGGAGAATGTTTAAACATATTTGGAATACTGCAGAAAGCAGAGGATACAAAATGCTGTGGAAATGCAAACAGATTTTTACAATCAGTGATAGAAATTGTGTGCCACCATATCTGTTGAGCATGAAGATAAAATGGTAAAATAATAATTAGAATCTTCCTAAAATCTAAATATGAAGAAATTATTTCTTTAAAATATGCATTAAATAGATTTAAAATATAACTTAAATAATGAGATTGAAATACTGCTAGTATTATTATTAATAATATTAGCAACAACATCAATTGTTATTATTATCATTATCATTATCATTATCATTATCATTATCATTATCATTATCATTATCATTATCATTATCATTATCATTATCATTATGAACAGGCTGAAATAATAAGTATAAATTGGTTACATTGATAGGTTAGAATATTTAGTTAAAAAATCCCAATACAGTACCAGTTAAGGAATTTAGAAGAAAATAACATGTGACTGAAATGTCACACAAACTAAACACCGATTGTTGTGATTGTTAAATATTTCTTTTCCTGATTAAATGATGGATGCTGGTCAGATTCAGTCTAAATAATTCATTTTGATCCCAACATTTTAATGAATAGCATAATATTCCGGTTTAACCTCCACACCTTCGCAAACAGGATGAGAGACAGACACAGAAAGTTCCTGAGCCCCTTTACATACGGACAAAGAAGAAACAATATAATATAATATATGGGTTATGTTTAGAAATAACTTAACACACCTTGGTCTGGCTTCAATCTTTACAAAGAAAAATCTGAGTCATTGCACTTTTATTCATTTCAAAGCAGTTAAAGGATAACCCGTGATATGTAGCCACGACTTCTGAAATCCAGAATTATTGTTTCAAAATGTAAATAAATCCTTTCAATCTTAAGAAATAACCACTTGTGGAAAACATAGCTTTTAGACAGGAAGCAGAATGATCTACAAATTATTACTGCTCTTATCTGAACATAAATAATGTGTCTGTAAAAGTTAATCATCTACAAGTTGTTAATGAGACGTGAGCAACAACCATAAAAAAAGTTTTTCTTTTTTTTCTTTTTTTGTCCATTTGGTCTCTGCAAAGATAGTAACACACTGGAACTATTCTTGTTATGTTCTGGAAATTAAGGCACAATATTACATCCATGTCTCTGCGGCGTTTGTTTTCCTCCAGAAACAGAGAGCTTTGCAACAAAAAGGTAGTTTCTCTTGGAGGATGTTGACAGCCAGGTTTGTCCCAGAGGATGAACTGGGAATCATTTCAAGTACCCTATCGGTCAAGTTCATGTGAGAATAAGATGTCCTCACGTCCCATGGTCACTTGATGGTGGGGACAAAGACGCGGACTCACTGCAAGTGAGTGACAGTCATGCCGGCTGTGAAACAAATGCAGCTCACGCTTGTGTCAAACACCAGGAGTTCTGTGGGGCCATAGGGGTCGGGGTAAAGGTATAGTCCTCATATTTAATGTCCACGTGTCCAGATACTGTGCTGTCCAACTGGGTCGACGTCTGCAGACGGGATACACACGTGACCTTAGTGAAAATCAGATAATTAACACTGAAGCAGATAAACTTTTCTTGAGCCTCTGCAGAAGCTTTAAAAAAACAGGTGATAAGACTAAATATTATTTCAATAAATAATACTGTCCTATTAATGACTTATAAGATGCTTATATACAATCCCAAAGTACTAAAAAGAGAGAGAATCAAGCTTAAGAGAATAAGATTGAATAAACAGTTGAATCAGAAATGAGTTAGAATGAATAAACTTTGTTCATTTGACCCCAGAAAAGAGGAGACAATGCAAAGTTTTGATCTGACTAAGCAAACAAAAAAACCTTTCAAACACTTTGATTTTAAGTGACAAATGCATGCCTATAGGAAATTTATATCAGAGTCTAATTTTTTAAATTTACATTTATCAACACAGACCACAGGTAAAGGTTCAGCATATCAATAACTGTAATAATAAGTGACTAAGAGGTGAGTTACAAATTTTATACACAGATTAGATGTGGTAGACACAAAATGGTCTTCCTAATTGCTAATGACTGCATGAGATTATTAATTTGACAAGAAGTCAAACGAGAAGATGAGGCATGTGGTTTATTTGGGGTTTGGGGAAGATGCAGCTGGTGCCCAAATGCACATTATTTTTGATAGTGTTCCTGGATCATGCTGGATAAATAATTGAATATATTCTGAACCCAGGGGTGACCAACCTGTGTGGCTGAGTTGACGGTCTGTCCGGCGTAGGGCGACGGCGCCATGCTGGGCTCACTCTTTATGGTGGAGGCGTGTTCCGACACCGATAGGGAGTTTGGGGGGCTGCTATTAGACCCGCTGGACCCCCCTGTTCGATAGTGGAGCGGAGACACGTTGATAAGACTTTCAGAGCAGGTTTTTGCTGGTTTACAAACGGCCTGCATCTCCGACACATCTGCCCAGCCTACCTGTTGATATTTTGTTCTTCGGCATCTTTGGTTTACGCTTCCTTGTCTGAATGCTCTCCTTCTTCATGGCGAGAGGTCTGGGCACCTGCAGGAAGCAGCCAAACACACACTCCTTATAAGCACAGCCGGGACAGCGGGGATCAACATGACCCTGAGCAACACGACCACTGTTGCGATAATAACCACCACGCTGCCCTTGAAGAGGGGTTGACAAACAAAGCGCCGCTGTGCAGCAGGAGACCCACCCCGTGAAGCTTCATGTAAAGGCCGCAGGCGTTGCACACCGGCTCGCCCTCGGCATTGCGCCTCCACAGTGTAGTAGTGCTGGTGTGGCAGTTGGTGCAGCACAGACCTGCTCGTCGAGATGTAGTTTGCTGCAGGTGGAGGAGACAGTAGTCTGTTAGCTGAATGCTGCAGGAAATGCACCTTTCTGTCTTGAACTACTGTATTTTAACCTTTCCATCATGACTGACAGCTAAGCCTGCTGTGCTTCAATCTGGCTCAAGTTCAGGATTTAAGACACATTAAATAACATTTTCTTCTGTTTTTTTTTTTCTTTTTAGTTGATTTACAGCTAGCTTTCTTTCTTTTTAGATCATTTTCCTGTAATGTCAAACAATTAAACAAAGTGTCGATTCAAAAGGGATTTTTTTTCTGGCTAAGTTACGACTGGTTTATTCTATTATTATATTAATAATAGATATTTTTCTATTAATGACTATATTATAATTATACATATTATTATTTATATATATTATTTTTGAAACTTATTTCACTTGTGACAGCTGAAAATAATAGCAACGATGATTTTAGGATGATCTGTAGCGACAATTAGGAATCATTTTCACGCAAAAGAACCTAGAACATCTCATTGTTGCAAGGTTATTAAAGACAATCCTAGTAATTTTTTTTCTGTGCGTCGTCTATGACTCTCTGGACAAATGCAGAGCTGAGTTGTCTAAAAATGGCCCGTCAAGAGCAAGGTCAATGCAGGACAAACACAATTGTTGAGCAACTCACTACCATCTGCCCTGCAGAGGCGAGTTCATGAGAAAACATGCAGCCGTGAGGCCTTGATAACCCCCTCCCTCAACCCCTGACTCACCCATGCCGACACTGAACATATCAACTATGACCCGGGCTGACTGAATCATGTAAAAAGCAGTAATTATAACACCCTACACCATCTTAGTCTGCATTTTAATAGTTCGTTATTACTATTATCTACAGTAATCCACTTACACTATCTTCAATGACTTGATTAAATAATTAAGAGAACACAAGGTCTTGACTACATTTGGTGACGCCAATACTCTGATCAGATGACGTGATGCCTTTTAAAATCTTGGTTTATTTATTTCGGACAAATTGCCTTGAATTCCGCGGAGGCGTCAAATTAAAACATTTATTTTATGTTTTTTTTTCCTCTCTGATAATTCAGATAGACCACTGGCGACACAGTCACTGGATTAATCTGGTAATTTCATGAAATAGATTATGATAGTTTGTTATTTAAAGACACTTCAGGTGCACAATGCATATTAAATAACACTTATTTTTGTATAAATAACTTTTAAAACGCACATACATAAGGGCATCGAGTTAAACATGGGATTAAACTCCCCCTCGTCCTTCTCGCATGTGGCATTCAAAGCCTTTTCAGGCGGTAGTAATCCTGAGGATCTCACCAGCCGTTTCTGTGGTTTGATGAGCGGCCGGTTGATGCCGTTCATCTTGTGGTAGAGGCCGCAGGCGTTGCACAGGTAGTGTCCAGTACCGTCTCTGCGCCACAGCGGCGTGGAGATTGAGCCGCAGTTGACGCACTCCCGTCCCTCGGCGGGGAGGTCCTCCATCAGGTCTGACAGGTCATTCACACAATCCCAGATTAATAATAGGACAGAGGAGGATTATTGATCCTGTTTGGAGGAACAATCCGAAGCAACAAAACCATAACTGTAATTCATGCATTTATTTTTGGAGTGTGGGTGTTGATGAGATGGATGGATGATCGGCTGAGGAATTTACCCCCCCTCCACCCCACCCCACCCCACACTCAACCACCACCTCAATCTTACTGCAGTCCGTGTGACGGCGAGAGATCAAACCCCCGAGTGGATCAGTGAGGAGACAGATTGATGGGGGTGAGGAATTCTGTTATCAATCCCCCTATTCCACCCCCCGCCCACCCTATTCCACCCCAACAACCCCCATCACCATTCACCGCGACCCCGACACGCGACGGACGCCCAGCCTTAAAGGCCAGCGAGCCATGTGAACCAGTGGGTTCACTGAGGCCAGGCGCCTCATCAGACGGAGCTGAAATAATACAAAAATCGATCATGAATAGTTCAATGATCAGCCATTGAAGATCATGTTACAGAAGCCGGCACTTCGAGTATGAGTTGGTTTTGTTATTGTCGATTTTTGCAGATGTTGATTACTTGATTGGTTGTTGATACGATTGCATATATGCATATAAATATGCATGTGTGTGTTTGTGTGTGTATGTGTATATATATATATATATATACATATATATAAAACGTATCGATCAACTGAACAATGTCCTCAGATGTCCTGACAATATCCATCTTCATATCTGATCAGCTGCAATCCCTTCATCTCTGAAAAACGGGGGTTTCACAGTAATTAATCAGTCTTTGTCAAAACACTTGCTGTTAGGCAAAGTACCATTGCAGCTCCAGAAACATAAAACTTTTAATAATTTAAACTTATAACGACTTAATCTGCCTACAAGATATTTATATTCAATAAGAATATTGATTAAATTTGATTAAAATTCTCGATAATTAATTAAGATTTGTGACAATTAGATGAAATATATGAGACACTGATCGCCATCTGATCAATCAATTATCAGTCCTTTACTGTGTGGCTTTGATGGCGTCCATCAGTACTATTTTGAAGATGATTAATTATTCAAATAAATTCCAGGAAAAGTTCTCTGCCACCGTCCAGACACTAATTTAACTTATCAAACACATTTGCCATGTCCTTTTCATTTCACACTTTACTTTATCTATATCCATCTATATATTCATTTGGATCAATTTAGCATTTGGAAGAAAGCATCACAAACTGGTCTCAAATTTATGTATATGTATATATACACACACACAAGAAAACACACACACACACACACACACACACACACACACACACATATATATATATATGCCTGATAATCAAATACAATATTTTTTTAAATGATTCTACTTGTGGTTTCGGATTTGAAAATTAAATATAATCCTCCTCATCATCTTGATGACAGAAAGGTTTATTTGTGTATCTTTTGGCCATGAATTGTTGCCATACAAATAGATACTGAACGAAATATTCCGATCGATCTGAAATTTGGATTCGATACGTGAAGGCCTGTTCAAACCCAGGTGTTCGTCACAGGCCGTCTGACCTGATCAGGTGACGACGGTGCGCGATTACGTCACCGGATTGTCTCCCTTAGATTGAATTAACACAGTAATTAACGGTTTTTGTGAGTCTGCCAGTGGCTGGATGTGTATTGCGCGTACTGTGTGTGTTTGTGCGTGTGAGCGTGTGCGTGTAACATCAAATGCAGGGAATATTAGAAAGACAGAGCCCGCGTGCACGGAACGTCAGGGCACGCGGGCCGTCGATCATGGGAACAACAAGCAGTATGGTGCAGAGCAGTTGGGTGACGCTACGTCAGTCAACAGTAGAATTATCTTTAAAAATAGAGATATTAACTATTATTTTATAAGCAAAGGTAAAAAAAACATTGCGAAGATCTTAATTGCAACTAACGGTAATAATAGAACTAATTAGAACATGGATTTATAATCAAAACGAGGCCTTGAGGTGATTTTTTGGCCTCTGTAAAACACGTGGAGTCATTATTTCTATAATTCTCAATAATTTAAAACGAAATTAATAGGTAGATAAATATAAATATAAATAAAAATAAAAACCAAAAAGCCTAAGAAAAGCACCGTGTAGTTGATCGTCAATATCACTTGAAATTGTGGAATTAAATGTTGATCCATTATTTGATTTTACTGAATTTTCCTTTCTTTTAATTAGTTTTTCTTTAAAAGAGCGGGTTGTTTCTCTATCATCAGCTCTTTTCGTTTGGGAACGATCAGATTGTGGTGAATAATATTAACAAAATAGGACCAAGTAGAATAAAATAAAATAAGATGAAATAAAATAAAAAAATAAACATAAAATAAAATAAAATAATATAAAACAGAATTTGATAAAAGAGCATGCCAACAGGGGCTTGGACATACGGCTGATTTCCGGGGCGACCGTCCCCGCTGGACTTACCAAGGCTAGGCCTCCGGGCGCTCAGCCCCCCCTGCCGCCCCTGCAGGCTGATCACGCCGCTCTCGAAGGGCCCCGGCGTCCACGACGACGTCGCCACCTCCGGGCTCATGTAGGTGTAGGGGCCGGAGTAGGAGCCCCCCACGGAGCGCATCAGCGCGCCGCCGTACTGGTCGGCGTTGCGGGCTCCGTTCCCGAGCACCAGCGGGCTCTGGTAGGCCGCGTCCCGCCCGGTGCTGCTGCTGATGGGCGGGCTGTGCGAGTAGGAGAAGCCGTGCGGGGGCGGGTGGGGGCTTCCGGGCGCGAACGACGAGCTGTCCGCGGCGCTCTGCGACCAGCCGTGGGCCCCCGGCAGCCCGTGGGGCCCCGGCAGCCCGTGGGACTGGTGCGGGGAGTCGCAGGGCTGCAGGTAGGGCAGCGTGGACAGCATCCCGGGGACGCGGGGCGTGGGGACGTACACCGGCGAGCTGGCGGAGCTGTGGATGTAGCTGCCGGAGTCGTAGGGCGACTGGTTGGGGGACAAAGCCAGGCTCTGGTACATGGCGCCGGTGCTGCCGGTGGCGCGGATGACCTCGGGAGGCAGGTGGAGCTTCCTGTCCTATTTAGAAAGTTGGAAAAATGTATAAATCCATTAAAAGCAACAAATTAAAATAAGCTCTCGCTACTCCATCACACCGCAAACAGGGACCGTGGATTTGCAAAAAAGAACACGGAAGACTAGACACGGATCCCGGCTGGACCGTGCAGCTTTCTTTATTTTTATCTCACCAGGTAAAGGCGGCCGGTGAGAAGGCGCTCCGTCCTGCGGCCAGGGAGCGGAGAATTCTCCGGAGCACCGCGCGGGTTCCTGACCGTCCGGGATTCGGAACCGAAGCGGAGTTCGGCGCTGTCGCTCTCACGGTACCGGCACCGGTCCTCTCCTACCGCTGTATCTTGAGATTGTTACCGGCGCTGATAATTGTTGATATGGGTGTGAACCGTTCGGCCAGCCTACTGGAAGATTTGTACGAGGCTGTAACACGTGACAACCCCCCCCCCCGCCAGAGGTAGGCCCGGTGAGGGGGGGCAGGAGGAGGAGGAGAACTGGAGCAATTCAATCACACCTGTAGGTTTTGATATTAGAAGAACAAAGACTGCGGTTCGAAGGGGGTCAGCGGAAGATAGTCTGCTCCTTTTCTTTAATTTTAAGGAGGAACATAAATGCTCTGGTCGGCTGGGGACTAATATTTCTTTGCCATACAATGCCGTCAATTGATTAATACAGCCGCCCAGAGAAAAGGGATGGGCTATTATCTCATGTGATAAGTAAAAACAGGCAAGCTTGCATTACGCTTGTTATGTAACAATGGAGTGTGTCTGTGTGTGTGTTTATGTTTTATGGTATTGGAAGGATAAGCTAACACAAGAGTAACCTATAACAACACGAAGTTCAATAACAATAAGTTCGTTAATAGACCGCCCATAATAATAATAATAACAATAATAAGAATAAGAATAAGAATAAGAATAAGAATAAGAATAAGAATAAGAATAAGAATAAGAATAAGAATAAGAATAAGAATAAGAATAAGAATAAGAATAAGAATAAGAATAAGAATAAGAACAAGAATAGTTATTGTGTTATTTTTGTTGTTGTTACTTCTGATGCCATTATTATTCGCAACAGTAATAATAATAATAGCATACTACTACTACTAAAACTAATAATAACCCGCCTCTCGCCCGATGACAGCTGGGATAGGCTCCAGTATCCCCCGCGACCCTGAGTGCAGAATAAGCGGCAGATGATGGATGGATGGATGGATAATTATGATAATATAGTAGTTGTAGTTCGGATGTAATAAGCACATAATTGATTGATGCACTACTTATCTCCGGACTTCATGGGTGAAATAAGGGCCCATTTAATTTAGGTAAGCTGATGCAAATTCAGGCACATAACATCCCCGGAATTCAGTTGCAACTGATTTTGGAAAAAATATTTACTGAACATTAAACTAACCTTCAAATAGACATGAATGCGAAATGGTCACTTCCGCTGTAAGAAGTCTTTGTCGCCGGTTAATTAAACGAACTATCTCCAAATGTAATTAATCAACAGCTGGGCCTCAGATTTTCTGTTTGGAAAAATAAAAAAAAATGAAATATCAATAGAACCTCGCGCAACAGTAGTCATGCGTTTCAGTACTTCGATGAGAGACGAAAAAGCGGCCTTTTCGATCTGTGTGGTTCGTCTCGGTAGGATTAACATCATTGTCCCGTCTGAGTGTGTAATTAATCCCCGCAACATCAGGATGAAGAGAAGCCTGTCTGTCCGCTTCCTCCCTCCTCTGATGGCTGGACGCTGTGCTGCGCGTCCGTGAGACGCGCTTTGCCCCACGGCCGCTGATCCGGAGTCTGCTATCGAAAAATTCAGCACATTTTCTTTTCTTGGTTTTGTTTTGTTTTGTTTGTCCACGGGAACACCGTGTAACGCGTTTTAATCGGCGCACATATTGTTTGTCTGCGTCCTCTGCATTTATTTGCAATCCCTGTGTAATACAAGTAATAACAACATTTGTTGCAGCAGGATGAAAGCTACTTATATGTCCATTAAATATGTTTCTCTCGTGAGCCTTTTCCCCCCCAAACGAAATATTGGAAGGCAGGATTAGTAATCATACGAATCAACAAATAATCAGCAACTAAGAGGTAGAAAACGTAGCAAGTCACGTGATACGGTGAGTGATCTGATAAAACATTGGCCACTTGGTACATATATATTCACTTATAAGTGACCATCCGTTTCTATTTATTTTCTTATGCTTACATCACCAATTGTTACATTTAACATCAAGCACAGCTAGTAATCACATTTCAAGTAATCGATCCATTTTCAATGTAGGGATTTCTGAATAGACAGTTCATGATTCTTTTAATACGCATTGTAGATCCCGGATCATTAAATATCCACAGTGCAGTGTAGAGAGGTGGATATTTAACGAATCAACGCTTAGAAAATAACTCAATTATTTTGCAAACAAAAGCAAATCACTGTGACATTCAAATGATGGATAATAAAATGAAAATAATCATAAAACAAAATGGAAATCAGTGAAACTGACTTTAAGTGAAAACATGTTTGCTAATTTCCCTTATATTAACCCAAACCAACCTTAATTCACAAAAACTAAAACATGAGTTATAAGAAAATAGAGTTTTTTGAAAATCTTTTAAAATAGCTTGTGTTTACACCATATGTCTATATTTATACATATGTATTTAAGCATCTATCAATGTATCTATGTTGGTGCATGCACACACACCCACATGCATGGATATGGAAAGAGAGAGGGGAGGGCGGTTGATTGGACAATATAAAGACTGAACTGTGTCCGCTGCTTAGAAACAGAAGAGCCTGATGGATCCAAACCACAGAAGAAGAACTTCCTCTGTCCAACCCATGGGTTGGTGTGGTGCAGGTCAGGCTGCGTGAGATTCAACCAGTAGGACACTATTAACTCATAATGAAACAGCTTAGTTAACCATTAACACATGTTTCATGAAGGATTTATACACCAAATCATTCTTTTTACTTTAGATCCAGCACCTGCGAACACTGATGCTTTTCGAATATTACTTTAAATACTGACAGGAAGATGTTCTACTACTGCTACTACAACTATTACGACTGCTGTTATTTCTACCACTACTACTACAAGCAATACTATTGTCAGTAATAAGGTAATAACCATTAAAAAAAGGGAGTCTGCACGATTCTGCTACATATTATGCAATCTAAATGTATCTGATGTATTGCATGATGGTTGGCAATATTATTCATAGAGTTGTGAAAGTATTTGAAAAAGTGAAAAAAGGTGCAGATTCAAAGGGGAGCATTAAAATTTCTTAAACAATTCTGCATGTAATCAGAGCAGTAAATATTATTTATTTGTGAGAGACTTCCTGTGGAATGTAAAGAGGGTGCCACCTGATAAAATATCGACAGTAGAAACAATATCATCCCAATTTGTTTAATTCTGGTATTATCCCGGAAGTCTGTCTGGGGATGTCTACATTGAGGCTAGATACTTGCTATGTGTGTGCATGTGTGTGTGTCTGCTCTAGTAGACCCATACAAACCACCTCCGGCCACCAGGAGCCCCGTCTCCCTGCAGAAGTGCCTGCTGACTTTGATCAGGCTTGGATGCCACTGTCCTCCACATTCTTCACTACACGTGCACATCGTGCCTGCAAGATAACAGAGGAATCTTCCCCAGGAATTTATTGTCTATCAGGCTGTGTGTGTGTGTGCGTGCGTGTATGTTCGTGTTTCTGTGTAGACCCGCATGTTTTAGGTATTTGTGTCTCATCACCAGTTTCATCTTAGAGGCTCAGACTGAAACATGAACTGTGAGGATTTGTGAGAGGATGAGGGGATGAAACCAGTTACTTCATATCTGAGCTTCATCGTTCCTCTTCATAAGCGATGGTTTCACCAAGGTCCATCGGGAACTAAAGGCTAACCTGACGAACTTGATCATGTCAGGGCACTCATGACCCCAGACCCATGTGGTTTCTTTCTAACTTAATGTACATCTTCAATGAATTATAATTCTTAATTGAACTTTTTGCAAGTTTTAACATCTTGTGATATCAAGTTTCAGTTCAATTTGTTTGCAATATTTTTCATATTGTTTATGATTTATCGAGGATGATTTTGGGCCATCTTTCAGGCAAGTCTTAATGTTTAGGTCCAAATTAGATTCTAGTGTTAAGGTTAGGACTAGGTTCATGATATCTGGTCCTGACCATAGAAGTGCCCGGTCTGGTCCCTATAATTCTCCATCTTAAATCAAGAATGGTTGAAATAAGATTTAGGTGAGTCTTTTGATGTCAACCAAAAATGTCATTATAGCTAATATTAATCCATCCATCCATCCATCCATCCATCCATCCATCCATCCATCCATCCATCCATCCATCCATCCATCCATCCATCCATCCATCCATCCATCCATCCATCTTCTGCCGCTTATCCTGCACTCAGGGTCGTGGGGGATGCTGGAGCCTATCCCAGCTAATATTAATCGGCAGAAAAATCAGAGGTGATTTATTTAAGGAGGAGAATTCTATTCATAATAACTTATCCATTGAAAATTTGGTTGCTCAGATTATTATAGAAGGGGAGGGGGTCTTCTTGGTGGTCCACACCATGTGTGTAGATCCAGTCATTGTATCAGTTCCTTCTTTCATGCCGTTCATTTTAAATAGCTGTTAATTAAGGTGGTATCAATCAAGTGCAACTGTGACAGTTGTCTTCTTAGATTAATCATCCTTTTCCATGGTGGGTGTGTGGGAGGGGTGGGAGGGAAGGGGTGGAGGTGACAGACCACAGGAACCTGCCATTCACTCAAGGCCAGGGGGTGGATGAAGGTCCCGGAGCCTGGGAATGTGGAGCAGGAGTCAGTCTAATCTCCAGCCTCAGACACTGGCACCCGTCTGCCTGCAGCTCCCCTGTACGTGTGTCTGTACGTGTGTGTGTGTCTATGAAAGCATGACTGATTCTGCTGCTGCCCTACACACATGCATGTACCAAAGCACCCACACACACACATCCATAAAAAATAAGCATAATTGTATGTATGCATATATGAATATACGCTAGATATGGTGCGCACACACACACACACACAAACACACACACACATACACACACACACACAAACACACACAAACACACACACACGCATACTCAGTCATACACACACACCATGTCAGCATCTTCTGTTGTTTATCAGCAATATGACGGAGCAAATTCCTCTTAAAGCAATAAAGCTGATTCAGAGAAAACACAGTCACATGTTGTAAAGGGACTCCAGTGCAAACATGAATCACACAAATCTACATGAATCTCAGTGCTGCCTCCTCCCCTTGGGCAGAGCCTCAACAATTCAGGGAAGGCAACCAGCAGGACACCCCCTGGAGGAGGGGCAAACCATGAGCGTGTCCTGTGGGAGGCTCCAGGAACCACTCAGCTCTCCTCTATGGAGATTAGGTGGTTGAGAAGAAATAAAAAATCATTTCTACTTTATTAATTAACATTTATTTTGTAATTCAGCACATTTTTATTCACTTTATTCATTTTTTGCATTTATAGCATTATTTTAGGTAGATTCTTTTAATGACAACATGGTTCAATACTCTTGGTTTCCATTAATTCCTCAACCCCACTCCCACATAATACACTTCATCACTGGTTGATCATGTCGAGACTCCCACCATGACAAAGTTGATATCTTGGCTCTGTAGGAGTTTAGACACAAGTTTTCTTATTTTCCTAACGGTTTGTACCTATTATCTGTATTTACAGTTATTAACCAGTGATATCAGTGACAGTTAATAGTGATGATTAACATATTTATTAATGAAATTGTAAGGACTATTTTTAGCTGCTGAGATGGTTAAAAACACTGTCACTTGCATGCTGACTGTTTTTCTCTTGGTGTTTTCTAAATTAATCTTTATGACCTTGTAATTATGACACACATTCTTCCCCAGTTCTCCCCCACAGTCCAAAAACATGCAGCAGGTTATTTGGAAAAAATTGGGAAAAAATTGCCTGAACGAGTGAGTGAGTGAATGTTGTTTGTCTGTATATGTGGCCCTGTGATTGACTGGCAACCAGTCCAGCTGGGATGGGCTCCAGCATCCCCCGCGACCCTGAGTGCAGGATAAGCGGCAGACAACGATGGATATTACAGATGTTTTTTCTATAAATGAGACCAGGTTCTGCCAGTCACGTGACAATGCAGAGGTATTGTGTTTCTTCCTTACGATATTCCAGTCTTCAAGCCCTTAAATGCTAAAATAGATAACAAAAAATAATAAATGGAGCAAAAACAAAAACATCTGGTTTGCCATATGGGCAGCAGCAGCCAACACCTATTTGAGTGTTTTCAGCTGTGTAATTGTTTACATACAGTTTTACTTATGAGAGTGGTGGGATATGTACAATCTCCGTTTGTGTGATATGTTTTTGGTCTAACATTTTAAAGACTTCTTACGTGTTCAGCCAAAGACCTCATTTCTTGGTGGTAAATATATGTGAGTAGCAGCTTCAGCAGCTGCGCAGGCCCCGAGATGTAAACGTGACGAAACTGCGGTGTTGTGTGCCTGGCAGCCACCTGTGTGACAGCTGGTCGCCGGGACCTGTGTTGTGCGACTAAACCAGGAGTAAATGATCTGTGCAAATGAGCCTTTTATGGAGCAGCAGGGGGAAAATGTTTCACACCCTATTTAACGCCTCGTCGTTGTTTGGTCAGAAAACGATCAGTCCAATGGCGATTAAGGGGCAGAATCATAAAACGACGTTGATTTGACATGTCATGTTGCCAGGGGTCATCATGTTAGTCTGCGAGGATTCAGCTACCTGTTTTCAGCCACTTATTTAATTTACAGCAAAATTGTATTTGGCTGAAGTTACAGAAATAACACATTCCTAGAGGAGTTAAACAAGACAACATGACACTCGTTTTATAGGATGTTTCAAAACCAATTGATCTTCGAACAGCCAATAATATTCAGTTCCATCGAAACCCATGAGAGTTTGTTTGGCTTCTCCACGTGGGATTTGTCTGAGAGTGAGGTTGTGGTTCCGAAACACCAATTTACAAACACCCAGACCAAATGGAGAAAAAAAAACCCTCTATTGTTTCCATGGTGATCAGCTGTTGAACTGACGTGCGGACCTGCCTTAAGGGCACCTGGTACTTTTATGAATTTCCTGTGGCATCGTCCTTGTGTGAAATCTATCCATCTATCCTTCCATCTATCCATCGAACCATCTTCTGCTGCTTATGTAACATTACAATATACAAATATAGATATGGTCATCCATCCATCCATTATCTACTACTTTTCCTGGACCTAGGGTCAAGGGGATGCTGGAGCCTATCCCAGTTGTCATTTGGCGAGAGGAGGGGTACAGCATCAACCAGGCAATCGCAAGGCCACATATAGAGAAAAACAATAATTCAACCCTGAGTCACTTAAAATGTCATTACGATATTCTTTGTTTATTTTTACCATTTAGAGCTAGGCTTTTATCATATTTGTGTAAATAGATGTTGGAGCAATTATTTTTTCCTATTTTGTTGCAATTGTAAACCGTCGCTACAAGTCAGGAAAGAGATCAGACGCAGTGAGTAAACAGAGTTTTGGTGATCCAGATTATGGTTGGTGATCCACCCTCAAAGACCAATGGACCACCAGAAGCATGAAGAGGAAGATTAAAGGTGAAACTTTTAATGTTTTTGCTTTTTGTTGGTCATTAAAAGCCAGTGAAGTTGATATTCAGACTTAACATGCCACTTACTTTCAAACTTGGTAGAGCCATCAAGCCCATCAGTGTTGTTTATGTATGAGGCAAAATCACAAAAACACTTATCCTTCTGCTCAAGTAGCTTCAAGTATCACATGTCCTCACTCTCAGCTATGGCAACCAGCATTGAGACAGAAAAATAAGAGTGCAAGGCATGGAGGAAGATAAAAACTAGTCTTCATCAAATGACAGTTCTTGAAATTACTCATTAAACACCAGCCGGCCTACCCGACACACACACACAAACAACACATACAAACAAACTCAGACATACACACAAACACAAACACAAACTCACTCACACACGCACACACACACACACACGCACGCACGCACACACACACACACACACACACACACACACACACACACACACACACACACACACACACACACACACACACACACACACACGTACAAAAGCTGATCAGTAAAAGGGAAACACTTGCAATAGTGCAATTGACCGCAATAGTGCAATTGACCTTGGGATATGGGTATCATACGGAGAATGAGCACAACTCAACACACATGCTCACAACCATACATGAACGCAAACCCCCAGACACACACGCAACCACGCATACATCTCTAGAAGTTGCATATTTTTCAGATAAAAATTTATTTGTAAAAACCCATATAGCATGTGTATGAATACCAATAAAAACAGCAATAATACAATAAAATGTAAATTGTAGTGTTATTTGATGTATGGCATTTGAACCTAAATTATTGTAATTTTTACGCACTTTCCTCTTATTTGCACATGTTTTGCAGCATCTCTCACCTGCTTTGTTATTTGCTCACTTCTGGCTTCTCTGGTCAGCTGAAGACACAAACACATGCATTCAAACTTATCAGTCTCAATGCTGTCATTGACCCTAACGGCTGTAATATCTGTTGAAACAATTACTACTTACTGCAGTGACTGCCACTATCAGAGGGGGGCAGTACAGACTTTCCCTTCATCAGCCGTGATTGGGCCCTGCACTGCGTCTGCAGCCCGAGGAACCGCAGTCCAGTCACAGTGGCTCTGTGGACCTGCCATTCTGATCCATGACACTTGGACGGAGTCGAACGACAAAGTGAGACTGTATTTCCTCAGTTTCTATATGGACCCACGTTCTACTGTTACATTTACAGACAGATTCATATCCCTTTGGGGAGCAATTGATAATTTATGTGTATCATTTATATTTATGTGAAATGTGACGGAGTAGAGGATGAAGCTAGCTGGGTAGACATGAACTGGTAATCAGGTAACAGCTATTAATCACAATGTCCCATTTATTTCCTTTTGTCTTTGTTTTAACTCAAAACCCCCCTCAAGATCCATTGATGTCATTTTTGTCGCAGAGGTGACCCCCCCGCCCCACTCTACCTGCCATCCAACAAAGAGAAAAGACTAAAACTCATCTCTAATAGCCAATGAACTGTATGTTCTGTATCTCAATAAGGTGAACCATTAACCATAATAATAATAAGAATAAATGAAATGAATAGACAAATAAAAAAGGCATACTCAATAATATCAATTTGTGTTTATTGACAGTTCCCATCCGATGATATTCTCTACTTATATGACGTCAATACTGCAAAGCACAACAGTCATTAACATGCATGTTGTTAGTATGCTTACCAGATTTGATGCCACACTTACAGAATTAAGATTAGGATTAGGACTGGGTTTGAATAATTGCAAGGCTCAAGAGATACAAATGACACAAGTTTAAATCCATCCATTGTCTGCCCCTTATCCTGTACTCAGGGTGGCGGGGGATGCAGGAGCCTATCTCACCTGTCATCAGGCAAGAGGTGGGGTACATCCTGGACTGGCTGCCAGTCAATTGTAGGGCCACATGTACAGACAAACAACCATTCACTCACTCAATCATTCAGGGCAATTCTTCCAATTTTGTCCAATTAACCTGCTGCATGTTTATGGACTGTGGGAGGACACCGGAGAACCTGGAGGAAACCCACGCAGACACGGGGGATAACTTGCAAACGTCACACAGAAAGGTCCCCTTTTCTGAATCAAACCAGAGTCCTTCGTCCTGTGAGGCGAAGTGCTTGCACTGCGCCACCGTGCTGCCTGATCTAAATCCAAACATAAAAAAATAAAAACAAAAAAGCAACTAGTTTCTCATGTACATTGATTGCGCTAGCCATTTTCATCAACATATACAGAGAGCAGACACAACCACACACACACACACACACACACACACACACACACGTGCACACACAAACTCACACAGACACACATATTGCGGTTGGTATAATTCCGCTCTTTGTTTGCTTTTGATAAACCGCTGCTATCCCTGTCATTGCCATGAGTCATTTGTTCTAGCCAACTAGAACGCTTCTGATGCTCCTTTGTGCCCATTAGACTCTATAACAGTGGTCTGGACAGCACACAACTCTGACCAGCCAGAGGTGCATCTGTGCTACCACTACCTCACTCATTCACACATGCCATGTCCTTATCCTGTTTATCTATTTTCATCCTTGTTGTTGTCTTTTGTTTACGAATTTCCTATTTCTATCCTTTCTGTTTTTATCCTTGTCGTTGTCACTCTGCTATCTATTCTTATTCTTGCTGTTGTCTTTGCCCTTTTATTGTCTCTGATATTTATATTTAATTAGATTTATATCCATATTTATTGTTATTTTTATTTTTGCACTGTTGTGATTATCAAATTTCCCCTATGGGGACCAATAAAGTACTATCCTATCCTAATGCTGGGTGATATCACAAAAAAAACAGCAATGCATCTGTAAATGAATAAATACAATTGTCAATTTGTCTAAATTTTTGTTTGGAAGAAAGACAAACTTTTTCTTATACTAAATTTCAATGTGAAGTATGACTTTTCCATATCAACATCATCGACACAGGCAAGCAGTATGACCTGGCAGGGAAACAGTAAATATCAAACAATAATCCCAAACAGTTGGTATCATTAAATATTTGACATAACAATTTGATATGTTCCGTAACACAAAAGAAATATATCTTATATATTTCGAATATGGCGTTTAGTTCACAAACAGAATTCAAGTAATGAGTATGCAGTGTTACAATAAGCAATGACACAAAATGAAAATAAAACCCTTATTTGCATCAACTAATTCAAAGATCAGGCCTCACACACACTGTTTGTAAACACCCCCCAGACCTGGTCGAGTCAGCACGGTTGTTAATCCAACCTCAACTCCTGCCAGGCGGGTTAAAGGGATGGGGGTGTGGCACTGCAACTGATGCGTGTAATCTTTTTATGATGTCATGTCAAAGTAAAACAAATATTTATCATTATTCTTTTTTTAGAGCAGCAGGTAAAAGTTGTTCCTCCTTCCTTGTGTGTGTGTGCGTGTGTGACAAGCTCTGCGGCATCACTGACAGCTGCCTCTCGTTTGCTCGTATATTGAGGCTGCTGATGCCAATAGCCTATTAAAAGTCACCTCTGCGGAGACAGAGACAGATGATCAGTCGCATCTGGGAGCAGACTTTATTTTTAATGCCTGAGCAGGTCAAGTGTATGCACGTTGTCTTCGGATATTTCATACGTGTTCTGCACAATGCAAAGTTTACCCTGTTTTTTTTTCCAGCACTATATCCTGTGTTGTTTTCCCCGCTCTCTCTCTCTCTCTCTCTCAAGGCGGGTGTCGGTCATTGGGGACTATGGTAATAGTCCTCGAGTGTGAGACAGAGCAGGAGGCCTTAATCATATTAGGCAGCACTTCACTAAATAAAGCAAAAGACCCTTCTCATCAAATCTGCACGCCGCTAAGTGGCCTCTGAGGCAGCATAGCACCTTGCAGGTGTGTGCATTAGTGGCTGCATGTGAGCAACTGAATCTTGCCTTCCCATGCGTTTTTATGTAACGGAGAGAGAGAGAAAAAAAAAGCATTGAAATGTATAATTTCAACATAATCACATATTTGTTTGCACAGTCCTGCAAGAATTGTATCCAATTTAAATCCCTGGCAGGTCCTATAGTGCATGTGCGTCGACAAGCTGGCTGTCTATTAATAAATGCTCCAGTGCGTTTTGAGCAGTGTGTCCTTGCAGCGCAGAGCTGTGGAGGTTTGCTGTCCAAAGCTGTTTTTGACTACAGGGAGTTTCTGCATGATGGAAATTTGAGCTTGTTATGAGGGAAAAGAGATGGACGCCTACATGCAGGGTGTCCTAGAGATCCCATGCTGCTCATTAGAATGTGGCTCAAGGGGTCCAGCCCAGGTATCTATTCCTAGACAGCACTGAGGTCAGCATAATGGGAGCATCAACCTTTACACACCAAAGTCCACCTTTCATGACTGATATCACGTTCCTGTGTGCAGGTGAGATGATTCATCTCGGTCTCATTGCAGAGATAATAAAACAACAACTTTATTTAAACATTCAGAGCAGAAATCCTGTTGTTTTTTTTTTTATCTCAAGAGCATAATGTGTGAATGCGGCACGGGCCCATGCAGGGGTGTGAACAGGAATCTCACATCCATCACTACTTTTTCACAAGTCAATCAAGTTGGCTGAGTCAGCTCTGGAGACTGTAGACCCTGGTGCCCCCATGCATAGCACTTCCTGCCAGAAATCTGCTGGGGTTGGAGAAGGAAATGGCACCAGAGGGAAATATGAAGAAGATGGAACATAATCTATCCCAACTGGACTGGACAACATCCAGTAACATCTCATGACCTGTTCTTTTTCTATTTTTGAAAATGTCAAAATGAAAGAAAAACTGATTTATTCATTCATTCGTTATACATGCAGATTATCCTCAACTCTGGAGCCTATGCCAGCTGTCACTAGATGAACGATGGAGTTCATCCTGGA
The DNA here is from genome assembly GCA_901007705.1 of Fistularia tabacaria. Taxonomy (NCBI): domain Eukaryota; kingdom Metazoa; phylum Chordata; class Actinopteri; order Syngnathiformes; family Fistulariidae; genus Fistularia; species Fistularia tabacaria. The sequence goes on along the minus strand of CAAKHD010013202.1, from coordinate 96,191 downwards.
CCTGTCGCCAGTCAGTCACAGGGCCACATAAAGAGACAAACAACCATTCGTTCTCTCATTCACACATGTGGGCAATTTAGGATGTCCAATGAATCTACTGCATGTTTTTGGACTGTGGGGGGGAAACTGGCGAACCTAGAGGTACCCAATCCATCCATCAATCCATTATTTACTGCTTATTTTTGTCATTGGGCAAGAGTCGGAGTACACGCTGGACCAGTCGCCAGTCCATAACAAGGCCATATATAGAGACAAACAACCAACCAACTCTCATTCAAGCATTTGGGCAATTTTCCCAATTTAGTTCAAATTAGCCTCAAATTAGTGTACATTTGGACTCTGTGGGGAAACCCGAAAACCCGGCGGAAACCCAAAGAGAGAAAATGCAAACTTCACACAGAAAGGACCCCGAATTGGAATCCATCCAGGGACCTCCTTGCTGTGAGCAGAAGCACTAACCACCATGCCACCCTGAAGTCATGATCATTGTACTCTGATAATTCTGCTGTGACTACTTCATTATTTAAACCTTAAAACTTAGGGTTTTCAGTGGTGGTGACCTCTGATCCAGCGTTTAGTCTACACTGGCGGCTCGTGTCTCCTCCCAGCTTCTAGGCCACTTTGACATTAGGCCACTCACATTCCACGTTCTCCACTTGCTGGATATCCAATCACAGCCCTGGTTAGTCAGTGAGTCCACTGGCAAGAACCGAAGGCTTATAACCATTTTGCACGAGTCAAAAATATAAACAGGAAAAATCTATTCGTTTGAGTGAAACAGAAATCCCATTTAATTTGAGGATAATAGATTAGGCTTCAAGGTAAAGTCTGATTCTCTGAGCAAATATTATCCTGTGTATCGAATACTAAGTCATAGGTCTTTTGCTCCGAGCTCAAGATTTTTAGCTGGATCTTCCCGCAGACTCAGTTCAGCTGAAAGACATGGTGTTCTGGAAACAATCCCCCCCGCCTTAAGCATTCTTACCAAAATCATTTTTTTACCCATTTCTCTGAGGGACTTGTATAATTTCAAAATCATTGAATAGCTTTAAATAAACCTTGCCCAATCTTAACAAATGATATGTAAAAATAAATAAATAAATGAAATATATCCGTCTAAGTGTATCAGTCTCTGAAACAGAGGTCGAGTGTGATAATTGACTCCTTGTGACAGGGTCTGATCAGATTAGAGGCCCTGGGATTGAAATGTTTAGAAAATTAAAAAGACACAACTCAACCCCTGTTTTGAAATTGATCAGTGAATGAAAATGGATTGCTTCCTGCTCCTGGTGTGCAGCTTCTTCCTGATATTTGTCACCTGACCAGATTTAATTATTACTGTGAAGAAATGTTTTGGAAATATCTGAGTTCCCTCCTGCTTGACAAGACTGACTAAAATCGAAGTTCTGAACAGGTCAAAATCGTGGCTATTTATTACTGTGTAACAAAGTTTTGCTGCTGCAGCTTGTCTGGTGCATCCAGGGTAATTAGCTGGGAACATCGCTGTAATGCTCTGCACTGCACTGATATTTACCCAACGGACCTGCTTGTGTTTATAACCCCAACCTAGATTTAGGACATTCAGGAGTTAAAGTGTCAAACCACAGTTATGCTTATGATACATTTGTTTCCTTTAAATGGATCTAGGCTTGAAAATGGCTCTTGGTAAAACGTGATGAAACTGAAAATCATGCATTTGGTTGTTTGGCCCAACTCTCATTGCAGCCACAATCTCTGGAAATGTACTTTGCCTATCTTAAAGTAGTAAGCATTCATTTCTAAAATGCAGATTTTGATGAAGAGTTACTTAGTGCTGTTAAACTTAATTCCACTTGAATAAGAATTTCAAACGGTCGCGCGTCAACTTCAATTTGAATTGCATCCTAGTCTTGCCATATTTTGGGAGAAATGATGAAGCGTTCTTTTGAATTCCATAAGATCTGGCTCTGTTCAAAGAGATTTAAATTCCGGTCACTGTTACAGAGTGGCGGCGGGTTGATTACGAAATATTTTGGCTTGTTCAGATGCCAGCACTGCTTTGGGAAGCAGGACGTGGAAAACATGGCCAGCTTGGCTGTTTGTGTGCTGCAGACCTGAACTTGCTTTACGATCAAGGATCATAGAAATGTGCCAGGTCCTTGCTATCTTTACGACTTGGAATTTTCCAAAAATCTGAAGCATTTGGTACCTGGCGTCAGGAGGCATGGTCAGGTCGGGTCTTGTTCATTTCCCCTGCCAGGTGGTGCTGCTTGCCCCACTGTTATTTCTATAATGGTCCTACATTAAACCAACCCGCTTTTCACTGGGGATCAGGGCTGGCAACAGTGCAACCTGCAGCTAAAATTTTAATTTCCTTAAAAACCTTTTCCCTAAAAATATAGTCAGAATTCAATGACTATGTTGCTGCTTTTGCCTCTGATTGGCTTCCCTCTAATTGGAACAACAAATGAGGCACATGGGTGTCGTAATATTTTATAGCAAACAAAGCTAGCATTGCACATTTTCCCGCACAAGACGAACCAAAAGTGCTTCACAGGCTAAAAAAAGAGCAAGTACGAACAAACTCACTGAAAACATGGTAAATGTTTACATAGAGAGTACTAAAGCATTACAAATGATGGAAATACTCACACTCCATCTGTCATGTTAAACTGACAGTCATAGCACGAATTCCAGTTGGTGGCCATAACATAACCTGTTAGATCCCTGCCCTTTTGACATTTTATTACAGTGTAAGGACATGTATAATGTGTATTGTATGCAATTGATTTTGGCCCTGTTTCATTTCGGTGGGCAAGGGCCCTAATATTATAAAAGCTGACTCACCGAAATGGCTGTGACTCTAAATAGAGTGGGATCACCATTAATTATGACAAGTGCGCCATCATATGACCCTCTATGACATGAAATCATGGCCTTTTACTCCAGAAAGGGATAAAAAATATTGGGGGAAATGCAAGGAAGATCTGGCCAAAATGTTTTATTCCCCAAGTAACTCTCTGAAATGTTTTCTCATATGCATGCATCCAGATGTCTGCTTGTGTCTGATGCTCGGAGATACAGGAAGCCAAAAGTATGTTCGGCCCTGCAGCCTTGGGACAACTGAAATGGTAATGGAGTGACTCCATTACCATTCTAGCTGTGTGTCTGGATGTGGAGGACTTTGATGATGGTGCTGAGTGAATCGCAGTAATTGTTTTGAGACATACTTGAAAAGATCCCCTCACCCTCTCACCCAGAATTGTAAATCTTGAAATAATCATTCGTCAAACCGTGGAGACTTTGCCTGTGTTCATGGCGAACTGCCGTTGAAAGAAAATGAACAGCTGGACATAGAAGCGGCTGACACCACCTGCCCTCCAACCACTGGAGCACTGATCGAGTCTTGTCCTGCCCTGGCAGGGGGGTCAAAGGTTGAGCGTGTTGTTGTCTCGGCCTGTGACATTGATGAACAGACTGTTACAGAGTCCCGGTGAGCCGGGAGCACTGAGATTATTCACCTGTCTGCTTTCTTCAAAGAGATATGGCAGCACATATAAAACCTTTTTTTTCTCAGTCTCCGCCCCTGTCCTCAAAGCTGAGGAGCTCCATTCACAGCTCAGGTGTCTATGCCCTGATCAAAATATGTTCCATATACCGGGCTATTACCATATCTGATTATAGTGCAAGTTTGGGATCTACTCATGTTGCTTATTCTGACCCATAACACGCAACATTATTCTTCTGGATTGAGAAAGAAGGCAAACTAAAGCCAAAAAAGGCAAAACTGAGGTAAACAAATAGGTGATGGCAGAGCTGGCTGGCCAATCCATCCATTGCCTGCTGCTACTTGCTAATTGCTGCTACTTGCAGGCTAATTGCCTGATCCTACTTCGGGTCATGGGGGATGCTGGAGCCTATCCCAGCTGCCATCGGGCCAGAGGTGGGGTAAACCTTGGACTGTTAGCCAGTCAATCGCAGGGCCACATGTATAGACAGACAACCATGCACTCTCTCCGTCAAGCCAATTTTCCCAATTTGCTCGCGGGGCCATTAGGCAATAAGGACAAATAAGATAAGATAATACTTTATTGATCCCCATTTGGGAAATTCGTTTGTCGCAGCAGCGCAACAATAACAGTATAAAAAAAAGACAACATGTAAATAAGCACTAAACAATAAAAAAAAAGAACATGGATAAATAAATACATACAAACACACACACACACACATATATATATATATATTTATATATATTTATATGAATATGTATACACACTTACACACATTCACATATATAGATAAATAACACACAGTAAGGGTGAGAGTCAAATAAATAAGTAAGTAAACAGTAAACATGAGCATAGCTAGGGGCACGACATGTGTCAGCGGGTGTGTAGTGAGGTGGTGGTCGCACAGGTGCCCTCCAGACAGTCAGAGTTGTGTCCCGTCCAGACTGCTATAATACAGTCTGATGTCCGTGGGCACAAAGGAGCGTCTGAAGCGTTCAGTTCTGCACCAGGGTGAGATGAGCCGTTGTCTGAATGAGCTGCTGATATGCCACAGCTCGTCGTGCAGGGAGTGGGAAGGATTGTTCAGGATAGTTCCCAGTTTGTCCTTCACCCTCCCGACAGCCACCGATTCAAGATGGACCAGGTTCAGTCCCACCACCGAGCGGGCTTTCTTCATAAGCTTGTTGAGCCTGTTGAGCTCACCAGCCCTGGCACCGCCCCACCAGCACACTATAGCAAAGAAGAGTGCGCTGGCTACCATAGACTATTAGAAGGTCTTGAGGAACCCGCTGCAGACACTAAACGACCTCAGTCTCCTTAGGAAGAACATCCTGCTCTGAGCCTTCCTGTATAGGGCATCTGTGTTGTGTGTCCAGTCCAGTTTATTGTTAATATGGACCCCAAGGTACTTGTAGGAGTCCACATTCTCCACCTCTTCACCCAGAATGGTGATTGGTGTAGGTCTCCTCTTATTCTTCCTGAAGTCCACTACCACTTCCTTTGTCTTGGAGATGTGGAGTAGGAGGTGGTTTTGGTTGCTCCACCCAACAAAACCCGCAATCAGGTCTCAGGAACTCCTCGTCGTCGTCGCTGATGCATCCGACGATGGAGGAGTCATCAGAGAACTTCTGGATGTGGCAGGAACTGGACTTTTGTTGGAAGTCAGAGGTGCCGAGAGTAAAGAGGAATGGAGGAAGGACAGTACCGTGGGGCACACCTGTGCTGCAGATTACGGCCTCAGAAACACAGCCGTCCACCCTGACATACTGCGGCCCTCCTGTGAGGTCGTCCAGGATCCATGCAGTGATGTCGGGGTGAAGCTGCGCATTCAGCAGCTTGTCCTTTAGGAGGGAGGGCTGGACACTGTTGAAGGCGATGGAGAAGTCAATGAAGGTGACCCTCACGGTACTTCCCGCAACCTCCAGATTGGACAGGGCCCTGTGAGTGAGGAAGATGATTGCATCCTCCACACCCATATGCTGCCTGTACGCAAACAGCAGAGGGTCCAGGGAGGCAAACAGCCATTCCTTCAGGTGCCAGAGTACGAGCCTCTCAAATGACTTCATGACGTGTGACGTTAGAGCCACTGGCCTGTAGTCATTGAGAGCACTCAGACGTCCTTCCTTAGGTACTGGGACTATGCAGGTCTTCCAATGGTCAGGCTCCTTCAACAACCTCAGAGAGAGGTTGCGGTGGCATTTAGGGGGTGCCCAAAAATTAGGAAATAATTGACCTTCAATTATAAGAAAAGATATTAAGCTAATTGTAATCATTAACTCCTATAATTGAAAAGCTCACATTAATTAAAATAACAAATTATAATAACCATTAACCCCCCCTCCACCGGCTGATTTAAAGGTATTGAATTTAAGTTTTATATATATATATATATATATATATATATATATATATATATATATATATATATTAGTAATTTGTAAAGCAAGTACATTTGGGTACATGTTATCTTAAAAATTATTAAAAATTAAAGACATTAGTGAAACCAATGCTATTCGATTTCTTTTGCAAGTTTCTTTTGTAAATCACAGATGGAGGGGACGCCATTTAAATCTCGCATCGGGGGGCACATTGGGTCCATGGGTGCTGATGGGCCCAAAACAACCGAGATGTTTCTTTCTGACTGGTCCTCAGAACTGCTTCCTCCATTGTTCTGTCACTGTTTGTCTTCAGCAGCCACAGGAGGAGGGGCTTTGAATGTCACCTTGTTCAAATGTGGCACCGTCATGTCTCGATCAATGGCCTGCCTGCGACCACAAAACATCCCATTTTCAATTCCACGAAGGCGGACGCGCCTTCCTGATTTCTTGCTAATTCTCCCAAATCAAAGAGGCTAAAGTCATATATGAGAATAACGTAACTCGGGATAATTCTTTAAAGAACCACAATCAGGACAGTTCACTCTCTGGGTGTAAAGGTGGTCAGAGATCAACTAACTGACTCCAGGAAGTTGTTTGACAACTCATTAATCTCATCCAGGAGTCAAGTTGGCTTTTGTCTAATGAGACGACTTTAATTTGCTGGTACTGTTTAATCTCATAAGAAGTATAATGAAACTGTGCATTTTTTACTTTTGGCTCTTGGTGTTCGGTCTCTTCTTCCTCACTATTCTTAGAGATAAGAGCAACTTTAAGACTCAAATAAAGTAAACATTTTTTTACAAATAGCAGAAATGAAACGATGGTTTCAGCAATGCTTTTATGGCCTTGGACGTGCTAGTAAACATGTTATTGCACGATGATTCAACTTCAAACTCTTTTCACTTGGAGCCTGAAACACAGTGACAAAACTATTGTGAGCTAGATAATGATGATGGTAAAAAGAGTCTTGTAACCTACAACTGAAGGTTTAGAATAGTTCTGTATTTTAGACAAAAATAAAGAATTCAGTAGAACCTCGGCCTCCAAATTAATTTAATTTGTTTTTTGACTGTTTCGCGAACCGAATCACTTTTCCCCATTGAAATCAATCACAGTAATCTGTTCAACAGTCACAAAAAACAGATTGCATTTGTGGCAAAAATACAGAGAGAAATTAAAGATAACCTCGGTTATTACTTGTTTGTGGTGTTCTTTCTATTCTTGCCAGCACTTGTACTCGCTGTTTCATTCAATAAATCAACATGCAAAAGTAAAGCCTTCTTGCATATGAGACCGATACTAACGCTATCTCCAGCAAGCTGTCTGTCATTCCAATTAAATTATCCAATTAAGACTTGAGACCTTGGCTTCATTAACGTAGTCATCCCTTTTGCCACACCTGCCGCCTTTAGCACATTTTTGTTCTTCAGAATTCTACAGATGGTTGACTTGGCGTCGTGCTAGGCCAGATCTGTAACACGAACACTGCTCACATTTAACAATTACTTCCTCCTTCAGACCGACTGTAATTCTTGACTTTTTCTTCACACCACTATCACTAGCACTTTTAACTGTTTTGGAAGCCATAATGAGGTCTAACTTACTGAAAAAAAGCACAAAAAAGCATTTTAACAGGAGGACACAACAGTGAAAGATGTAAACAACGTGGAGTACCATAAACGACTGCTGTTACACAACAATGCTGCAATCACTTAATCTTCTGCTTGGACCAAACTCCATAACCAGCCTAGTCAAAGGTGGGTATTTTAAGGTTAGGATTAGACCGGGGGCTGACCTTGGGTCAGGAGGTCTTGGTCCTTGATGCCCTAGACAGCCACATCTACATCCTGCCCAGTCATAGCTAAGATGTGCCCCAGCCCCCCATGACCCTAATTGCAGGATAAGTGGTATAGAGAATGAATGGATGATTAAACCTGGATCAGTGAAATCAAATGGAACAGAACTCTTACCTGTTCTATAAGCCTTTGCTGTTGATCATGTCACCGCAACTTGAAGTTGGAAAATATTTACTTTGAATTTCCATCCGCTGCTTTTCGTACACATCTGAGAATGCAGTAATGTCCAAACATAAAACATCTTGTGCGTAGACTATTTACTGTACTGGTAAGCTGTGCGTATTTAGGAGTTTGTACAGTACACAACAAATGAAGATGAGTGTGTGTGTTTGTATGTGTTTGTGTGTGTGTGTGGGGGGGGGGGCATGAGTAACTAAATTCACGCCTCTTGATTCACTAATGAAAACGATTAATTGAGTAAATGGAGAATGTTGTTTTGATGGTCACATCGGCGGTCCGTGAAATGAGTGACTGCATTCTGTATGTTTGTGTTTGTATGTTGGTGTGTGTGTTTTTTGCTTGTGTGCAACTGCATTTGTGTACGTACACGTACACGTGTGTGAATGTTTGTTTGTTGGTGCTCAGCAGAGTGTGCCACGACTGAGTGACAGTGCGCCTCGTAAGCACATTTCCAACACGCTAATTAAAGCGCCTCCAGAATAAGGCCGGGCTTATTAACATCTCAACACACCCGCTAAAGGCTGCTCATAACCCAACATGGATCAATGCTCTTCATTATGGGTAGACCCAATACTGCTGGCCTGCCATCTCGGCCGCCCAGATGAGGACTGTCGGGGAAATGCAGCGCCGGGGAAAATGCAGTGAGAGACGGAAGTGACCGTCATTTGGTTTGTTTGTGTGTGTATCAGTGCGTCACATTATGTTTTACGGCTTTCCCGGGGAGGAAAACTGTTCTTACGTCTTAAACTTGAAGATGCCTCTGGTGAAGTGGGTTAAAAAAATGATGCTTGGGGCAGATTTCCCACTTTCATACCTTACCATTTGAAGATTGTGCTCCTTCTGATATTTCACACCGTCTCCACTCATGGATTTATTTGATTGAGAAAGAAGATGTGATAGGCTCCTCAAAAGCAGCCCCTTCTATGCTTAGAACATTTCCTCAGGCAAATTCACATGTCTATTCTGAACCTCTGAGAGACTTATTTGGATAGTAAGAGGAAAACTGTTGAAATATAGATGTAAAATAAACCTGGAACCCAACATCTTCTGTATGAAATCTTTACTTATATTGTGGTGTTTCGGCGAGGAAATGATGGCGGAGCCGGGGATGGGCTTGGCCTTAATTCAAGGAACACCAAAAACAACAACTAACAGTGAACATCCTGGATCGCTAATATATCCGCGGCTTAACCAGGCCCCCCAACCCCTAGTCCCGTGGGGTGAGAGGCCAACCTCTTCAGTGTCTGCCAAATGCTGCGTCGCCAGATGCAGGGCCTACAACTCCCTGGCAAAAACGCTGTATTTGCGTTCACTATCCCACAATTTGCAGCTAGAGAATGCAAGGGACTGCCACACATTTGCCTACCACTGTCCAACCACAGTCGTCAGCGCTATGGGAGCCATGGGCGTGGAATGGGTGGGATGCTAGCTTAGCCCCATCAAAAGTTAAAACACTCGCCTGTCTGGACCGCAAAGCCCCGTAGAGTGACTGAAGGAGGTGGTAAACCCAAGACAAATCCCTAAGAATTCCTGCAATGCCTTGACCAATGCTGGGCGAGGAAAATCACCCACCACCTGCACCTTAGAAGGCAACAGATCCATGTCTTGCGGTGAGATGCAGTGCCCCAAAAAGTCAGTCACTGGCAGTCCAAACTGGAACTTAGCTGGGTTGACTATGAGGCCATGCTCATCTAGATGACGGTAAACCTATGTCAGGTGCTCCAGGTGTACATCAGCCAATGGGCTGGCCACCAGAATGTTGTTGAGAAAAATGAAAACAAACACGAGATCGCGCAGTACCGAGTCCATGAGGCTCTGGAAGGTCTGGGCGGCTCCCTCCAAGCCGAAACGCATGAGCAGAAACTCAAACAACCCAAACAGGGTGATCATCGTGGTCTTGGGCACGTCCTCCGCTTGCACGGGCACCTGGTGATAACCGCGCACCAGGTCCACCTTGGAAAAGATGGTTGCGCCCAACAGCCACACAGAGAAATCCTGGATGTGGGGGATGTGGTAGTGGTTGCTCACGGTCACGTTATTCAACCGGTGAAAGTCACCATAAATATGCCACGACCCATCGGCCTTGGGCACTATGTGCAGCGGGGAAGCCCACGGGCTATTAGACTGTCTCATGATCCCCAGCCGCTCCATGGTGCCGAACTCCTCCGTAGCAGCCACTAACTTGGCTGCGTCTAGGTGCCGCACCCACGCAAAAACAGACAGTCCCGCTGTGGGCATGAAATGCTTCACACCGTGTTTAGTAGACATGTTGGAATATGTGGGCGTCGTAAGTAACGGAAAATCCGCCATTAACTGTTGATAGACAACATCTTCTGAGGCCCAAAAATGGCATGCGTTCGAGGCCCAACCCCTGTCGTCTCGCACGGATAGGTGGCAAAAGACACATATACCAGCAGGCCAATCGCACATAGAAAATCCGTGCCGATGATGGGGACCATGATTTTGGCGATCACGAAATCCCACTCCAAATGGTGGCCACTGACTGAGTCCCTGATGAACAGCAGCTCGGTGTGTCCGCCGGCGTCCACACCTGCCACTCGAGTAAGCAGCTTTGGATCTCCCTGGCGCTTTGAAGGAGCACGGTGGGAAGCAGCGCCGTGCCTTGCTGCTAAACTGCTGGTGCAGAAAACAGAGGTTGGTTCTGTGGCTTCACGGGGGCTTCGACGTCACACTCTGGGAACTTCCTGGTCATCAGCAGGATGCGATCGGCCTTCTCCACTAGACCTCGGTAGTTGCCAGCAGCTAGTTGCCAAGAGTTCGGCAGGATTGCGAGCACAGAAGTCAGAAGTTAACGCAGGATAACGTGCAGGAAAAGGAACCCACCATTGTCAGATCCCAATAGCAACAACATGGTTTCCATGAGGTCCACAGCCGACCCGTCACCCAAGCTGGAAAAGAAAAGCAGCCTGCCCACCCGCTCTGTGGGAGACAGACTGTATCTTGAGAGCAGAAAGTTCTTGAGGTATATCTACCATGCTGTGGGGGGGGGGCGCGCAACAGCTTCATCGTCTTGTGGTCTGCTGGTCCAGCGCCGCAACGACCAAAAAGTACCTGGCTTCCTTCAAAAAATTCCATGCAGGTTGAAAATCGCTTCCGCATACTGGAACCAGGCGGCTGGGTTGCTCTGCCAGAACTCGAGGTGATAATAAATTTGATGAAGAGTCAGTCAGGTGTTTTATTTTGTAATTTTTCTCAACTGACTTCTCATCCTTTCCGCCTTGAATCCTCAGTCAAATTAAAGCAGTTCCGCACTTCTGGGGAAACTGCTGAAAGGCACGGCATAGTTTGAAATTGTATGAATCCACAATATGAAGGCTATAAAGCAACAACTGAATCCATTGCAGTTTCTTTGACACTGATCAACCAACAAGATAAACCCACGGTGACCTCTGGATGTGCTGGCAGACAGATTCTTTTACCTCTAGAGGAACACAGTCTTGCTGCTTTTCTCTGTTTCCAGTCTTTATGCTAAGCTAAGCAGGCCACCTCTCAGCTCTGAGCTCATATTAAGCGCACAGGCATGAGAGAGGTATCGATTTCCTTATCCTACGCTCAGCAAGAAAGCATATGAGGGTATTTCCACAAATCTAAATCTGTCACTTAAAAGAATGAAACAAAATCTTGGCTCCTTGTTCAATGTGTAATTCTTCAGTGGCAACCAATAGAATCAGAACAAACATGTCTGCTCTGAATCACACTCATCCGTTACTATCCTTTTCTTCCTTTGCCTTCCATGTCTCAATGATCCTGGCGGCATTCCATCTTTGACTGTTTCTGCCTGTTTAACGCCTAATTTATAGCATCCCTTCATGCAGTCAAATTTCCTTTGTCTCGGCAAATTACTTTCCCCATTTATACCGTAATCCCATCTGTTGTTCCACCTGAGATCCGCTCTTCCCGGCCTTTTTTCTTGCATTCTGTCCAGCATCCCCCCACGCCCAACCACCAGTCCGTTTCGCAACTGGTTCAAAGCAGCAGCAGCAGCAGCGGTGGTTCCCCTTGGCGAGCTGACCTGCTGACACCCCCAAAGATCAGAGGTAACGGCGTTCGCCTCCCCTTGCCTCTCTCATGCTCTCCTTCATCAATTAATAACCCCATCCCATGGGGGTTATAGCTTGTGTACACAAGCAGCACACAAATGGGGCGTTTTTTTTCTTTCCACTGCTGTTCATAAAATTAGTAATTCATTTGTAGGGGGAGCTGATTTACCGTTGTGCAGGCAGGAACGTATTTCCTTGGTTCCCTTGAGGGCATCATTGCTGACTCGTGTCATATTTACTGTGTAATTGATTTTTAAACACACTCGTCTCTCTCCATTCCTGCATTACTATTTATTTTTTCTGCTTACCCCTGTTGCCCATGGCGATTGATCCCTCCAGCATGACTGTGTACCTCCTATATTCACTGGAAGATAAACACCATCTCTCCATTTGAGCTTTTCATTACGTATTGGTTTTTCCGCTGCCCTCTCAACCCCACCCACACCCCATGTCTTTGACAGGCTGGCACACACACGCAAACCCACAAACCCACACAGACACACACTCAGGGAGGATGAAGTGGGGTTGGGGCGATGAGGATGGAAGACAGGAAGGGGAAATGAGAGGAAAGGGGTAAAGAGGGAAGAGGCGTGTCTGGCAGCCTGAGTGTGTTTTTGCTCTCTGTTTAATACATAGGTCATCATGACGCCTTCTAGCTACAGCATCGCGGGAGCACCCCCCATCCCAATGCACATGTCAACACATATGAACACACAAACATTAGCACGCAGTTAATCAGTTAATTAATTATTTCATTCATTCATCATAGATACCGCTTGTCCTGCAGTTGGGGTTGCTGGGGCAGAAGCCTTCACCAGTTGTCATTGGGCAAGAGGCACAGTTCACCCTGGACTGGTTGCCAGTTAATCACAGGGCCACACTATCATTCACGTCATATAGAGGCAAACAGGTTCAGTCTTTCATTCACAAATCCGAGCTATTTCGGGAAGCCACTGAAGATTTTTTTGGTTTGTTGGAGGTAGACCACAAAACCCGGGAGAAACCCATGCACACACTGAGAGAACATGCCATTGCCACACACAGAGGCCACATGTCAGATTCGAACCAGGGACTTTTTTGCTTTTAAGTCGAAGCGCTAACCACCATGCCTCTGCACACAACTGAACTGAATTGAATGCCGTTTTCATTGCACCAATTCCCATATAAACGTGTCCCAGGGCAGCTCCCCGCTTTATAATTCCACATATATATTACGTATTATGTATTATGTATATGTATATGTATATATATATATATATATATATATATATATATATATATATATATATATATATATATATATATATATTTATTTATTTATTTATCTTTTTATGAGCAAATTGAAAATGTAACTACATGTGGTGTCTGGAAAACATGTCAGTTGTCAGTATGTGCGTTGCGTTTCTCTCTGCGTTATCTGGTTCAGTCATATCTGTCAAAGAGGACCTATGCTCTTTTTCACCCTGGGTGAGTGAACCAAACGCCTGTGTACCACAATTTCAACATGGGAAGCTGGTTTCACAAGTTAAGCAGGAGGCACAAATGTGCGAGACTGCTCCTCTGGAGTGAGGTGCACAATCAAGAAATATCAGCCTGGAGATCAGAGGAAGGGGGGGGCAATTTCAGAGGAAAAAAAGACAAAAACAAGGGAAAAGGACAGAAAGCAGTTGCAATTAATGGAGAGGGAGCAGAGGACGAGTGGAAAGCAGAGAGTGAAGTCTCCTTCCTTTGGGGAGGTGCAGGGCTCTTCTAATCAATCCATGGATGCATTGTAAAATCAATGCTCTGTATAATTAGGGCAATCCAAGGGTAAAAAACCACCCTGTTCTGCATTTTGCCTCCGTCTGCACTCAGTCTTTGCTTTCCCCTGTAATAACGCCTTCATCGTAAACTGCTGCCGGTCACACTTACCTTATTCCAGGTTGGTTTGAATAATTGAAAAAGCTCCGGGTCCTCGCCGTGTGGCTCGTCACATGGGGCACCGGCCTCAAAGACAACGGTGTGCCTCAATAAACTTCAGCCCAGTAGTCCTTTTTAACAACCTGCCGTTATTTTGAAATAGTTTCCCACCCCCCCCCCCCCCCCCCCTGCCTCTGGCCCCCCCCCCCCCACACCCTTTTCCCAGACCACCCCCCTCGGGCTTTCTTTTCTTTCTCTCTCTTTCCCTCCCGACCAGC
>CAAKHD010013202.1:53398-77905 GCA_901007705.1 Fistularia tabacaria | reverse complement strand
CAGTGGCACTAAATTGTCAATATTTTATGACTTTTTGTGCACAGAGAAAAGTTCTAAGGATAGATTAATTCCGCTGTGGGATGCTGTGACCAGCCCAGCGGAAATTATGTATGGGTTCATTTACCCCTTCAACTGCTCCAGCCCAAACAATGCGTCTTCATAGTGCTTTGCATGCATGTGCGAAAGTGCTATTGTCCCGCAAGACGGTTCCATAGGAATAGTTCATACATGCACAAAAAGTGACCCCTCTCATCCCATCTGCCCCCTTTCAGTACACTCTACACTGCACAACCCCTGGATTGGAAATGGAGTATTGTGTTGTGAATTGTAAGCACTGCCATTGACACCAATTTGAGTAAAAATATTGAAATATGGAGTTCTGCATTGATAAGTGCATAGAAATGATCACCTTTATGGATGATCAATGGTGTCACTAAGAGACATGTTTATCCAATTAGGTGCAAGCAGGAAGTCTTTCTGGTTGAACCGATACTTGAATTTTTAGATGGCTCTTTGAGGCTGTAAATGTCTCCAGCAGGTGTTGATAGAGGGGTTTTCAGTCTTCTGTCACCTGTCCGGTGAATTGTCACTGTTCTGACCAAACTCCGCCCACCTGATGACCCTCTCAATCCTCAAGAGCAAGGAGCAGCTCTTACAGGGTTACTGGGCAGCTGCACCCTGGAGGGGTTTCCAGGACTTGCAGCGGAACAGACATTTTCACCTAAATAATATGGAGTCAGCTAATGGTGAAGGGTTTACACAGTGCAATGCAGTGCAGGGAGGAAATAAAAGCACTTCAACACATCAGATAGTCCATGGTTATTATTCTCACCATGCAGAACATGAATGCTGCAGCAAATCTGCTTTCCTGAGTCTGTGTCGTTTTTGTCTTCTTTGCAGGGGCTTGTTTTTGAGTCTGGTGGTAAAGGTACATGAATTATCAACCAAAAGGTTCCTCCTGGAGTAACCGGTGGGAACCAAACCTAAGAACTTTTTACTCTAAAAGCAGCTATTGATAACCATTGTGGGACAAGACTCTGCTGTATGGAAAAAAAAATTAAAGTAACGTCAGGTTTTGAAAATTCTGAGAATGGAGCTCATCAAAAAACTGTCCAGAACTTTCCACAGTGTGACAGCCATTTGTTTGCGGGGCTGCTGTAATGAAGAAGATAAGATAAGATAAGATAAGATAAGATAAGATAAGATAAGATAAGATAAGATAAGATAAGATAAGATAAGATAAGATAAGATAAGATAATACTTTATTGATCCCCACAGGGGAAATTCGGGTGTTGCAGCAGCAACATTAGATAGATAAATACACACATATGACAGTGCAAACACATACGCACATAAGTCACCATACATTCCACACACATGTATACATACATTTTTACACACATGCCCATACCTACATAAATATATATATACACATATACACAATATACACAATACACATACACATATATAGATAAGAAGATAAGAAGATTTCTTTCCGCATTTAGAATCTTCAAAGTGCGCGTCTCGACTCCTAGAATTTTCAACTGAACACAGATCTGTGACCTGTTGGCAGAAGGAGGCCAACAAATTATACAGTTTATTTAGGCGTAGCTCGATACACCGAGTATCCCTTTCTCTGGCGGACGGAGATCTGGTCTCCATGGTACCCCTGCTTCACTCCCCCCCGGAGGGGCAGGCAGTTCTGCCACATTAGGGGGGATAATGGGGATTGATGGGGCAGGTTCGATGGGACCAGGAGGGGTGAGAGGCGACCTGTGAGTAGCAGAAGGGAGAATTCCTCCGAGCCCAGGATACAAGCCCTGAGCCAGAGGGAGACAGGACATCTATCACGCACACAGAAACACGACATGACAGGATTCACCCAGCTATGCTCTGTACAGGTTCAAAATACAAATTGTGTGTCCTACTATCACGCTCAGGACAAACCGGTCCAATGTTCTGCCCTGACAGTTTTCAATCTGGTACCTGTTCACACCGAATGTGCAAGGTCACATTCTCTTCTGCTCGTATCCAGCTCTGCATTCTCAATAAGTCTGCCCGGCGTATTCTGCCATGTTTTTTTTCTCACAGATGTGAAATATTTTGACAATATTGGTATGACATCTGCAAGTACGCCTGCAATTCAGACTCTTTGCCAGCAGAGGGAGATTGACTCTAATCACCCGCAAAAAAAAGGGCCGACTTTTTCTCGGTTCACCAAAGCGTGATTTGAGTATGCAGCCGTGTGTGTGTGGGTTAGAAAGGGAGAGGAAGAGCAAGACAGAGAGACAAACAGCTTTTTCTGGCTCCTGGCTTGAGCCATTGATTCTTACAGATCAAGCCCTGTCTGCTTATGTCTCTGTTTTGGAGAACGGGGCTGCTTTTTCACCACATTGCCAGTGTAACCAGTCAACTATGGAGTCCCCCCTCAATGTTAAAAAAAAGCGTTCTCCCTGCAATGTTAAGAATATCAAGAGATTGGGAAGTCGATGGAAGCAGTTAAACTGTGATTCAGTTCTAATCTTATAAATTGAGCTTTATATGGCATGATGTTTTTTTAATACATCCTCAAGCACAAATCATGGAGAGGAACCTGGCAGCAAAACACAGCTGAAAAACTTGTGAAAATAGAGTTAGGATGATTAATTTATACATTTTAGTTATAGATCAATATTCTATTGTGTGATCTGTGGGCTCAAAAAAGCTAATAAAAATAAATGAGCCGTATTGACTTGTGAAATACAGATTGATTTTTGTTTTGTTTCATTTTCAAGGATCCAGACCTGATTCACCAAACTAGTAGGGCTGGCCAGGGCTCGGCTGCCACGGTTTGGTTTGGCGCCTCAGTGACGATTCACTTCTCAGCTTGTTCCAGATATTTGTACAGAGGAGCTGCCTTGAAAAATGGAGATCCTGCAGAAAGCGTTGGCATCAACTCTCAAGACACCATTTACTTTTGATGGTGCAGAAAATTATTTCTCACGTTCGAAAACACACACAAAACCCTGAACCACGTTTTTCTCTGGCAGCCCGTCTGACTGATGCCCTGCGACAGCTGTCAAACTGAGCCTGAAAACTGTAGTGTTCACTGGCACCTTCCTTCTATATGTTCACTGAATATATTTTTACAAATAAATATGAAGTCTGACACTGATAATTTTCTTCTCAAGATGTTTTAAACTTGTTTGTTTATTTATATTCATGTTTCTTGCTTGCTATCCAAGTGGATTTGAATAGAAATGAAAAATTATGAGGATGTTTGGACTTTTAACCTACAACTGCAGAAGAGACATATCTTTAATTAAAAAAGATATATATTTTATCAAATTATTTATTTTCTTACAGGTTTTAGATGGGTGTCTTTTAATAAACTTTGCAAGGATGCTGAAATACTTTGGTCCCGGGCAGGGATGTGATGGCACCATGCACTGGCTCTGATTCCCAGTGTAATGTTACATTACTGTAATAACACCCAGTGCTACATGTCTATAACCCTAATTTGTCACACTTGGGGGATTAAAAGCAAACAGAATGGCTGCTGCCTTTTACTGAAACACACCACGATGCATTAACTTAACCTCCATCTGCTGAATGGGCCATGACGACAGCAACTAAATGTTTTGGGGTTTTGTAAACTCAACAGGAAACTCAACTTTACCCTAAAAACTGCTTTGGCATCACGCCTCTGCAATGTCATGGATAGCAGAGCAACTGACACTTGCACCTGTAGTCCGAGGTTTATGGTAGATGCCCTGAAACTGCCTGGGACACATAGCGACAGCTGCTTGTTATTAAAGATAGTTTCTTTATGCAGTGATAAAAAAGAGAAAGACAGCTGATGGCGACTAATTATAGCATCCAGAGCGGCTTCACATCAGATTTGCAGCTCTAGAGTCAAACTGGCAGCTTCTGAAATCTGGAGCGCACCTGTACTGCGGCCCTCATGGTAACAGGTGCCAGAGGATGAAAGACAAACCCAGAAAACATCTTTAGACCTAATAAGTGCTCCATTTTGAACCTCACTTTTGAAGATCATCTAAACAGTCCAATATCAACATAAACTAATGCCTTATCTAATTTCATGGCTTATTAAAATGTTATATCTCCTTATTAACTAGTATACTACTATGCTACCACATACTTGGTACTTCCCAGAGTCAACAAAAAATGGACAAATATAAACATCAAAAGTTTAAAGCTGTGTGGACACCCAGAAAGACCTACACACACTCGTCGACGATTCTTGAGCTGCTCTGTTGCGTCAGACACACACAGATTTGCACTGTGGCGTGGTAGCATTGTGTACTTGAGTCATCACTGATGTGCAGATAGAAACAAACACTCTCTGGATGCAGACAATGGGTCGCAGGAGGTAAAAAATCAATTATTACTGCAGGTGCGTTCATGTCAAGGTGGACTTCAGCATTAAGCCCCTCTTGACATTTGGCTTCCCTTGGTCCCTTTGCCTGCATTTAACCTCCAGCTGGCGTGTCGAGGGGGGGGGGGTGGAGCTGGTGGTGGTGGTAGTGGGAGGAGGGTTTGGTTAGGGGGAAAAGAAAGCATAAATTTGGCATGGCCTTTGATCAACCCTGAGCTCTGGGTATGTGTTTCTCAGCAGCAGCATACTCTCACAGTTGCACAGGAGGACAGAGACATTTCAGTGATGTATTACTAAATTTTGACCACTAGTTAGAGGAAAGCCAGAGTCAGTGAACACAGCCGGGACCGACACATCACTGGAATGAAAAGTTAAGTGTTTTCCTGGCATGTGTGAAAATGAGCAAAGGAAAGGCATATATTTAGTGGAATCCTCCTCGAGGTGGCTTTTTCCAGAATGGGACCGGTTAAATACTTAAATATGGGGGGATTCATGGTTGACCGCTCAAAATGAATTTTATTTTCTTCATGTCCAGATTATAGAACCATCCAGGAACTGAAGTGATTTTGAGAGATGAAGGATGTATGGATTGATGTTTGGATGGACCAGGATACTCTCTCGTATTATTCCCTCTTCTCCACTCCTACAGACGCAGCAAGTAATAGAATCACATAAAAATCTGAAAATCTCTCTTGTAATTTTGAAATAAATCTTAGACTTTTGATAACCAAAAAGCAATAATTGAAATGTGTTCCACACACATTTGTTATGTTACATTAAACTACTGGCCAGCTTTGCTGCCGAGAAGTTAATGCATTTCTCCCCTTTGAGCTCCAACATAACTTCGCCTGAAGTCCATAGCACCTCATACGGTTACACTTGAACCTAGATTCACGATGCGTTCAAATAATCTAGCTGTTTGCGCGACAACTTCATACAGGCCCTGCAGCCCAGTGAGCAACAGCATTGTGCTCAAGAAACACATCTGGCGATAATGCCACTCCTGGCTCTTGTTTGTGTCTCCAGGTAAAGCTTGTCATGGCAACCAGACTCAACAACACCGTCTGTCTATTAACTGTTAGAACATTTAAATTCTATCAGAGTCAGACAATTAGATTAAAGGAAGAAAAATACTTTTTCCTGTGTCAGTTCTCCTAATAAAATGCATTATTGTAAGTCTCCCACAAAAAATGGTTGGGAGGTTTTATGATACATCATATTGATGGTGAAACAATTATATCTCTGCCAAAAACTTCCATGATTCCATCAACTGAACTTCCTGGTCAAGTGTTCTCACAGACAGAAACCTGTGATGGTGTAAGACAAAGAGAGGTTTCTCCGTCTGTGGGGAGAAAATGACCTGGAAAAGCACAGCTGCACTTCCCTCACGCACATTTCTGACAGGGGAGGGGGGGAGGAAGCTTCCTGGGGTGAGGAAGAGATTTCAGGAGGAAGGGGGAAAGGCTGAGGAGGCTGCGTTGCAGGTAATGGAAGGGAGGAGTGGTCTTTTTAGGTGGATGGAAGGATGATGTGGGGAATTCGAAATAAAAAGTTGGAGAGGTTTAAAAAACTCCACTTAGATAATTAAATCTGATAGGTCTTTTGGAATTCATTCTTTATACTGCTATCAATATATGTATAATGCACAGAAAACTTCAATATAATATTTTTTTAATGGATCCAGATGTGCCGGAATCTTGTTCGGTTACAAAACCAAAGTTACTGGTCTCGTGTCAAAGGATCATTGTAGGACAATGGTAGCAGTTGACCCTGTTGCTGTTGTTTTTAAGACGTGTGTCGTGTATGCGACAACATTCCTGTTACATGGATGCAAGGAGGCACGTACAAGGAAGAAGACATTGCAAGAACTTTGAGAAAACACGAAAGTGCCTTCGTGCTAAAACCACAAAAAAAAGAAAGCAATGGAAAAGCAACAAAAACTCACGGTATGTTTTACCATGCTAAATGCGAACATGTTCACAACAGGCACTTCCACATGTATGTCCAATCTAGCTCTGCTTTGGGGCAGACCTTTCTTCACTTTGTCTCCATTCCATTAGCTGTCTGGGATCTGCAGTTTCTCTAAACTGTTTCCATCTCTCTAAATATGTCCTTTTCCGAGCTTAAGGGCCCCCTTTTTTACAGAAACATCATAAAAGAATGTTATGTGCTTTAGGAATGAGTGAATCTTAAAATATATAATCGGTGACACGGCCTCCAGTTCTGTCCCAAAGGGAGTGTGAAGCAAAGAAGCGAAAAAATAATCTTTCCTCTATGGAGATTTTGACTGGAGCTCCATTTATTGTGCTAAATAACAAGTTAAATCCACCATTTATCTGGAACAACTGTAGAAAGAAAACCAAAAGTAAAAGTGAAATGGAAATGTTACATTGCTGCATTGAAAATAAAGTTTATCACTATACGACTCTTTCCATTCCTCGAAGAAACCATTTCAAATTGGAACTATTTTATTTTTATCTCTGTGAATTCTATGTGTGATCTGGCGTTGTCAAAAGGACATTTCCTGTTACAACCCAGTTACAAAGACCTAGCCCTGAGGAAGCAATGTAGTGACCTCAAAACCAAGGGGCCGTTTGGAATGGCCTCCATCTATCCATCCATTCATCCATTTCATACAGAACAATATCATGACAACAGAACAATATACACACTAGGATATTTTTCCTCTCAATGGCATTCATATACACATACTGCAACTCACACTAACATTCACAAGTCCATACGCTTACACACACACACACACAAGCAGACACACAGTCACACTGCGTCGCATCTGTGCTACCGCCACCCCATCACTCTGTCATCCACTCACACGTCACCCACTCACACGTGTGGTGCCCATAACTACAACGGGTCACTTTGGTTCATCTAATCTATTTATTCTTGCTCATGTGTGCTATCTATGTGTAAATGTGTATATTGTGTTTATGTGTATATGTGTATATGTGTATATATATTTATGTAGGTATGAGTATGTGTGTAAAAAATGTATGTATACGTGTGTGTGGGAATGTATGGTGACTTATGTGCATATGTTTTTGCACTGATATATGTGTGTACATATCTTCCCTGTTTTGTTTTTTTTTCTCTAATGTTGCTGCTGCAACACCCAAATTTCCCCTATGGTGATCAATAAAGTATTATCTTATCTTATCTTATCTTATCTTATCTTATCTTATCTTATCTTATCTTATCTTATCTTATCTTATCTTATCTTATCTTATCTTATCTTATCTTATCTTATCTTATCTTATCTTATCTTGTCTTATCTTATCTTATCTTATCTTACACACACACACAAACTCTATACAAACCCAAGTGACAGCTCTCTGCGCTGATATCAACTTGGATTTAACATTTGTATGCTTGTCTAGTGGCGTGGGCTTGACACATGCACACACACATAAAACCTGATCAAGTAGCAATTACAATCCCCTTTGCCACACCTTCTCTTCATGTCCATCACAGCTGTTAATGCCCTGACAGTTTACATTTAGTATAGAGATTGAGGAAAAAACTAAGATCCTTTGGAAGCAGAACCTGCGTGCCCACCACACCGCGTGGGTACGCATCCACACACATACAAACACATATGAACACACACACACACACGCACGCACACACATGCACACACACATGCACACACACACACACACACACACACACACACACACACACACACACACACCCGCACACACACACGTGCACTTCTGCCGGGATAAATTGTAAGCTAATTGATCGTGGGTTTTACTCTTCCACCCACCATCCAGTAGCAGCCGACTCGGCCAGTGGAGTACGAAGATCTATACTGCCGGTAGTGTCCTGCTAATTTCTATTTAGACGTGAGCCTCTCCCCTGGGAGCCCTGTGATGGATTGACTACAGTTGAGGGAGGATCCACATCTGCTGCTGCGATCTTGTGTATTTCCTTCAAATGCTCCTTTTTCTCCCTCTATTTTCTTTGTCTCCCTGGATAATTAGCCCTCATATGAAAATAAAACATGAAATGAAACGGAAGATAGCTGGAGGGGATATTTTATGGCATGAACAAAACCGTACACCTCAGAGGTATGTTGGATTCATTGTAATAATAGAAGGAAAAACTATCAGATAGACTGATGACATCTCTATAAAGGGGTTGTCGAGGAGACTTTATGACTTATTTTACTTATTTTAGGTTTTCTCTCTGCAGGAAGAGCCTGTGTCTCCTCAGGAAGAAAGCCCCCCTGCATGAATCCACCAGTCTGTCTTGGCACGTGTTAGCAGCAACCTTGAAACTTGACAAGGAGCAACAAACCATATATCAAGAGAAAACGTGGGTTGATGTGGCTTGTGGGGAGGGGGAGAAGGTTGAGAAGTAGGTGAAGAGAGGAGTCAGAGGGGACCCAGTGACACCTGTCATTCCCTCTTTGGTTTATGGGCGTCAGCGGCCGACTGGGTCGCTCGCCACGGCTGTTTGGTGGACTCAGCAGAATAGCAGATCACTCACCAGCAGCTGACCTTCAGGATCTGAGGAAGGGAGGGGCGAGGAGGAGAGAGAGTGAACGAGAGAGAGAGAAACCGAGAGAGAAACAGAGAGAGAGAGAGAGAGAGAGAGAGAGAGAGAAGCCACTCCTGGAGGAGGAAAGGGGGACAAAAGAAGAGACAGGCAGCTCTGTGAAAGGTAGCGAGGTTAAAACATAAGGACTGAGGCAGGCCTCTGGTAATTACCATTTTTATGATTCTGGAAAAAAAACATCCCCAAATCTGTATAGAGCTAGCTTTTAATTTTGTAAATAAATTCAATTCAAAATACTCAAATTGCAGTCTAATGTATTTTAAAGGCTACCAAAATCATCATGAAATTTCAGAATTAAAAAACATCCCGCCTTTTACATCCAAAAGTTCTGGTGAAGACATAATTATAAATAAATATTGTTGTCGTTACTTGAGATGAGACAACCCAGATTAGCAAGCATCTTAATGATGCTACAACCCTGCTCTGCAAAAGCAAGGTTTTAATCTTAGTCACACCTGTGAGGAGTCTTAAGGCTCAGGGGTAGATGGTGGAAGTGTGCGGGATAGACAGGATCGGGACAAGAGGAGATATTTTGAAAAGGATGTTGTGTGTGAGTGTGTTTGTGAGTGTGTGTGTGTGTGTGTGTGTGTGTGTGTGTGTGTGTGTGTGTGTGTGTGTTTGGGGGGGGTTACTCCATGGTGAGCTCCACTTCACTTCACTCACACACACACACACAGCCTGAGGGTTTCGGTACTTGTGGAGATTTAACCTCTGGCGTTGTCTTTAACGCCTCAAGAGACATTGAGGTCAGATTGGATACCCCAAGGCCAAGTTGTGGCTGAGAGAAAGATCTGAGGACAGAGGTGAGGTGGCTGGAGTTACTCGTGAATGGGGGCAGTAAATCATATGTCTTCATCGATAACCGCAATAAATATGTGTATTACCATGGAGCGGTGTCATAACTTCTCAGGAACCATCAACTCATCACATACAAATGGCAGGAGGTTACAGCAGCTGCAGGTACCAATTTCTCTCAGTCTCCACACAAAGACCATTAAGCAGAGGTCTAGAGTTACCACTGGGAGGATCTTGAAGTTCTACATTCGCATGGCAATTTCCCCTGTCGCATGTTGAGTGATAATAGCGAGGTCAGCCTCTGGTCAGCCAAATAGTTATGGGAGGATGAGACGTTCCAATCTGTTTTATTGTAGCACCCTATCAGAGTGTATCTGCCACGGCAAGACAGAGAGGGGCAGATTGTGCCGGGGGAAGGTGGTTGTCTCTGCACAACACGCTCATCGCATTAATTGTTTGATAAAACGGTGAAAGATTTGGCCAAGACCATTTTCTGCTCAATTTGAAATCTGGCCAGTGTCCAGTTTGTCTTACTACCTGCCAGTTGATTACAAAGACACTTTTAACTCAAAACCCTGGCTGTCCTGGATTGCCCTACTGTGTGTGTGTGTATGTGCGTGTGTATGTGTGTGTGCGTTCGTGTGTGTGTTGAGGTAACACCAGCAGAGCTGAAGGCTGCCGCCACGCTGGTAATGAATGTCGAGAAATGCGTGTTAATAAATTAGCCGTGCATGTATTTTACTTTTAATGGTCTCTGAGCCAAATGGTAACCTCTTTAATGTGTTTCACTTACTGTAGCTTATGAGTGCATTTCATAAAACATGGCAGCTCTTCAGATAGTTAGGCCGGGTGCAAATTTATCACCCTTTGTCCTCACGTATCTTTCCCTGTTCAGCTTTCAATGGATCGGCTCGCATTCCCATTCTTTCGTAGGATCAATTAATTTTATGAATGAAAAAGCCTTTAATCTGTACGTTACTTGTTGCAAGCGACACACTTCCTGTTACTATTTTGCTAGTGATGCTGTGGCAGCAAGTCAGGCAGTGGGGGGCTGGGGGTCAGGTGAGGTCTTCTCTTGCTATAGACACTAAGTGGCAGCAGAGAGCACGAATGCATAATGCATTTTTTTCTGTATGTAAAATGGCTGCAATTCCTGAGTGCTGCAGTCCATATTGAAGAAGTCCTCTCTGCAACTGTTGTCTTTAAAAGGCTTCACTGCACAGTGGCTCTACTCACCCCATGCAGGTGACCAGAGTTGGTCTGAATGACATTTTCCACACAGAGACACAGGAAATCATTATACATACAGTACAAGGAAGTCTTTCTCAGAGTGCAAGATCGGAACATAGGAGTGTGACACAGTGCCAGTCATGGTCACGGCAAGCCACAGCAGTTACGAGAAAGTGATTTTTACATGAAAAAGTATAAGGAAGACTGGTAATATAGCCACCTGGGTGGAACAATCACATTTTTAAGCTGGTTGGTAAAAAGGCAGCAGTGAACACTAACCCCTGCCACCCTCACCTGAAGCACTTGAAGGATAAGATTAACGTGTATGCGTCCTGTCTCGAGCACTGCAGTGCGAAAAAGTTGCATCACACCCTACGACTTTTTTAAAAGGGCACAAAAAGAGGAAACTGTTGAACACGACTTGAAGATACAAGAGGGACAGAAAGGATTGTTAAAGGTAACGCTGAATTATGTGTTTGATTTACGGGGAGGATCCAGTCAAAGCCCTTGTTTAAAGCTGAATTTTGAATGAGCTGATGGCTTTAACAAAGTCCAAGTGCACGGGAAGCGCATCCAACAGGTGTTATGCAAAGTAGATGAGCTGCCTCACCTTGGTGGGGTCTGGACGATTGATAATATTCTGTGAGTTAATTTGGGATGTATTTACTTGTGCACAGTTAGACCATTTAGAGCTTTATAGACATGTAAAATGATTTTACAAGATATCCTTTGACACAGAGGAAGCAAGTGCGGTGATTTAAGGACTGGTGTAATATGCTCCACGTCCCTGTTACAAGCGTATTCTGAACGATCCGCAGCTGTCTGATGGATTTTCAGACCGGTGGAGACGTCATTGCAAGTGTCAAGCGTGTGCATGCGCACACACACACACAAATACACACACAAACACACACACATACACGAAATCAACATCTCCCATTCTGTTTTCACAAAACACGTACAGATGTTCATATCTCTACTTAGAATTAAGCTCATTTTCTCATTAGCAGAAGTTTTTTTCTTCTGAACAACTGACTCTTGTTACGCAGGTAAGAGGTGATAATGTGAGCGCTGCAATGGATCATAAGGGATAGGAAGGCAACGCACTTGTTTTGTATGAAAAAGGCTAAATAAAATAGCATAATGATGTCAGTGTTTTAGAAACAAGCAAGTAAAGACAGACACTTTTCTGATGGTGCGTATCCAATGGGTTGCTGCTACCTTTACAAGTCTTTCCAATGGCAGCTGTGATAGGAGCCAAGCCCCCCCACCCCCGTACCCTGAGCAGAAGATAATCAGTATAGATAATGAATAAGTGAATGAATAAATGGCTTCAGAGAGAAAAAAAAAAGATAAATCATTCGATTTTATTAGACCTTTATTCTTTTGGTTTTCATCACATATCAAGCTAAAAGAATAAAAGAAGAGATGGTGGAGCGATATGTGCTTGCCAGCTAGCTGCTAAAATTTGCCTTTTCAAACTTATGACTCCACAACTCGGCGGAGGTTTCTGGCTTGTTTACATTCATTTATAATTTTGAATTAATTTGGCACAGAGTAAGAATTGATTAGCTGTATAATACATCATCACCATCGCCCCTGTTGAAAGAGGTTGGTTGATGGGATGTGGATCTTTGTTGTTTATTATTTGGAGATCCAGATCAGACTTCTTGAGAGGGTTTAATAACAGTGGATCCGGAGGAGAACAACCTGATTGAACTGTTTAGAGGCACAGGTCATCAGGTTGGGCTTTTTGAAGATATGCTTCATTTCTGACAGCAGGTCAGGAGGGACCGATGCTAACAGACTGGTGACCCCCAGTATGTCCACGGCAGTAAGTCACACGTCTTGGTTTGTAATTTTTACTCAAAGTAGATCGGTGAAATGAAAAATAAGGAGAGTAAATCTCTGTTGGTAAATCATAACAGAAAGATGAGTCTATAGCCATTGAAAAGAGAACATCCCAATAAACAAAAAAAATAAAATGAAATAAAATAAATCAAAACTCAATAGAATAAAGCAACTATGATTATTTTAGTGTTTTTTGAAAGGCTGTTATCGGTCACCCTGATGTGATATCTATGGTTGTGCAGGACTTTCCTTCACTCCGGTTTCTCATTCCATCATCATCATCATCTTCAAATCTGATAAACCTCACTTTTGCTAATTATTTAGAGTTTATATTATGTGCACCTGTAGCTTAAAACTACAGAAATATCATGGAAGTAAAATAAAAATGAAACCAAAAGAATGACAAGGAGACAGAGTGGAAACTCACCTAAAATCGAAATGAAAGTAAAGTGTAAATTGGCTTGAATCCATTTGAATGAATCCCTTTTGACGAAGAAATTTCTTCCCCTGATCTTTGTATCCTCTCCTCTGACCAATGTGGTCTGACTGATCGGATACACCAAAACTATAAAACATGGAGAGTCCAAATGTATTAGTTTCACGTTGGGTTTATTAAGCTTGTTTTCACTTGTCCAGCAGTCCTCCACAGTGCTTTTTACTGCTCAGAGAATCTTTGAACTTCATGGGGGCATTGATAAAAATTCATTACCCCAGAAGTGAGGTGTTGACAAGGACATTGGCGGGCGCTGAAGGCCAGCTGGTGTCGATGCAAAGGATGGAGTGAATAATGCACTAGCTTTTCATTGATAGGACACTTTTTGATTTCTTTCTTTTTTCATTTTGCTGGTGTCAGGATAGCCAGACATTTTAAAGGAAACGTAATAATACTTGGGCGAAAGGGGCAATTATGGGTTCACTTGCACGCTGGAAAACCCCAAACTGCTTCAAGACATGTGTGTACAGTGGTCCCTCGTTAATCACAGGAGTTACGTTCTAAAAATAACCTGCAATAGGCGAAATCCGTGAAGTCATCAGCTTAATTTTTTACGATGATTATAAATGTTTTAAGGTTGCAGAACCCCTCACAACACACTTTACACACTTTTCTTAGACAGACATTAACATTTTCTCACATTTCTCTCTTGTTTAAACATTCTCAAAGTTCAAACCTTTGTAGAAAAATAAGTACAGTATTATAGAATGAAACAGTCGGGAAGAAAACTTGCAAACATACAGCACTTCAGTTCACACTGCCAGCGATCGAATATATATGTAAATTTGGCAAGCTGAACGCAATCTGTACTGTACAGGAGACACAGTACGGGGACTGATTGACAATGGTCTACAGCCCCTTACCCAATCAGGACGCAGAAAACAATGTGGTGTAAAAAAAAGCATGCAAAATGACCCCAAAAAAATCCGCGAAACTGCGAGGCCGCAAAAGGTGAACCGCGTTATAGCGAGGGACAACTGTATATGAAAGGGATGCCCCAATCCTACCGGAGTGACAGAATTGTCATTTAATCAAGCCACTCCACCAGAGAAGGTGTTATCAATAGTGCCGGTGTGCCTGTAGTCAAAGCAGCTCATCTTTCAAAATTAAGCGCGGCCACAAAGCTACGTAGTTTGATTGAAGAAACGCCCTACAGTTCATTGACCTTAAAGAAAAGGAGCTGGCACATCCTAGAGAAACGAACAGCTCCAGTCCCAGTCCCTTAATGGACCAGGAATAACCCGTTTATAATGATGGTGCACCACTCAAAGGACGTTGTTGACCATAGAGCTTTTCTCTTCAACTGGATGGAGTGTGAGGGGCTGGAGTAATTTTACAGGCCGTACCAACACTTATGACTGGATAGAGCAAGACCCCAAAGATGAAATTAAATGTTGCCTGGATGTTTTTTCATGTTCATGTGTATGTGTGTGTGTGTTTGTCTGGACCTGTTTTAATTTACGAAATTAGTGTCACCCTTTAAAACAGCCAGAAATCAAGCATGATGGAGAAAGCAGAGGGTTTGGGTGTTTTTAAACACCTTTAGTGAATGATAATAGAGTGTGTCACTGGGAAAATGGAACATTTTAATTCTTTTAATTTTTATTATTGTTTCTATTTTTTTTTTTACCAGGTAAGACTTAAAATATTATGAAATAGTTCTTTACCTTTACATATAAGAAAGCAAAAATCCCAGCTCAGAAAAACGCAAGTGGAGTAAAGGAGAGAAATCAATCAATCAGAAGTCAAGTTATGTCAGTATATTTTAGAAAAACAAACCACTTCACTTCACTGAAAATGCAGAGTTCATGTCAATACTTGACAAAAATTTAAAGTGAACATTTTCCTTTGAAAACTTTTGAAATAAACGGCTTTCTTTTGTCCAAGTAGCCTTGACATCCTCTCCACATGACCAATACTGCTGAATCAAGCAGTATCAGCCATTTTACATTCCCTAATGAGCATCAGCAGTACCCCCCTACCCATACTACACACACAGACACACACACACACACAGACACACACACACACACACACACACACACACACACACACACACACACACACACACACACACACAACCAACATGCTAAGAAGTGCAAACACAAACACATGACTGTTAAAGAGGCGACCATATTGACTAGATAATTCCGGTCTTTATGACCTCGGGGTCTGGGTCGATATGTAGCTTTTCATTAGGATCGGACCTTGTCTGGTCTCTCCAGCTCAAAAACTCTCAGAGGAGGGCGCACCTGAATCCCAGCAGCATCATTACCTGATATTCTTTCTTAACCATACATCTGTGTCTCACCCGGTGCCCTAAGGAGCTCCTATGACGTCCCATTGACCTTCACGTGGGAGGTTTAGGACTTCATCAAATTGTTTAAGTTATCCTAATTCCGGACCAGAGGGTTTCATGAAACCCTGGACCAAATCCAACTTTCCTTTCCAAAGACACCTAACAGCGTGACGGACCCTATGCAAGTCCCTAATGGCCTCATGAACAACCTGCTGGATTCCGGGTGAGGCTCCTCTGCATCCCGGAGAAGATGCAGGATCAATTAAAATGGCCTACATCAAATGAACGGATGAATGAATTTGAACTTCATACTAAAATTATCTGCTTGTGTGTCAGTGTGTCGGCTAAGGCAGCATAAAGTATACTGCCTGACCACACAGTGACTGCTGTCATTGCAGTCCCAAGTACAGGTGTTTGTTCTGGGCTTAGGCTTGCACAGCACCTATCAGTGTGTTTGACGAGGGATGTGAGAGAGGAAAAGAGGCTTTGAATTTACATGTTTATATTTCACCCCTCATCTTATCCTCAGTGACTGATTGTAGGCAGTGATGGAGCTTGGGGTTGAATCACGGCTCCATCTATGGAGGTGATTTAGGAGTCCTGACCGGGATCCTACACAGTGAGGCACCTTGAGCATCTCAACCTGCTAGAGGCAGAACCAGCAGTCACTAGAGAAAAATTGAATGCCATCTTTCCACTTAGGGTTCTCCTTATAGGAGCCTTTGGCATAACTTCATCAAACAAAGGAATTTGTAAATATCACAAATTTATGTTTGAATTTCCATTTAAAATTAACATGTCTAATGATTTTTAGTTTGTAGGTGTATCATTAACGCTATGTGTATATATCCTTGACATGTAATGGTACTTTGCTGGTGTCTCCAGGTCATGAAAAAAGGACGATAAAGGAACGAAGTCCCATGCTGGGATGAAGGCAGCGTCTATGCATACACTGGTTGTGTGTGTGTGTGTGTAAAGCCAGGGGAAGAGAGTGTACAGGGTGAAAGGGCTTCTTATAAGAGAATAGGAGGGAGGGCGTCAGAGTTCTTATTTCCCAACAGCTATCAGCAATTTGACTCTGCCGCTCATCTCTTTTGAATGTATCTGTTTCAGCTGCTGAGATGAAGTTTTTTCTGCAGGAATAGGTCAAAGATACATCTTCACATGTCGATGTTGATCGCTTGTATGAAAGAGAATACAATTGGAATAGCTTGTGTCAGTGTATCATTTGAAAATTTCCATCTAATGTGTTGGTACGTCTCAGTCTTATACCCCTCATGTTTATTGGATGACACTTTCCTCTTGGCAGCCATAGCCAAGGCGAGCTGGCAGTGGAAGACAAGGTGTGGCTCTTCGTCTCAATAAATTAAGTGGACCTATTTTGAAATTATTTTTGAATCGAAGTGAACGTTATAGCCAAGCAATGGAGCTGTGGAAGTTTAAACGCATGATTGACATCTGATGTGCGACACACAGAGGGGAATCCAGACACAGACTTTTGACCAGACCTTGTGAAGCAATGTTAAGGTGGAGCCAGGCAGGCAGGGTTTGGCTGCCGGAAAGGTTGACGGGCAGATGGGGGATTAGAGGAAACAGATGTTTAACGCTTAACCTGGCATGAGGAGGACACGGTTGATAAAAATTTAGCCGAGCTACTACCACCGAGGGTCGCTCAACAATCTGGCAGAGTTGGAGAACAGGGGATGATACTGCTGCTCGTTGATCCGGTGGCAGATGTGAAGATGATGGTCAGAGAGAGGAAGCTGGATCCTCCTGCCTCGGTGTCCAACCAGGCATTGTAAAATAAATGGTATTTCTGAAGGGAGTCTGGACCTGTAAGGCGAGTTGAAATATTGGTGTTTGCCTGCGGGACGGCGGCTGATTTGCTCTTGTCAAGTTTCTCCGGTAACTGATGTTTATCACGCTCTGTCTGGTTCAAAGCTGAAAATCTTCAGGAATGTGACGTTTGTTTGGACTCTGCAGGTCAGCACTGACGTTATAAAATGAACTGACTGAAAAAAGACCCCCCCCGCCCATAGACACTTTCAACCAAAATCTATTCATTTTAGTGAATCAATCAATATGATACAATTTTTCTTATTTGTCATTCCGCATGCCGTTTTATTAGAATGGATTAATGTCCTAGACATGATAGCTTTATTACATCAAACAATGTGAGAGATGCTTCTCATGACTTCATTGTATACTTCATCTGGCTCATGTTGTAACCATTGGTAGAAGTAGTAAAGTACAACAGAATACTTTAAGTTATACTTTGTGCCTTGAAATATGTATTTGAGTGCATTTATACATTTATCTTCAGCTGGAGAATGGTAGACCTTGATGGACTGCAACAGGAGTAAATTCTGGCTCGCTGCAGTCTGCTTGCATATCGAGGTTGCCAGGTAACGGAACGGGTAGGACGTCTCATTTTGTCAAGTTCCGATTTAGACTTTGCGGTCAAAGGAGGCTCCAGTCAGCTGTGGCTTGTGGACCACAACCTCATAAGGATGCACACCCTCAGTCTGCCAGGGGTAAACAAGAAAGAAGGACAAACAAGCGATGAGGAGCAGAGCCCTCCGGAATCCAGACTGACACGATGAGGTGACAAGACAACAACTCAAAGTACTGCGTTTTTGGCTCTCAACTGATCTGCAATGGATCCTGTATGGATCTTATTTATTTTATCTTATTCATTTTGTGTATTTGTTTAAGTGTTTTTAAGACTTGAATGGAACAGAAGAAATTCAAATTTAAGTGATCGGGCAGAACGTCCAAGGAGACAGCAGGAATCCATGAAAGAAGATCACACCCAAAAATCCTCTTGACTACATGCCGACACATCCAGACTCCATCAAGATTTGACACGGAGGCTGTCAAGAATACAAAAAAATTGAAATGTCGCAAGCAGGCGACCAAATAGTGAAAAAATTTTAAAGTATTAAAAGCAAAGTTTTAAAATCCATGACGACCTCCTGTGAAAGGGTCTTAATGCTGCTGCAGGCCATCTTGCACATGAACATATTTATAGTGCATTCTAGAACCAATGACACCTAATAGGCTATTTGTGTCAGGTCCAATTCCTCTTCTGGGAGAAGGAGATGGGCACTGCAGCCGATTTCTGGCTTCAAGTGCCTGGCTTGCCTCCACATTTGATGCTCAAAAGACGAGTATTATGGTCAATTTCAACCTGTACTGGAACTCAAGAAACATTCATGAAAGAATAGGATCCCCTAAACAAAGTATGAGTCCGTTCACTTGATGCCAACTTGACTCCAGCTTCCCTGTGCTTATTTCCGAAAATGCAGAGGAGAATGTAGGAGAACTGTCCCCTCACTGCATCCAATGAAGAACCCCCGAGTAGAACCTCAAGCACTATAATTTCAACTGGCCTGAGAAATCAGTCTGTGAAAGAGAAAAAAATAGAGAGGGGGAGGGACATGATGACATAATGTGGAGTCAAACAGAGAACTTTTTGTCTTTCTGTTGTAAGAATTTAAATGCACAAGTCGCATCAGACACATCAAACGAGTGTCAAACATGATGGGGGTTCAACAATTTCCCATGTAAGCCTCATGAATCCACCACTTCCAATCCACCAGTTCTTGGAATGGTACATTTGCGTCCAGCCCACTTCTGCCGCTCCTTTCATGAGGGTCCCCTTGCAAACACGTTTCTGGCTCCTCCTCTGCCATCATGCACAGATGCAGTGAGAAATATTCAGGTAATTTTACAGGCTTCTCTGAAGTTTTTTGGAAGGAAAAAAGCTTCAAAATTGGTCAAATGGCACTTAGATATGGTGCACAGTCTTGCAACGCTATGAGGTATATGAATAATGCTTCTGCTTTATTTTGAAAGTCCAACATTTACTACATTGTTTTTGCTTCTTACTTCCCGTCCACTTTTGTCTGCTCTGTGCGGCTTATGTCTGAAATAAACTTGACACATATATCAAGCTGGGAAAGGTGGAGACACACCTCGGGGGACTCTGCTGAAACCCAGAAACATTAATATTGGGCAAAATGATCACACCCTTTCAAACAACGCATTACTTGAAAATCTGGAGGACTTTAGAGGTCACTGTCACCTTTAAAGGGGCATGCAAGAAATGCCATTTTTTCGTTAATTTAGAAATAGCTGATGCTCTTAGTAGTCGAAAAATACCAGATTTCATCAAAGGTTCACTTCCTGCGGACCGTGAGTATTTACCTGCAAGTTCTTTCATCCAGCGGAAGCAAACTCTCCTGGCCACAGCCAGCAGTTACTCATAAAAACTTGTCTGATATCCAGAATCGATACTGGCGCTATCAGTGAACTGCATCGGTATTTGCATTTGAATTGGTTGTCAGCTTTAAATGTTTAAAACTGGGGGCTTTAAATGAGGTGGCAGTCAAATGCAGAGTTTGTTCGTGCAGGATCATCAAAGGTAATGATAAATGAAACCGATGTGAGTTGACAGCTCGGACAGGAAACCGGAGAGGAAGAACAGGTGACACGCTGCTGTCCAGCTGTCATCTTACATTGAGGTGACTTTGTCCCTGGCAGGGGGTCCCAGAGGCCTTTACCCACCAATCCAACCCACTCTCCCCTCCCCCTGCCACCCGAGCTGCTTCCCCTCCGAAATCCCCCGGCTGTGTCCCTGCATGGCTCCACTGTTTGGGTCTTTCTTTAGCCTTGACGCCTCAGTGGGCTATATTGGCATTGAGTCGTTAGTCCTGGCTATTCAAGGATTCATTGGCAGGGAACTTTACTGTTCCAGCATCATGGAGGGCCTGACAACAGCAGGTTATGCCAGCTGTTGCCACCTTTATATACGGCAACATGTCGTCTTGTTTCTCGACCGGTCTCGTCTGTCTCCTTTCCGCTCAGCCCTCTCTTTCTCTCTTTCGAAGCGTAATAATGAAAAAAGGAGTGTGACAGACAAGAGGAAAACTGTGACTCAGCAGATATGGAGCAGGTTGGGCATCATTGCTCAAGAAACAGAAAATGGGCCCCAGAAATACTTGGAAAAAAGGTTGGACCCATTTTCCAGATATACAAAAATCATGGAAAAAAATAAGAAAGAAAGCGCTTAGTGTTCTTGGGGCTGTAGTTTTTACCTGGAAAATAATTAATTTATTCTCTTTTTTGAAAACTAGAGGAGCAATAATCCATTTCAATACGCAAAATCGTGTTTGAAATTAGATGTATCTTGAGTCAATGATATTGAGTTTACTCATACAAGGAGAAAACAAAATTTTACATCTTACAGAAACAAATGAAAATCAGTTAAAAGATACCAGAAAATTACTTTACAAACATGACAATGAATTCAAAAAGCTGTATGGGTTGATTCTTGTTTGCGATTAACCGGTTTACAAATATATATAAATATACTTGCAATGTAGTTAAAGATTGCCAAAACATGGTAATTTGAGGGTATTAAAAATAACTAAATTGAATTTTGCACTGAATTTTTTGCTACACTTTAATAAAGCTGAGACTGGGGTGGCGGAAAAGAGGTGATAGATGAAGGTCGCACTTCTGAACAATCAAGGGTGGTGCGGCTTCGGTGAAAAACGTATTAAATCTGAGGACTTGTGGTGTATCACACCCCAAAATATCCTCCAAGGATTCAGAGAATAAGAGAGGGGGACAAAACACAGCATTTTACGCCCTTGACCTTTGACCTTTGACGGCCGCATGGAATTTAAATTAATCAATCAATCAATAATCATTCAATCAATAAATATTTGTCTCCGGGGGAGATCAAACCATTGTTGTCCACATAGTTTTGATTCTGCCCTGGAGGAATTCAACGATGTCTCAACAGCACCCTGTTCTGACACCACATTTCAGAGGGGCACCGTGTCCTCTGGGCTGGGGGAAGGGGGGCTATAACTGCTGCTGCTGGAAAACCACCGTTAATTCCAAAATGGACAACAGGTTCCAAGCAGTCTTGATGAAGTCTTTTTCAGGGACGTCTCGTTCCACCTTCGTTCCCATAAGACATACCTAAGCAGTGTACCACCTATGTAACAGCAGTGTAGTCCTCCCTGTACTCAGGACAACCCTCCCACCCATTCAAAATGCATTTTAACATAAATAAATAAATAAAATGAAAACTATCAGTATCCATTCATTACAATGTCTTTGTACCATTACCATTGAAAGGGATCTGTGGTTCTGTGCAATTCTGTTACCCTTTCTGTTCCAACACAGTTTTTCTGGGAATGTGGGTGTCAGCAAGAAATGACTGACATGGTAGAGAAAGAAAATGTTAGAAGTAGGAGTAGGAACTAAGAAATAGTGAATACAATTTTAATGTATTTTAGAGAGATTTTATCAGTAATTATTTTAATCAGTTACTTTGATAACTTCTTACTTTGTTGTTTTTTACCCCAGAATCCATCTCTTTACTCTCTCACTTTGACGCATCTTTGACCTTTGCCACACCCCTCTCTATCTCACCTCGTTCCCTGATTGTAGCCTCTGGTGTGACGCAGGAAGGGGAGGGGGGAGAGGGGTGGGTTGGTGTGTGTCTGCTGTGACAGACTGCACACGCCCCGCGTATTAAACCTCAAGATTAATGTGCAGCACTGCGGATTAATGACGCGATGTTAAGGGCTGCCCGTATTAGTGACACACTCCTCGCGTGACACGCACAAACACCGGCTGCTTGCCTGAATAGGATACAACAGTGGGGCTGTGGCAGGTGGAACTGGGAACAAAGGTACAAAGCAAAAAGAGTGATAAGACATCCTCAGCAATCATTCACTACTATTGCCCCCGACCCCATCCCCATTCCCCCTACCCCCTGACCCTGCCACCACTCCATCTCCCCATCATCTCATCTCCTACCTTTTATTACTGGCCTTTCGGAACCTTTTGGCCTTGGGAGGGCTATTAAGTTTACCCCACCTGTTTCTTCTGCTGACCGCCATGCAGATTCTACATCATAGGCTAATAAAACTAAGTTATACATTAACTATGTATTGTATGTGTGTATGTAGGTATATATTATTATTATTATTATTATCATGTAATTTTTTCTTACAGAAGGACAAAGTTTAAAACTCTGTGACGGGTACTGCAGGTAATGCAGTATTTCAGATATGTTTAGAAGTACAAAGAGCTGAGACAAATCTCATGTTGGGATTAAATTAGGGATTGATACTTAGTTAACTATGGGAATGATTCATATACTTATGTTTCCAAAAGAGTGTGACAGAAAAGCATTTTTTTAATTTATAATGCTATATGTGATTATTCACTCATTTTACCATACTGCTGTCTTTTGAGTAACTCATTATTATAGTATCAAGGCTCTATGTAACAAATACCTTAAACTGTAAATGCATGTTTTACGCATTGGTTTATTTTCTGTAAGATACAAAAATGCTAAAAGATTCAAAACATAAAAGACAATTTGGCTTAAGTTGGATTTAACATATCAGCAAATAGCTGATATCTAAATCAAACATTGTGATTGATTTGTTTTGAGTCTTCAAGTAAGTAATCTTTCAAGTAAGTTACGAACTATGTCCGTTGTTATTTCAAGGCCTATTAAGCAGAAATGTCTTCTGTGATCATTTACTACTATTATCACTCCTTATTCCTATTCATGACTCCGGCTGAGGTTATAGATATTGACAGTTTTTTCATTTTTCATAAATTTCACCGACTGGCAGATATTTACCTGATGATTTAAAGCTCCCTATCTCTATGTAAACACAATCTTGTGGCCGTTGTTCAATGAAACTGATAATTCATTGATCAAAGATGCAGTCGACATTTGGCCTTTTGTATTTACATGTTTATCAGGTTCCTGCAGCCCGAGCTAACTTAACACGTATACGCATGCTTGATTTTGAGGGATTATAGGGCTGTGACAGCCATGACCGCCTTTTATTTATAGTTGTTTTTCTATTTTCTATCCATTGACAGTAGTTTAGAATGTCGAACTTACACTGAATTTAGAAACTTGCATGGCATCTTTGCTGCCATTGGTGTGCGTGTCTGTGCATGCATATGATTGTGTATGTGTGTGTGAATGGATGAATGGAATCCAGTGACAAATGCTTTGAAAACTGCAAGGTGATGAAAGCCCTATTTAAGTGGAGGCCATTTACCATTTGTTCCTAATTACCAACAAATTTGTTCATGCCTGCAATGTTCTCTGGCCAGGATAGCGATTTCTCGGATTCAGGAAGTTACATTACAACAAAACCATGGGAAAGACCAAATGGTTTGTCATTATCTGCAGCAGTGCTGTGACAGGGAAACTTTCGTTTCTTCAGGTTGGCAAGGAGATTTAAAAAAACAACAAAAATCTGCCATATCACATCAATTCATGAATCTGAAGACACCAGAGAGGGGATTTTCACTCAGCGTGACCAGGTTCATTTCATTTTAGGATAATTCAGAAACAATTAAAACAATTGAGAATAAGCTGAAGCACAGCAAAGCAGGAAGAAGCGTAAATAAACGGAAACCAAAAATTGAAGACATTCATTGACATTCTCATTTACAACAATAATGAAATGTATGTCATGCCTATTATATGAAAATGATATGCATGTAGCTGTATGTATTTTATTTTTAGTTGAGTCAATGATTGGAACTGAATCCATTGTGTGTGTGTGTGTGTGTGTGTGTGTGTGTGTGTGTGTGTGTGTGTGTGTGTGTGTGTGTGTGTGTGTGTATGTGTCATGCTGCTGTGATACCGTTACTGCACCGAGAGATAGATACTAATGTGTATCTGCGCATGTGGCATGTGCACACACTCAAGACACATATACACACTCAGACACATGCAAACACACACACAAGATGGGGGAGGCATAAAAGGGGCTCGACAGTGATGGAAGCTGGTGACCCGACAGATCGGAAGAGCGTCGTGTA